>WOVY01003810.1:0-525929 GCA_013436015.1 Rhipicephalus annulatus
TCCTTGGCATTACTGTCGTTAGATCTCAATAATATTGTGTTAAAACACGGAAAAACGAGCCCTTAGGTATACACTTCTTTCCCTTATTTCATTGAACGAGGGTCTCGTACTGGCAGACTTGGTGTGTTTAGGTTGTATAAGAGGGACAATTAATCAGCTTCCCGTTCATAATAGTTCACATGCTACACGACGCAAACATGCGCATAAGAGTGTTTCCACACTCGTCGTTTGGCTATAGATGGCGCTGACTGTCAATCCTACTTCTAAATTCACATATAAACCCAAAAAAAGTGGATGGATGGAAGGCCGCTGTGATAGCTCAGTGGTTAGACCATCGAACGCGTTATTCGAAGGTCGTAGGTTCGATTCCTGCTCACGGCTGGTTATTTTTTGATTCCACTTTTCTTTTCTCTTTCTTTCTTATTTACATTCCATTGGTTTTAATAACTTCCCCTGTACATTCCTTGGCATTTACTGTTCGTTAGATCTCAATAATATTGTGTTAAAACACGGAAAAAACGAGCCCTTAGGTATACACTTCTTTCCCTTATTTCATTGAACGAGGGTCCTCGTACTGGCAGACTTGGTGTGTGTGTAGGTTGAATAAGAGGGACAATTAATCAGCTGCCCGTTCATAATAAGTTCACGTGCTACGTGACGCCAAACATGCGCATAAGAGTGTTTCCCACACTCGTCGTTTGGCCTATAGATGGCGCTGACTGTCACTCCTACTTCTAATTCACATATAAACCCCCAAAAAAGTGGATGGAGGGAAGGCCGCTGTGATAGCTCAGTGGTTAGAGCTTCGAACGTGTTATTCGAAGGTCGTAGGTTCGATTCCTGTTCACGGCTTCTTATTTTTTCATCCACTTTTCTTTTTTTTTCTTATTAACATTTCATTGGTTCTAATAACTTCCCCTGTACATTCCTTGGCATTACTGTCTGTTAGATCTCAATATTATTGTGTTAAAACACGGAGAAACGAGCCCTTAGGTATACACTTCTTTCCCTTATTTCATTGAACGAGGGTCTCGTACTGGCAGACTTGGTGTGTTTAGGTTGTATAAGAGGGACAATTAATCAGCTGCCCGTTCATAATAAGTTCACGTGCTGCGTGACGCCAAACATGCGCATAAGAGTGTTTCCACACTCGCCGTTTGGCCTATAGATGGCGCTGACTGTCACTCCTAATTCTAAATTCACATATAAACCCCAAAAAAGTGGATGGATGGAAGGCCGCTGTGATAGCTCAGTGGTGTTAGAGCATCGACCGCGTTATTCGAAGGTCGTAGGTTCGATTACTGCTCACGGCTGGTTATTTTTTCATCCACTTTTTTTTCTTCTTTCTTCTTATTTACATTTCATTGGTTCTAATAACTTCCCCTGTACATTCCTTGGCATTACTGTCTGTTAGATCTCAATAATATTGTGTTAAAACACGGAAAACGAGCCCTTAGGTATACATTTCTTTCCCTTATTTCATTGAACGAGGGTCTCGTACTGGCAGACTTGGTGTGTTTAGGTTGAATAAGAGGGACAATTAATCACCTGCCCATTCATAATAAGTTCACGTGCTACGTGACGCCAAACATGCGCATAAGAGTGTTTCCACACTCGTCGTTTGGCCTATAGATGGCGCTGACTGTCACTCCTACTTCTAAATTCACATATAAACCCAAAAAAAGTGGATGGAGGGAAGGCCGCTGTGATAGCTCAGTGGTTAGAGCATCGAACGCGTTATTCGAAGGTCGTAGGCTCGATTCCTGCTCACGGCTGGTTATTTTTCATCAACTTTTCTTTCTTCTTTCTTCTTATTTACAATCCATTGGTTCTAATAACTTCCCCTGTACATTCCTTGGCATTAGTGTCTGCTAGATCTCAATAATATTGTGTTAAAACACGGAAAAACGAGCCCTTAGGTATACACTTCTTTCCTTTATTTCATTGAACGAGGGGCTCGTACTGGCAGACTTGGTGTGTTTAGGTTGTATAAGAGGGACAATTAATCAGCTTCCCGTTCATAATAAGTTCACATGCTACACGACGCAAAACATGCGCATAAGAGTGTTTCCACACTCGTCGTTTGGCCTATAGATGGCGCTGACTGTCACTCCTACTTCTAAATTCACTTATGAACCCAAAAAAAGTGGATGGATGGAAGGCCGCTGTGATAGCTCAGTGGTTAGACCATCGAACGCGTTATTCGAAGGTCGTATGTTCGATTCCTGCTCACGGCTGGTTATTTTTTCATCCACTTTTCTTTCTTCTTTCTTCTTATTTACATTCCATTGGTTCTAATAACTTCCCCTGTACATTACTTGGCATTACTGTCCGTTAGATCTCAATAATATTGTGTTAAAACACGGAAAAACGAGCCCTTAGGTATACACTTCTTTCCCTTATTTCATTGAACGAGGGTCTCGTACTGGCAGACTTGGTGTGTTTAGGTTGAATAAGAGAGACAATTATACAGCTGCCTGTTCATAATAAGTTCACGTGCTACGTGACGCCAAACATGCGAATAAGAGTGTTTCCACACTCGTCGTTTGGCCTATAGATGGCGCTGACTGTCACTCCTACTTCTAAATTCACATATAAACCCAAAAAAAGTGGATGGAGGGAAGGCCGCTGTGATAGCTCAGTGGTTAGAGTATCGAACGCGTTATTCGAAGGTCGTAGGTTCGATTCCTGCTCACGGCTGGTTATTTTTTCATCCACTTTTCTTACTTCTTTCTTCTTATTTACATTCCATTGGTTCTAATAACTTCCCCAGTACATTCCTTGGCATTACTGTCTGTTAGATCTCAATAATATTGTGTTAAAACACGAAAAACGAGCCCTTAGGTATACATTTCCTTCCCTTATTTCATTGAACGAGGGTCTCGTACTGGCAGACTTGGTGTGTTTAGGTTGAATAAGAGGGACAATTAATCAGCTGCCCGTTCATAATAAGTTCACGTGCTACGTGACGCCAAACATGCGCATAAGAGTGTTTCCACACTCGTCGTTTGGCCTATAGATGGCGCTGACTGTCACTCCTACTTCTAAATTCACATATAAACCCCAAAAAAGTGGATGGAGGGAAGGCCGCTGTGATAGCTCAGTGGTTAGAGCATCGAACGTGTTATTCGAAGGTCGTAGGTTCGATTCCTGTTCACGGCTGGTTATTTTTTCATCCACATTTCTTTTTTTCTTCTTATTAACATTTCATTGGTTCTAATAACTTCCCCTGTACATTCCTTGGCATTACTGTCTGTTAGATCTCAATAATATTGTGTTAAAACACGGAGAAACGAGCCCTTAGGTATACACTTCTTTCCCTTATTTCATTGAACGAGGGTCTCGTACTGGCAGACTTGGTGTGTCTAGGTTGTATAAGAGGGACAATTAATCAGCTGCCCGTTCATAATAAGTTCACGTGCTACGTGACGCCAAACTTGCGCATAAGAGTGTTTCCACACTCGCCGCTTGGCCTATAGATGGCGCTGACTGTCACTCCTACTTCTAAATTCACATATAAACCCAAAAAAAGTGGATGGATGGAAGACCGCTGTGATAGCTCAGTGGTTAGAGCATCGACCGCGTTATTCGAAGGTCGTAGGTTCGATTCCTGCTCACGGCTGGTTATTTTTTCATCCACTTTTCTTTCTTCTTTCTTCTTATTTACATTTCATTGGTTCTAATAACTTCCCCTGTACATTCCTTGGCATTACTGTCTGTTAGATCTCAATAATATTGTGTTAAAACACGGAAAAACGAGCCCTTAGGTATACATTTCTTTCCCTTATTTCATTGAACGAGGGTCTCGTACTGGCAGACTTGGTGTGTTTAGGTTGAATAAGAGGGAGAATTAATCACCTGCCCGTTCATAATAAGTTCACGTGCTACGTGACGCCAAACATGCGCATAAGAGTGTTTCCACACTCGTCGTTTGGCCTATAGATGGCGCTGACTGTCACTCCTACTTCTAAATTCACATTTAAACCTAAAAACGTGGATGGAGGGAAGGCCGCTGTGATAGCTCAGTGGTTAGAGCATCGAACGCGTTATTCGAAGGTCGTAGGTTCGATTCCTGCTCACGGCTGGTTATTTTTCATCAACTTTTCTTTCTTCTTTCTTCTTATTTACAATCCATTGGCTCTAATAACTTCCCCTGTACATTCCTTGGCATTACTGTCTGCTAGATCTCAATAATATTGTGTTAAAACACGGAAAAACGAGCCCTTAGGTATACACTTCTTTCCTTTATTTCATTGAACGAGGGCCTCGTACTGGCAGACTTGGTGTGTTTAGGTTGTATAAGAGGGACAATTAATCAGCTTCCCGTTCATAATAAGTTCACGTGCTACACGACGCAGAACATGCGCATAAGAGTGTTTCCACACTCGTCGTTTGGCCTATAGATGGCGCTGACTGTCACTCATACTTCTAAATTCACATATAAACCCAAAAAAAAGTGGATGGATGGAAGGCCGCTGTGATAGCTCAGTGGTTAGAGTATCGAACGCGTTATTCGAAGGTCGTAGGCTCGATTCCTGCTCACGGCTGGTTATTTTTTCATCCACTTTTCTTTCTTCTTTCTTCTTATTTACATTCCATTGGTTCTAATAACTTCTCCAGTACATTCCTTGGCATTACTGTCTGTTAGATCTCAATAATATTGTGTTAAAACACGAAAAAACGAGCCCTTAGGTATACATTTCCTTCCCTTATTTCATTGAACGAGGGTCTCGTACTGGCAGACTTGGTGTGTTTAGGATCAATAAAAGGGACAATTAATCAGCTGCCCGTTCATAATAAGTTCACGTGCTACGTGACGCCAAACATGCGCATAAGAGTGTTTCCACACTCGTCGTTTGGCCTATAGATGGCGCTGACTGTCACTCCTACTTCTAAATTCACATATAAACCCCAAAAAAGTGGATGGAGGGAAGGCCGCTGTGATAGCTCAGTGGTTAGAGCATCGAACGCGTTATTCGAAGGTCGTAGGTTCGATTCCTGTTCACGGCTGGTTATTTTTTCATCCACTTTTCTTTTTTTCTTCTTATTAACATTTCATTGGTTCTAATAACTTCCCCTGTACATTCCTTGGCATTACTGTCTGTTAGATCTCAATAATATTGTGTTAAAACACGGAGAAACGAGCCCTTAGGTATACACTTCTTTCCCTTATTTCATTGAACGAGGGTCTCGTACTGGCAGACTTGGTGTGTTTAGGTTGTATAAGAGGGACAATTATACAGCTGCCCGTTCATAATAAGTTCACGTGCTACGTGACGCCAAACTTGCGCATAAGAGTGTTTCCACACTCGTCGTTTGGCCTATAGATGGCGCTGACTGTCACTCCTACCTTTAAATTCACATATAAACCCAAAAAAAGTGGATGGAGGGAACGCCGCTGTGATAGCTCAGTGGTTAGAGCATCGAACGCGTTATTCGAAGGTTGTAGGTTCGATTCCTGCTCACGGCTGGTTATTTTTTCATCCACTTTTCTTTCTTCTTTCTTCTTATTTACATTCTATTGGTTCTATTAACTTCCCCTGTACATTCCTTGGCATTACTGTCTGTTAGATCTCAATATTATTGTGTTAAAACACGGAAAAACGAGCCCTTAGGTATACACTTCTTTCCCCTATTTCATTGAACGAGGGTCTCGTACTGGCAGACTTGGTGTGTTTAGGTTGTATAAGAGGGACAATTAATCAGCTGCCCGTTCATAATAAGTTCCCGTGCTTCGTGACGCAAAACATGCGCATAAGAGTGTTTCCACACTCGTCGTTTGGCCTATAGATGGCACTGACTGTCACTCCTACTTCTAAATTCACATATAAACCCAAAAAGTTGGTGGAGGGAAGGCCGCTATGATAGCTCAGTGGTTAGAGCATCGAACGCGGTATTTGAAGGTCGTAGGTTCGATTCCTGCTCACGGCTGGTTATTTTTTTATTTTATCCACTTTTCTTTCTTCTTTCTTCTTATTTACATTTCATTGGTTCTAATAACTTCCCCTGTACATTCCTTGGCATTACTGTCTGTTAGATCTCAATAATATTGTGTTAAAACACGGAAAAACGAGCCCTTAGGTATACACTTCTTTCCCTTATATATATATATAAAATAGATGATCAGAGTTTCTTCCGGCTACCGTATTAAAAGTTATAAACTTCGAGAATAGTGCAGTATAGGAAACAACACAATAAAATATATATTTAATCCTCACAGTTTCGGCTGGTGGACCAGCCTTCTTCGGAGGATGTAAGTGAAATGGTACAAGTTCCCGTAGCAGAGGGTCACTTTCACAGTTTGAAAACCCTAAAAAAAACGAGACAAACGGGCGAACGAGGTAGCAACAGACAACAAGAAGCAGAAGAAGGAGAGGAACTAGAAAGGAGCTACGGAGAGCCGCCGGAAACGAGCGGGTAATTCTGGCATTGTTACTGGGTATAGGTAAGACGCGCCGCCAGCGGAGGCGACCAAGAAAAACGAAAAAATGTGGAACATGTTGCCGCTTACTCGCATCCCACACATGGATCGAGTTTAAGTTCACGTGGTTCGGCGGCTGGCTCGCGGCATCGGGCCACACACACACACACACACACACACACACACACACACACACACACACACACACACACACACACAAAAGAAGCATACGACCCGCTCCAGCTTTCGGAAAATAATGGCCACGTTGGAAAGCTAATGTTCCTTCTCCCCCTCCCTCCACCTGCCCTCTCTTGCAGAAAACTGTACAACCAGTCATACTGAAAATAAATGAATGCGTATTCTTGTAAAGGATGAACAAACAAAAACGTAAACCAAAAATATAAAAATAAATAATACTAAAAAAGTACTCAGAAATGGAAATAAAGTCTAATAATACTAACACACGCCGTTTGGTTCACGTAGCATCGAATTCGTTTAGTTTCACGCGCTATATTGACCAACTTACGTGTGCGACTTCACGTATGTATAAATAAATTGATTGAGTAATTCAATTTCTGTGTTTCACGAAACGTCGCGGAGGCACGTCAGTCTCCCAAGGCTCTCGTTGATTCCATAGGTAAGTGATCTGAATTTCTTTATGAAGTATGACTCCCGCTGTTCGCGCTCCCGCGTGTTCTGGAAGCCGGATTGTAGGAGTATGACACTTACGCGTTTGAAAGAGTGACCAGGAAGATTGATATGTTTGGAGAACGGCAAATTGGGGAGACCCTTTACGTGTGCCCTGTGGTTGTTGAAACGCAAACGGAACGCGGTTTCCGTGTGTCCAATATATTCCTGTTTGCACACCTCACAGCGAATTTTGTATACCAAATTGGCTGGGTCACAGTTAAGGTCGTCTTTAATTTTGTACACATAAGCTGAACAGGAGGCTTCGGCCGTATCTGTGGTCACCATGTGTGTGCACACCCTGCAGCGAGGTGTCCCGCACTGTCTATAGTTCTGATGGTGGTCGGATTTGTGCGTTTTCGTCCTGACCAGTAAGTCTCTCAGGTTTTTATTTCTTCGGTAAACCACCTTGGGCGGAGTCTGAAAAACGGCCGAGAGGTGACTACTCTGTTTAAGTATGTTGAAGTGGTGGTTTAGTATAGAATTCACCCGAGGGGCGGCAGCGCAGTATGTGAGGATTAAATTTGCCCCTGAAGTTATATCATCTTTATTCCCGCCTTTTTCTCCCATTGTTGATTCTCGGTTCAAAGAGCGAGCGCGCTCAATTGCATTGTCAATTATTTTTTTCGGGGAACTTTTGACGCAAGAAGGCTGCTCTCAATTCCTGTGCGTGGGTGTCAAATTGCGTGATTTCAGAGCAAATTCTTCTGTATCTGTGGGCTTGAGAGTGAAGAACACCTGTTTTGCAGTGATGGGGGTGACTTCTATGGAAATGCAGATACTGTTGGCGGTCAGTTGGTTTATAATACAGGGAATATGATATGGTGGTGCCACTGAGTGATACAGTGACATCCAGAAAGTGAACACTCTTCTGCGAATACGTGTGCGTGAATGTTATCGAAGGATGCAGAGAGTTGAACCCGGAAATGAATTTGGAAAGATTGTGTTCACTATCAGCCTACACAAAGAATATATCATCGAGGAAGCGTCAGTAAAATATAGGTTTGAATGGAGAATTTTCGAGGAAAGGAATCTCCAAAGAGGCCATGAAAATATTTGCGTAATTTGGGGCCATTTTGGTTCCCATGGCAGTTCCGTTTACTTGCAGGTAATGTTTTTGGTCGAATTTAAAGTTATTATCTTTAAGTACAAGATTTAGGGGCACCTCTAAAGCGCTTTCGTCGAATTCACTCGTCGATTTACTTTTTTCATAGGCGGCGACTGTGGCGGCGATTCCTTCGGTGTGGGGAATGTTTGTGTACAGTGACGAGACATTCATGGTGACCAAATAGCACTCTAGAGGTACCACAAGTTTTGAGACTTCTCGAAGGAAGTGGCTGGTATCTTTCATGTATGATGGAAATGATTGTGGGATGTGTCTAATCAGAGAGTCAATGAAACTAGAGATTTTTTCAGTAGCAGTACCGTTGCTGGAAAGTATGGGTCGGCCGGGATTGTTAATCTTGTGAATTTTGGGTAGTAAATAGAAACGCCCGGGAGACAATTTGCCAGGTGACATCATTTTGAGCATAGGGTAGGTTATCTTACCACTTTTACGTAATGATATTGGTAAGGCCTTAATAGTACTTTCATACTCCTCTGTCGGATCACAAGGGAGTTGTTTATAGAAATTTTTGATATGCCAGTTGGCGAAGCCCTTCTTTGATGTAGTCAGTCCTATCCAGTACAACCACAGCACCACCCTTATCAGCTGGTTAAATAACGATGCTCGGGCTGTCACTTAAACTGCGCAAAGCCTCCCGCTCCTCTTTGGACAGATTGTTGCGAATGGGTCAGTGCTTTTCATATTTCCCTGATAATATCATCCTTGGATGGATGAAATGAACATGTCTAGATATTTGTCTCGTTGTTCACCTGGAGTCCAAGATTTGTCTGAAAATTGATTTTGTTGCGTGCTGCTTCGATCATGAAAATATTTTTTAGTCGCATGGTTCTGGCAAAGTTGTCCAAATCTTGATAAAGTTTTAGCTCATCAATTTTGCCGGAGGCGGGGCAGAAGGTTAGACCTTTTGATAGCAGCTTTGTTTGCGCAGGTGTCAAAGATTTGCTGGAAAGGTTAACCACATTGGTGACATCGGTGCTCTTTTGTTGAGATTGACGAGAGGTAACAGGTTGATCTGTATACGTTGTGGGAGGATTGCTGGCGGATTATTTTAAAGTCTGTCACGCACCGTCTCGCCTAAATTTCTTGTCCTTCTTGCCCTGAATTGTCAATCTCTTTTTTCCTTCGTATTTGGCCAGCTCTTCTGTTTCTGACTGCGTCAAGCTTGACTGTTTTAGTCGCGCCTTTCTTCCTCTTTAAGTTCCGTGGTCCTACGTGTACTATGTTGTAATGCGAACTGTGTAAGCCTAATAGAGGCATCTTTTAAGATATTGCTCAACTGCCGCTGCTCATTTTAGTTGAAGTTATTCATTACGGGTTGCAGTTGAACAGTGAGACCCTTTGGTGCAAATCCCGATGAAATATATGTTTTAAGGTTGGAAGCATGCATTTCAAACCCCACGCGCTTATCAGTATTCTTTCTTAAGGCCATGAAATCACGAGACCAATATGTGCTGGAGCGGGCCGTACCTGACGGGTTGTTGAGTCAGTCCCTGCGTGGGGGAGAAGCACTGTCACCGGAAGCCTCTGGGTGGCCCCGAGTCGTGTTGTAGAAGCTCTTGCTTCTTGATCTATGAGGAGCACCCCTCGGCGCTCGTGGTGATGATCGTCGGCACGGGATCCCGCTTGCTTCGTGGATGCTGGGGTTCTCATTTCGGGAATGACAATGTTCTCTTGTTGGGCCCGGCAGACGTAATTTTTTTTGGAGGGTCTTTAAACTGTGAGGGTGACGCTCTGCTACGGGAGCTTGTACTATTTCACTTACATCCTCCGAAGAAGGCTGGTCCACCAGCCGAAACTGTTAGGAATAAATAAATATTTTATTGTTTTGTTTCCTATACTGCACTATTCTCGAAGTTTATAACTATATATATATATATATATATATATATATATATATATATATATATATATATATATATATATATATAAATTCTTAAGAGGTTTATTGGCGGACACTTCGCGATGAATCACGACAGCGACAGTCAAGGCGGGGACCGACTCTCTGCACGAGCTGTTCTTCTTCTTATGAAAAGGGAGACCCACTAGTAGGCGCTGGAGAGGATGACCCACTGTTCAAAGGCTTTACCACAACTACCCCGGGTACGAAAAGGGAGCCGCCTGGCGACCTAACAGCAGGTTACAATGAGTGGGTCATGGCAGGCCTTGAGGCGCTCCACGTTAGCAATGTCGCGTCCTCGACGGCGCATGTCCGAAGATGGTTCGATGGGTTCAATCAAGTAGTTGACTGGGGAAGTGCGTTTGACGACACGGTAGGGGCCTTCGTATTTGGGCAATGGTTTTGAAGATAGGCCAGTTGCAGTGGTAGGGATCGAGAGCCAGACGAGCGCTCCAGGGAGGAACGTGGGCGCAGTAGTTCTGGCGTCAGCGCGAATGCTTTTTTGCCGCTCTTGATCATGCGCAGTGAAGGTCTTTGCAAGCTCTCGACACTCTGCAGCAAGCTTGGCTGTAGAAGAAATAGGTGCCCACTCAGACGGATCTGGCCTGTACGGAAGACAGACGGTCGCCCTCGAGTGGACATGGCCGCATCGGCGATAGTGAGCGACGTCGTGGAGATGGTGAACGGCGGGTAGATGAAACGGGGCGGGACGACGGTGACATAGGCGGCGGTTGGTCATAAGAGCGGCTTGATTGGCTGGGAAAGCTGGAGGCGACCTGCGGTTGCTGCACACGATTGCAATAGCGTGCCACATGACCGACGCAACCACAAGCAAAGCAAATGGGGCGATTGTCAGCAGTGCGCCATCGGTTCGCGGGTCCCATCCATGTCGCAGGACGCGATGGGCGAGCCGGCTGCTGATATGAGTGCATGGTAGGCGGCACTCGGGGCACGTGGGTGATGCCGGCGTATGTAGGTGAGACAGTTTCTCCAAAGGTCTGGGGCCTCGCGACGGTGTCGGTGTAACTTAGGGGAACAGCGACAGAAATCGGTGGGGGCGGCCTGGCGACAACTTGGGCGTAGCTGAGTGGCGCAGATGCAGGAGGCGTCTGGTGGTATTCAGGGACGACCTCTGCGATTTCCTGCTGAATGGCTCGGCGGAGCGGAGGTGGAAGTGTACTTGATGGCAGTTGAGCATGTTGTGGGGAAGCAAAAGCCAGTAAAGAGACCTGGCGGGCAACTTCCTCACGCACGAACGACTTGATTTCGGAGAGCAAGGTCGCGTGGTCAGGAACTGCTGACAAGGCCGAGAGATCAGCATCACGTGGTGGCAGTCGACGGGTCATCAAACGCTGCCGCCGCAGCTCGTCGTAACTTTGGCATAGCGTAATGACTTCTGCCACAGTGCGAGGTTTCTTGGCCAGGAGCATGGTGAAGGCATCGTCGGCGATGCCTTTTAAAACATGCGTGATTTTGTCAGCTTCTGACATGCTCAGGTCGACTTTCTTGCACAAGTCAAGGATGCCCTCGATATAACTTGTGAAGGACTCGCCAGTCTGCTGGGCTCGTTCACGTAAACGCTGTTCAGCTTGCAGCTTACGAACGGCCGGATGGCCGAACACGTCGATGACTGCGGTTTTAAAAGCGGACCAAGTCGGGAAATCAGATGCGTGGTTGTTGTACCACATGCCGGCCACACCCGCGAGGTAGAAAAACAGGTTGCCGAGTTTACCTGCCTCGTCCCAATGATTGGGGACACTGACGCGTTCGTACATGGCCAGCCAGTCCTCGACGTCGGTGCCATCCGCGCAGGTGAAGACAGGAGGGTCGCGGATGCGGGGGACACCGGGACATGGCGTCGGCGTAGGAGGAAGCGTTTGCTGGGCAGCGTCTTGGTTCATGGTTGCAGGCACGGTACGGGATCGAAGCTCCAAGGGCATCGAATTCGGACCGAAGGTGTTTGAAGGGCACAGCACCTCCACCAAATTCTTAAGAGGTTTATTGGTGGACACGACGCGATGAATCACGACAGCGACAGTCAAGGCGGGGACCGACTCTCTGCACGAGCTGTTCTTCTTCTTATGAAAAGGGTGACCCACTAGTAGGCGCTGGAGAGGACGACCCACTGTTCAGAGGCTTTACCACAATTTATATATATATATATATATATATATATATATATATATATATATATATATCGAAGGGTTTCTAGGTTTGATATAATATGCAAAGCAAAGTCAGATGCGCGTGTGAGGCAGCTTTATTTACGTTTCTGTGGGGGTCAGACCTTCATCAGAATGAAATGTGTAGCATGAGTTCGTACACATCCTCTATAAAGCATAGCGAGATACCTTAATAACTGATTAACAAACTGGTAGTTATTGATGAAAATGTGCTTTAATAGCTCCAAATAATCGCTGATACTGCCACGTTCCTTTCCTAGGGTTTTGTTATTACCCCATTACACTATGTTCAGCGCAAACCATGCCTACCATGTTTGAAAAGCTTCGAGGCTGTAGTAGTTCGCTTTTTTTAAGATTACGCTCACTTCGTGAACATTTCAGAATATTCTGAAACCTATGTCGCCGCTAGCGATAACGCTTGAAAACTGTTCTAACACCGTGCGCTAGAACATTCAATGGCAAATGTATAAATGCCGACGCGCTTCGCCGCTTGTCAGTTGATTGACGGCTGACGCTCTGCTCGCCGCTATCAGTGCCAGTGTGTTGCTTTAATCCGACTTTCTTTTTTAAGTGACCACAAGTTCACCTGAATAAACAGTTTATTCTCCAACCAACTGTCTGTTCCTTTCGTCGACGTCATGACTCCGTGACATCCGGTATAGGTGTTGGGTGTCGATCCCGGTACCTCTCGCACTCCAACACCCCGACGCCGACTGCTTGTCTCCTGCCCCAGTCGATCCGCCACCGTGCAACGACGAGGATGATGAATACTTCTTGGGAATCATTGGTTCCGACGTCTTCACAGAGGGACAGCGATGCGATCTGGTACTGAAAGGGCTAGTGGAATACCTCGAGGGCCGAACCAGGGTCGTCCTCAGGTGAAGACTTTAGGTGAGTTTTCAGGTGAGGACTGGCGTCATTTTTCTTGAAGAACAAGGTCCTCGTGAAGAACTTCTCTCCTGCCTGAGCCAGCTAGCTTATCGTTGTTCATTCGGCATTGCGACCAGAAATCATACAGGTCCTGCCCGACAACCTGCCCCATCGTGGTGGTCTAGTGGCTAAGGTTCTCAGCTGGTGACCCGCAGGTCGCGGGATCAAACCCCGGCTGCGGCGGCTGCATTTCCGATGGAGGCGGGAATGTTGTAGGCCCGTGTGCTCAGATTTGGGTGCACGCTAAAGAACCCCAGGTGGTTGAAATTTCCAGTGCCCTCCACTACGGCGTTTCTCAGAATCAAATGGTGGTTTTGGGACGTTAAACCTAACATATCAATGACCGACAACCTAATGGCTGGTCATTTTGGTTTTTCCCGCACACTCGCAAGAATACAAGAGAAATACTACTGGCCACGTCTAGCCGCCGACGTCGCTCATTACGTGAGGACACGCCGGAACTGCCAGTGACGCAAGACACCGCCGACAAGGCCAGCAGGACTTTTGCAGCTCATCGAACCATCTCGCCATTGGTTCCAGCAAATCCGTATGGACTTACTTGGGCTGTTCCTGACGTCTACTGTCGAAAACAAATGGATTGTCGTAGCTGCCGACTACCTAACCCGCTACGCTGAGACAAAAGCCCTGCTGAAAGGTAGTGCATATGAGGTAGTGAAATTCTTCGTTGTAAACATCATCCTGTGTCACGGCGCCCCGGAAGTCCACATCATCGACAGAGGTACAGCATTTACTGCTGAGCTAACCCAAGCGATTTTGGCATACAGCCAGACAAGTCGCCGCCATACAACAGCGCACCTCCCACAGACCAATGGTCTCACTGAGCGCCTAAACAAGACCATCGCCGACATGCTGGCCATGTAAGTCGACGTTGAACACAAGACGTGAGATGTCATCCTTGCGTACGTAACCTTCGCATTCAACACCAGCGTACAAGAAACGACGCAGATGACAACGTGCAGCAGTGAGCCCTGTCAGGGTGAACACGCGAGCGCGTGGCCGACGGCACTGTCAGCGCCCCGTTACGGTCATCACTGGAAACATTGCGAATGCGCATCGCGCCTTCCGCGAAATAATTGTTCCACCGCACGCATGACGTCATGAATGCACTTGTTCGTCGTCTGCTAGCCGCATTTTTGTTTTCTAAGCCCATGCATCCTGCATTTTAAGATTTCTTTAAACATCTGTGCTTGAACAGAACAAGACAAAAAACTTGTATATCTATCGGGGCGTGTCTATTCGTTCCCTTCAAAGTTGTTGTGCATGCAACGCCGTATATAAAACAACCAACCATCTTTTGCCGCCGTTCATTCTGTCACCAGATCGTATTATGGCTAGGGTTCCTAATGATGAACGGCACTCAATTGTCGAGCTTTCCCTGAAAGGTTATTCCCAGCCGTATATTGGTGTTTTAGCTAATAGGTCCCTGAAGACTGTGAACAAGATAATTCAAGCCTACAAGTATGAAGGTCGCATTCACGATGTATCCCGCGCACCCCGCCCTAAAGCCACCACAGACGATGAAGACGCCCTCATAGTTGCAGCTGCTGTTCGTAACCCTTTCTTGCCAGCCCCAGCAATACGCGAGGACTCTGATTTGGACGTTTCGGACACCACTGTTTGACGTCACCTGCGTACTGCGGGCCTTCGCAGTCGCGTCGCAGCGCGGAAGCCACTACTAACGGCGGCACACAAGGAAGCAGGAAGCATGGACATCATGGAGCATGGACATCAGAATGCACGAAGCAGTTGCACGAAGCATGGACATCAGAAGAGTGGAGTCGCGTCATCTTTTCGGATGAGTCGTCGTTTTCGACGCGACAAGACCAAAGATTGCGTGTTTGGAGACTACCAGGCACACGGTGAGGTAAACTTCCTGCTTTGAAAAGCAATTGTTTTAGTTAACGTCAAAATACCACGCTGGGAAGACCCAGACAACGTGCAAGGTGTTTCTGCCAGTGGAAGATCGAGTGTGAGCATGTGCGGTGCTGTTTCAAGATATGGTTTAGGGCCCCTGCAACGTATACGTAGACACTTATCGTCGGAACAATACTGCAACATTTTGAACAATGTGCTGTTGCCATATGTGAGCAGTTTATTCACAGACGGTGATTACCTGTTCCAACAGGACCGGTCACCGTTACAGACGGCGCGGGCTGTCAAGGAGTTCCAGGCGGGGCAGCACATGAAGCTACTGGAATGGCCTCCGAAAGGAGCGGACCTGAATGTGATAGAAAACGTGTGGGGCCGTCTGAAAGCTTCTTTGGCAAGGAAGCCCCTTTATTCCGCGGTTTTGGACCAGTTGTGGGCGCAAGTCAGCAACGAGTGGGAAAAGCTGAAAGCCGATCGGGAATATGTTCGATCACTTTGCGACTCGTTAACGTCCAGAGTAGCTGCAGTCGTTGCTGTAAGTGGTCACGTGACCCGCTACTAGATTTGCTCATGTTTTTATATTTGTTCTCATGGTCTTGTTTAACTTAAATTGCAAAAGTGCAATTTTTTTAATAAAAAGTTTAATAGTTATCCCTCTTACACTCATTTTTTTTCCTTCATGCACCAATCTTCAATCCAGATGGACCTTGAGATGCAGAAGGTATCAGCTCAGCGAACAAAAAATGTGGCTAGCAGACGACGAACAAGCGTATCGATGACGTGATGCGTGCGGTGGAAAGAGTGTTTCGCAAAGCACATGCTACGCATGTGCAATGTTTGCAACGATGGCTGTTACGTGGCGCCGAGAGTGCCGTCGACCACGCGCTCGCGTGGTCACCCTAACAGTGCTCACCACTGTACAAGTTGGTCTATGAAAGGAACCCGACAACGACGCTCGACGCCATGCTGCCAAACGTCACTGATTAAGAAAACTTTGACGTTTCGCCCACCTACGCATCAAGAATCAGCAGTCAGCCGACAACAGCCGTTACAATCTTCGACTAAGCTTCGTGGAGTACCAGTCCGTTGACCGTTTCTTGATACGCTGACGTGCACTCAGTGAAAAACTTCTACGACGGTACTTCAGACCGTACAGAGTAGTTCGACGTCTCAGCCCACTCGACTAAAGAGGTTGTTCCCGGCGGCATTTCGAACTCCCAACAGCGCCGTGCTCGACCTGAAGTCGTCCGTGTTGTGTGCCTCAAGTCATTTCATGCCCGTACCTGAGGACTGTATTTTGTTGTTGTAGCGGCGCTTTTTGCTTGTACTTGTTTTTATTGTGATATCAATTATATGGACACTCTCGGCTCGATTTTGCAGCCAGTGTTGGCGTCATGCACCGTATATGTATACGGTGCATGACGCCGACACTGGCTGCAAATATATATATATATATATATGTAAATATATATATAATAGAGCATCGAACGCGTTATTCGAAGGTCGTAGGTTCGATTCCTGCTCACGGCTGGTAATTTTTTCATCCACGTTTCTTTCTTCTTATTTACATTGCATTGGTTTTAATAACTTCCCCTGTACATTCCTTGGCATTACTGTCTGTTAGATCTCATTAATATTGTGTTAAAACACGGAAAAACGAGCCCTTATGTATACACTTCTTTCCCTTATATATATATATATATATATATATATATATATATATATATATATATATATATATGAAAACGTAAGAAAGAAAATAAATCCCTAACAAAGCACTCCAGTGCGCGGAGTCGAACGTGGGACATCTGCGTCGTGAAAGCGAGGCGTTAACCACTGAGCCACTCAGAAAAACGTTTTCCGCCATTCAAACGGCAAGCTATTTAGATCTACCACTTACCGCTGCTGTGTTTTCGGCATTACCAGAAAAATGGCGCAATGAGCGCACGTCACCACATCGCGCAGAGGCACCCACTTTAATCTCCTACGCGTACTTTGCCTGGTTTGGAGAAGGGAAGTGACGCTCCCTCGTGCGCCCTCATCTCGCGGTGGCGAGGGAGGACATGTAAAATCGTGTGCCTTGGCTGGCCCCGGGCTTTATGTGGAACGATTCTGCTGTAGTTACCGGGCGCCCAAAGGTCAGGCACAGCGCCGTGCTCCCAACCAAGCTGCAGAAACTAGATCCCTTTTTCCTCTTCTAACCACTATCACCACCACAAAGGTCACTGCAATCATTACAGTCACCGTTCGCGAAAAGCGCGTTTTTCAGACTCGGCGAGGTAAGAAATGAAATGCTTATTCGCCCACATCCGTACCTGTTAGTAAACGCGGGGCACGTTTCGATCTGCTTTCCGGTCTGCACATGACCTTTCAAATTGTTGCTATCGTGTTCATTGCTTAGCCTTTGCGGCAAAGCTTTGACTTTTTGTCTTTATTATTGTACCTTCGCCTTTTGTTAAAGCATCGAGGCGACCATTTTTCAGGGGGGAGGAGGGGGTAATGCCACGTTCCTTTCGTTATCAGTTTTCTTATCCCCCCGTTACATTACGTTCAGCGCAAACCGCGCCTACGATGTTCGAAAACCTCCGAGGCTCTAGTAGATCGTTTTGAAAGATTACGCCCACTTCGTGAACATTTCAGATTATTATGTAACCAACGTCACCGCTAGCGATTACGCTGGAACATTCGATGGCAAGTGTCTAAATGCCAACGCGCTTCGCCGCTTCTCAGCTGACGTTCTGCTCACCGCTATAAGTACCAGTGTCTTCGCTGTAGTCTGACTTTGTTTTTACGTGGACACAACTTCGGCTGAATGAACAGTTTAATCTTCAACCTATTGTCTGCTCCATTCGTCGACATCACGAACCCGTGACGTCGACAATCACTAAAACATACGGTACACTGACGACACTGAAAATATACATGCGCCTAAATGCAAAAAAATAGGATAAAGGGGAAAAATAAACTCAGAAAGGTAAAATCACTAAGAAACACGAAAGTACAGAATCTTCACAGCTCAATAGTGATGTAAGCACACTGCCTTTTTATGCCCACGAGACATAGGCTGCAGAGAAAGAAAACCTTGGGAGACAAGCAACTCAATTTGACAGTGTATTCGTTTAAACCAAACGTGATGTTCACAAACTCATTGTGAATCGGGAAGGATTTTGGCCTTTCTTCTCAAAGTTTGGGCAAAATCTAGAGTTGACTAAATTGATGGTAAGGATATTACTGACCGGGGATATGCACATGTTTTGGAATGGGCAGGTTCGGCAACGTGTTATCCTGAGATTGATTATTGATAAATCGTAATCAGAGAGGGCATTCTGTTTGTCCAGTATGCTGTTTGTTGCATGCCGTAAATTTAAGCAAATATATAGTTACGTTTTTAGTGTCACAGCCGAAGTTCTCTTGAACTTTTAAACGAAATGTTGAAGGCGTACTGGCGCTCTGTTGAAAAGAGGACATATGGGGATGGGAACTTTTGTCTTACATTTCGGTTTGTTGCATGAATGACATCCGATGGCGTTTGGGCGAGCAATTGTAGATAATGATGATGATAGTATGTAGCGAAGATCTGCGGTACGTTGTTCTGAGTAGTTCAGTGAAGATGTAGTCATGAATAAGTCTGTTTACTCGTGATTGTACTAGTGAATAGGTCTGATTATACCAAAGAGGTCCACAAGCAGCTATCCTGCAGACACGAGGTTTTATAAACGATTTGATCATGACCCGACAGATGAGCATAAGTTACTGATTGGACGCACTAATCCAGTTCTGAATTAAGATAAAACATGGCGGCCAACGCAATTAATTCGCTCGTTCCATTAAGCGGTCTCCAATCGTTTTTACCTGATACAAAAAATGCAAAGAAGACAATCCTGGTCGTCTTATGGGTTCCGGAATAGGTACTGTTACGGCAAACTTATCCAGCTTTGTAGATTCCCTCATTAGCAGTATCAGAGCTACATTCCCGTTTTGCGTGACAGACACTACTAATTTTATGTCCCTTATACTTCACATCACTATTCTATACTGCTCTCTATTGGTGAAATCATGTATAGTGTCTATGTAACCTAACTTTCCACATGTCAGCGGCATCGGGGCTGTCATCGAATCCTACGAATAAATGTTGGCCGAGAAAGCGATTGACAGCAGCACATTAGCGACATTACTTGCTTATTTTGAATTTCAATGATTTTAAATTTGTTGATTTACCCTCCATCAAAATCAGTGGGACATCGATGAGCACGCGCATTGGTCGAAATTACGCAAACATTCTTGTGGCCTGCCTAGAAAATAAGGTTAAAGCCCTTTTTTCATCTGCTTGCTCATTCGCATAATCTTTTTTCGGGAATATGATCTGAGCTTCCCGGCGGTAAGGTTTGCCATGTTTCCCTTTGAGAATTATTGACGTTCATCAAGACCTACACATGGCCACTCGAACTTGCTCACTCTGGCTAAGCATTTCAGAAACTAATCGCTGTGTGTTGTTTTATTGGTTTCGAAACTTCACTATTTTTAATGCCTTCCAGTCGTAAAATATTTCTAAGCGTTTTACATGCAAATACTGATGGGTTCAGTATTACAGCGTATGAAGTGCTTTATTTCATCTCGGTTAAAAAACACCATCATCGCATGTTCGCTCGTAGGACGGCAGAGGCGTACTAGTACCGCATACAATAAACCTAATGCTTGCCAGTATGAGCCCACAAATGCATGAGTACCAGCGGTGTAGCCATGGTGTAGTCGTGGGGTGGCACAGGCTCGTGTCCCTAGCACCGATTTTTTTTTTCTCCTATGGAACGCGGGACACACTTATCTGCCTGTGTCTCCCTTCCCCGAAACAAATGTCAGCCTACACGCCACTGACTCGTATACCACTGTCCAACTCAAAGTGAATATAGACGTCGATGCGGCTGCAATCGATTGCGTTCGCGAATTTTGCGACATAAAGCACAATTACCTGTTTAGGCAGAACTATTCTTAAGATGGTCCGTTGAACACTGTACAGTTCCGTACGACTTCCTACCTCACAATTCAACCGAATAAATTTTTTTCAATAAAAATGACGAATATTTATCTGCCGGTGAGGCTGACCTGGCGTTAACATCATCGGAAGCAAACAACAAAAAATACTTAGAGGACGATTGTGTTCCGCCTTCAAGAGCTCAACGCGACAGCGTAATTGGGTCTCGTGCGCATTCTCATGTGCGAACCTGGGTTCGGTTCTCGATGCACGCCTCAAGTGTGTCGTGAGAAAACGAACAACTATGCGCATAACATTAATAGTTTCAAAGTATGATAGAATGCCTATTACAAGTGCAGTTGCTGAGTGCTCACTATAAGCCATAATTATTTCTTTTGCGAATCAGCGAAGGACCCAGTATGCGCTGTATAGTGCAACATGTGAACCAACGCAGCTCTCCAGTTTCTTGATGCATTTGGTGATGATTATAAACGAATACGTCTGATTACTTTTTAATTGCTTGTTCTTATTTTTATGTGATTCTTAAAAGAGAAAAGAAGAGAAAAGTGAGCCCTGCATCTTTCTGCATCAGAGTGCGACACCTCAACAGTAGCTCACGAAGGATGGGGGTAAGCAAGGATTAAAAGAATAGCATTAAAGGTATAGAGATGGAGAGGGGGTAGAAGATAGCGTGGTGCAGCGACAGCGACACCCATAAGCAAGCAGAAGACAGGAAAAATGGACACGGTGGCAAGAGACCTAGGACGGGGCACGAGAGCTCTTGTCGGTGGCAGGAGATGGCGTAGGACGAGTCAGTCGGCCAGAGCGGTGCTGTCGTTGGAGATCGCGGGGGCACAACCGGTCGGCACGAAATCCAGAGAGCGAGTCCCGGCTTGTCTTTTAAAACGCTCACTCGTTGCATTTTACGGGTGTTCCGCATGGAGCGAATCTACGCTTCTGCCACGTAATATTACATGCGTTAAGGCGATTCTTTCAAACACATCACATTCATGTGTTTTCTTTTTCGAGAATGCTAAAGAAATAAATCTGAGTGTTTGACTTTAAATAAATACTATGCAAAAATATATTTGCTCTGTGATAGAACATCTGATCATGCAGACGACCTGGGTTGAAATCTCACCCGGCCGTCACGTATAACTTCATTTATTTATTTTTCATCTTTCTAGACTTTTCAGTCATGAATAAGACAATTTTTCAGTCACAACGAACGAGCTCGTCACCGACGCCGGAATTTCTACCAAATGTCCTCTTTTACACACTCGCGTTTAAGCTAAGTTGGAGCCCGCTGAAAGCATTGCTTTGCGCAGGCTTCAACTTTGTTTGATCTTAAGTTTGTCCAACTTTGTTTCAAACCCTGTTTGAGCGGGCTCAAAGCTTTGTTTGAGCAGGCTCCAACTCGCATGGCACTCTTAAAAAGATGAGGAGCGGACACATAATTGCTGCTTGGGTGTAATTTGCAGCGAATGTGTGATTTGTCCTTGAGTATAAAATAAAAAAAATATACGTGGATCTCTTGTTCGAGCTTGCCTACACACAACTAAATTTTATGAAAAACTCGAAGGCAGATTTTGTTTTCCCTTTCTGGTAATATTGAGTAAAGTAAGCCATATTCATTATATTCTTTCAACACGGTGAGCATCATACTGTATGCTGTCTGAAAACATCGTCATTCTTCTCTTAATTTGTTGCAACGGGTTCCAGCTTTTACCATCCCTAATGCATGCAAGAAGAAGGATGACGAGGTCGGATTCGTCCCAAGACGCAATATGACACACGCCATTGATTTTGATGACATGTGGGGTTTAACATCCCAAAACCACCATATAAGAATATTAGAGACGCCGTAGTGGAGAGCTCCGGAAATTTCGACCACCTGGAGTTCTTGAGAGTGACCCCAAATCTTAGCACACGGGCCTACAGCATTTTTGCCTCCATCGGAAACGCAGCCGTCACAGCCGTCGCAGCCGGGATTCAATCCCGCCGCATGATAGACGCCATGGTGAAACGTCTTCGCGTAAGAGAGGTATCGTAAACAACTTTCTTTTCTTTTTTTTTGTAGATACTGCCATCTTTCACCGCAAGCTGTTGCAGGAGCTAGTACATAAGCACGCTAAAAGTAAAAATTGCGAAAGATCTTATACATTAAGAGAGAGAGCGAGAACAATATCACGAACGGATGCACTGCTTGTCAGTGAGCGATAGCTTAACACATTCATCAGTAGATCACTCACCCAGGGGGCGCTCAAGATCATTCCAGATGTCAACAGCATGAGCAAACGAAGGAAAACTTATAGCAGTCAATAAATGGATTCTGCTAAATATTTACATGCTATTTTTTTTCCTGACCTCGTCAGGTGGGCATACCGTTCTACGTGCCTCAAGTATTAATACCTATACCTCTTTCTGTTTTGCCTGTAATGCCTGACATCGTATATTACGATTCCGAGCATGTGCGTTTCAATGAGAAAATGTATTATCGGTGCGCGAGTCATTTGGAAAGAGTGCCTTTTTTTGTTTCGCAGATAGAGAACAAAGCGACGCATTCGCGTCATTATCGCGCTCATTGAGAACTTGTCATTGATAGCAGATTTTCCGGGCGTTACCGACAACAATATGCGCACTTAGTCTCGAATGCTCAGTCGGGAGATTCGTTACGCTGCCTAGAGCTACATTTGTGCCATAGACAAGGTTTCCCGCTCTACGCGGAGACAGACTGTTGCGGAATGGTAAGTCAGCGCATTCAATACATCTTATTACTTAAAGGGTAGAAGGAAGCCACAGAGAAAGTGTTGCTTCAGCTGCTATGGGCGATGAGAACAATATCGCGTGATCGACTACTCTACCGGACGGGCTGGTTTTTCCCGGGGGGCCCGGGCCTACCCAAAAGAGACTTACCACAACCCGCCCGAGTACGGGTCGGTGCTTTTAGATTTGACCACTGATTGATTGGTATGTGGGGTTTAACGTCCCAAAACAACCATATGATTATGACAGACGCCGTAGTGGAGGGCTCCGGAAATTTCGACCACCTGGGGTTCTTTAACGTGCACCCAAATCTGAGCACACGGGCCTACAACATTTCCGCCTCCATTGAAAATGCAGCCGCCGCAGCCGGGATTTGAGCCCGCGACCTGCGGGTCAGCAGACGAGTATCTTAGCCACTAGACCACTGTGGCGGGGCCGCTGGGCACAGCGATGCTACGTTAGCGAAACGCGAGCACTCTAGAGTTGACGCCAGGCGCGACCGGCGCGACCAGCGTCCGTTGGCGCGGCCCGAGGGCAACTGGCACGAAATGCGACATGCGGCAATTCGCGCCGATGCGTTACCCAGATAACACTGCTTCTTCCTCTTTTCTTGACACAGGGACGCCGAATGCACTGAAACCTGCATGCGTCAAAACAACGCAGCGCGGCGCGCGCCAGCGAGCACAAATAGTGTAGGTGGTGTTGCGTGACGCCACCAAATGGAACGCCGGAGAGCTCGTGTGCGCGTCGCGTCGAAATGTATTGGCGCGTTGACTGTGGCATGTATTCATGTTCTCACATGACACACATCTCATAATTATTATGTTTGCACCACTCACATACCTTCGTCATCAATTGGCGCCACGTAATACCAAATATGACATATGTGAAGGTAGCGAAACGGGCGCGAGCGCATCATGAGTGTGGCATGTAGTCATGCTGTTACATGACCTGCATGCCGTGTTTATCATGATTAGGTGTGTCATTTACCTATGTCATTCTTTCGCGTCATGTAATACCGAGTTTGGTACATGTGAAGCTAGCGAAATGGTCACGAGCGCATCATGAGCGTCGCATGCAGTAATGTTGTTACATGAAACGCATCTCATCTTTATAATGTTTGCACCATTATCATACCTTCATTCATTCACGCCCATAATACGAAATTTGGTATATGTGACGCTAGCAAAACGGCCGCCAGCACTTCAGGAGCGTGGCATGTAGTCATGTTGTTACTTGACACGCATGTCCTGATTTTTATGTTAGGGTCAGTCGCTTGTGTTCGCCATGCAATCATATTGTACCATACGAGTTCTGAAACATGCCATGTGAACGAAACCACCACGAGAGCAGCAGGATCATGAAATGTAAATTATGACATTCATGACATACATGTCATGATTTTCATGTTATGACTACTCAAATACATTTTTCATTCTGCAGTCATGTTATGCCAAACCAAGTTTGGTACCGATACCATTATCGAAACGGCCAGGAGAGCTAAAAGCCGTAGGCGGATGGATGGATGGATGGATGGATGGATGGATGGATGGATGGATGGATGGATGGATGGATGGATGGATGGATGGATGGATGGACGGACGGACGGACGGACGGACGGACGGACGGACGGACGGATGAACGGACGGACGGACGGACGGACGGACGGACGGACGGATGGATGGATGGATGGATGGATGGATGGATGGATGGATGGATGGATGGATGGATGGATGGATGCATGGATGGATGGACGGATGGACAGATGGATGGATGGATGGATGGATGGATGGATGGATGGATGGATGGATGGACACGCTCAAAGTCGCCCAAGTTCGCTAAGAAATGCTTCGCATTTAGAACCTAGCGACCGTGCAAGTGCACGCTAATGCAAACCTGCAGCCATTCCCTACGGCGTCTCGCATAGCCCAAGTCGTTTCTGGAGATTGGACTTCGCATACCAACAAAACCAAACGCCAGCATACCCACACCACTGCCACCAGGTTTGGGACCCACTCCGTATACGCTCGATCTCAAAGCCTATGAATCTGAGCCCGGACTTTCGGGCCAGCTGGGGCCCATGCAATCGGCCGCATTGCGTTGAATGCGAACAAAAATTAAAAATAAAGAAAAAGAAAAGAGCATTCGTGCCAAAATAGGCGTATGTTGAAAAAACCCGGATGGTAAAAATTTTCCCCCACTATCGCGAACACCTCATTACCATATCGTATTCTTGGAATGCAGAGCTCACAAGTAAGAGAAAGAGAGAATTTCTCTACACACCTAAACTTATATGCACGTATGTTTCTTTCCCGCTGCAGTAGCAGTATGAAAAATTCGTTGAAAGATGTCTTGATTCGTGTGGTTGCTAAAGTGTCTGCCACGAACTGCTTACATCACGGGCCTAGGCAGAAGCGTTTTTCGGGGGGGGGGGGGCGGAGGGCACCTCCTTAACTTTGGGTAAGTGCCGCCGTGCTACTTCACGATGTTAAACGCTTGCAAATACGCCACTCCGAACAAGTGGTGTTGCGGGCGTAAGAGCATCTACATGATAATTGCGTAAGCGCGTTCGTTGGGGCGAACGTCCGCTTTCCCTGAGAGTTTCGTGAGTGGCACATTGGCTTCGGCTGCGGCACCTGTGAGCACCTGTAGTCTGAGAACAGCCACGGTCATTAAAGTGTAAAGGGGGTTTATTGAAGGACTGAGCAAGCGGGTGGTAGCTCTAAAGGAACGCAGGCGAACCCAGATGACGGTGCTTGATCGCCGATCTCGTGCCTTCTTCTTGTGCTGATGATAGCTGACCTGATGGTATCAACGTCTTTCTTATTCACTACAATTACCCCCCGCGAAAAAGTTGAAGCCATCCTGGCGATCTAACACGTGGGGACAAGCGGGTCAAAGTACGGCTTCAGACGGTTTACGTGAACGATATCACGTCCACGCCGACGACGGTCGCTCGGTGGCGTGAGAGGTTCAATGGCGTAGTTCACGGGTGAAGTACGCTCGACCACGCGGTAGGGACCGTGATAATTGGAGAGTAGCTTGGGTGATACACCAGGGGCGCAGGGCGGTACATGAAGCCATACAAGTGTTCCAGGAACGAACGTTGGTGCAGAACGATGGTCGTCGTCACGGATCTCCTTTTGGCGCTGTTGGTCGGATGTAGTAAGCCGCTTGGCTAGCTTGCGGCACTCTTCTGCGTAACGAGCGGCTTCCGAGACAGGCTTGTATTCGGAGGGATCTGGCGAGTATGGCAGTAAAGTGTCGATGGTGTGTGATGGTTCGCGACCGTACAGAAGAAAAAATGGGGAAAACCCGGTAGTGACTTGCGTAGCGGTGTTATGCGCGTATGTCCCAAATGGGAGAACGAGGTCCCAGTTTGTTTGATCAGAAGCGACATGCGTAGCGAGCATGTCCCCCCGAGTACGATTAAACCGCTCAGTCAAGCCGTTCTTCTGTGGGTGGTAGGCTGTACTCTTCCGGTGAATCATATGGCACTGTTGAAGAAGTGCTTGTATTACATTGGAGAGGAAAACACGCCCTCGGTCACTGAGGAGTTCTCGAGGAGGACCATGACGAAGCACAAAACGATTGAGTATGAAAGTTGCGACGTCTTGTGCTGCAGCTGTGGGGAGAGCAGCAGTTTCAGCGTACCGTGTTAGATGATCCACTGCCACGATAGCCCATCGGTTGCCTGCCGTTGTTAATGGTAGTGGTCCGTAGAGGTCAATTCCTACACGGTCGAATGGGCGGTCTTGGCATGGAAGTGGCTGCAATGAACCTGTTGCAGGATGTGGCGGGCTTTTCCGCCACTGACATTCGTGGCAGCCGCGAATGAACTGGCGGACGAAGGTAAACATTCCGCGCCAGTAATACCTTTTTCGTAGGCGCTCGTAGGTCTTGAAAACACCGGCGTGAGCACATTGCGGGTCGGAATGAAACGACGCGCAGATGGTAGAGCGCAGCGTTCGGGGAATGACTAGTAGCCATTTCCTACCATCTGCTGAATATTTGCGCCGGTACAAAAGGCCATCCTGAATACTGAAGTGCGGAGCCTGGCGGCGCAGGGTTCGAGTGGTTGGAAGTGTCGGTGCCTCGAATAACGCGTCAAGAAGCGATGCGATCCATGGGTCATTGCGTTGTGCAGAAGAGATGGTGTCCTCGTCAAGTGCTGACAACGTGTTGTCCGAGGAAACAGATGCGATGTCCCGAGATAGGGGAGATCGTGACAGTGCATCAGCATCGGCATGCTTGTGGCCGGAACGATATACCACGCGAATGTCATATTCTTGAAGCCGAAGAGCCCAACGGGCAAGACGACCCCATGGGTCTTTAAGCGACGATAACCAGCATAATGCGTGGTGGTCCGTTACTACATCAAAAGCACGGCCGTAAAGGTATGGGCGGAACTTGACAAGCGCCCATACGATCGCCAAGCATCCCTTCTCGGTGACGCTGTAGTTTGATTCAGCCTTGGTAAGAGTTCTGCTGGCGTAGGCGACGACATACTCGGCGAATCCAGGCTTGCGTTGCGCGAGAACCGCACCGAGGCCGACACCACTGGCGTCGGTGTGGACCTCAGTTGCTGCCGTAGGATCGTAGTGACGCAGTATTGGTGGCGAAGTGAGGAGACGACGAAGGGTACAGAAGGCTTGGTCACACTCAGAAGACCATGACGAAATATCAGTAGTGCTGCCTATAAGTTCGGTCAAAGGCGCAATGATAGAGGCGAAGTTGCGCACGAACCGGCGAAAGTAGGAGCATAACCCCACGAAGCTCCGTAACTGCTTCATAGTCGTTGGTTTGGGGAAGTCGGCGCAGCACGTAACTTAGCCGGGTCTGGAAGTATACCGTCCTTTGATACGACGTGCCCGAGACTCGTAAGTTGCCGAGCAGCGAAGGGACACTTTTTGAGGTTGAGTTGGAGCTGAGCATTCTTCAGGCACGTGAGGACGTGTTTGAGGCGCTCGAGATGTGTTCCAAAGTGTGGCGCAAAGATGACTATATCGTCGAGATAGCAGCGACAGATTTGCCATTTCAAACCCCGAAGAACCGAGTCCATCATGCGCTCGAAGGTGGCAGGCGCATTGCAGAGGCCGAAGGGCATGACATTAAACTCATACAGACCGTCCGGTGTCACGAAGGCTGTTTTTGGTCGATCGGCATCTGCAGGGGGGACCTGCCAGTACCCTGAGCGCAAATCTAATGATGAAAAAAAACTCGGCACCTTGTAAAGTATCAAGGGCATCGTCAATCCTGGGTAGAGGATACACGTCTCTTCGAGTGATCTTATTTAGGCGCCGGTAATCCACGCAGACGCAAACGGAACCATCCTTTTTTAACGAGCATTACAGGTGAGGCCCATGGACTTTGTGAAGGTTGAATGACGCCACGTTGCAGCATATCGTTCACCTGTTCGGTAATAACTTGGCGTTCTGCCGCAGAAACACGATATGGTCGCTGTCGTAGTGGCGCATGGGAGCCGGTATCGATGTAATGTAGAGTGGTAGAAGTGCGGCCAAGTGAAGGTTGAACAACATCGAAAGATTCGCGGTACTGGTACAGCAGTTGGAGGAGTTCAGATCGTTCAGATGGTGACAGTCCGTCTGCGATCGCCGAATCGAACACTTTTGAAGCCTGTAGATGAGAGTGGTTAAGAGCACTGACGGCGGCGAGGTCACTTTGGGATGATTCTTGCGGCACGGTAAAAATTTGTCTGTTATCAATGGGCTGTACGCATCCAAGAGACTCGCCTTTAAACAGTTTGATGGTATGCGGAAAGGGATTGGTAAGGCAGAGAGCACTGGCTCCATTAGAAATTGAGAGGGCTGAATAAGGGAGCAGAAGTGGTTTCCGACTTACAAAGAGGCGTGATGGCTCGAAAAATGCGACTTCATCACGCATGCCATCGGAGACCACAGGGAGCAAAACAGCTGTTGTCGATGGAATGTCAGTGTCTTTTTTGACAACTAGCTTGTGCGCGGCTTGATTAGTGTGGTCGTAGGGCTGGTCGAAGAACGGAAGCAGTTCAAGTTCGGAACGGGCACAATCTATAACGGCACGATTACGGGATAGGAAATCCCAGCCAAGTATGATGTCATGAGAGCACGAGGAAAGGACGATAAACTCAACAATGTAGTGGTCCTCCGCAATTTTGAGTCGGGCAGTGCAGGCGGCTATAGGTTGAACAGGTTCTCCATTTGCTGCACGTAAGAACATATCAAGCGGCGTGGTCACCTTTCGGAGCTTGCGGCAAAGTTTGGCGTCTATAACAGACACAGCGGCACCGGTATCCACAAGAGCGTATGCATGGGCACCGTCTACAAAAACTTCGACGATATTTGACGGCAAGGTCCGAGGACTTGAAAATTTCGATAGCGCTGTTCTTTCCCCTTGAACTGCGACGGCTAGTTTCCCTGATTTTGAGGGGCTGGTCGTGGACGCATGGGTGACAAGGAGCGTCGATTGGGTGAAGGTGAGCGACGAGACGAAGTTGCCGGATAGTCACGGGAAGACGTGTTTGACTGACGATCCGAACTTTCATAACCAAAAGGTGGTCGGTCCATGTAATTGCTTCGTGGTCGGAAGTCTGTGTAGGCGGGCACGCGACGACGGCAGTATCGGGAGATATGGCCAGGTCCGCCGCACGCAAAACAGATCGGCCGGTTATCGCGCGTTCGCCGGGCATTTGCAGCAAGGGGCGCCGCCCACGCGGCATACGGCTGAGTCAAGGCTGTGGTAGTGAGGGGAGGAGCCCATGCGACGGAAGACTGAGTAGGAGCGGTGACATGCGGCAGTCCATTGAACGGGGAGGGCTGGTGTGGCTGCTGCCTCTTTACTGCGTCAGGATAAGTAAGAGGCGCGGCGACAACTTGCTGCTGAAAGGGCACTGGCATAGCCTCGGCAATCTGGTCCTGAAGTGCATGTCGGAGCATGGGAGCTAACGGTGTCGGTGGTTGCTCTTGCTGCTGCTGCGGGAGCTCTTGGCGCTGACAAAACGGCAGGAGGGAAAGCTGACGTGCGACCTCCTCACGCACAGTCTTTTATTTGTGCTAGAAGGCGGGAGTGGTCAGGTACGACGTCCAGTGCAGCGAGTGGTTGGTTAGGCTGAAATGGACGACGGGTGAGAGCTCGTTGCCGTCGCAATTCATCGTAGTTCTGGCACAGAGTTACCACTTCAGACACCGTGCCAGGAGACTTCGCCAGGAGCATTTGAAAGACGTCGTCATCAACACCTTTCATAATGTGCTGGATCTTGGCACTTTCGCTCATTGCGGCATCGACGCGCTTGCAGAGATCGAGTATATCTTCGATATAGGCGGTAAACGTTTCGCCAGGTTCTTGTGCCCGTGAGTGCAGGCGTTGTTCGGCGCGCAACTTCCACACGGCAGGGCGACCAAAAACCGAGGATATTGCCTGCTTGAAAGTGGCCCAGTTCTCGAACTCGGATTCGTGGTTTGTATACAACAGTTTCGCCACATTAGCCAAGTAAAAGTTGACGGTCCTCAACTTAGCAGCGTCATCCCACCTGTTTGGTCCACTGACTTTTTCGTAGGACGACAGCCAGTCCTCGACGTCCTGGTCTTCGGCGCCCGAAAAGATCGGGGGGTCTCGCTGGTGAACCGGGCCGGGGCAAGTAGGAGCCGCGAGAGGTGCTGTCTGTTGGGCAGCGTCAACTTGCATGGTCGACGGCAGGGTGCGGGATCGGAGTTCCAGGGTGTAGGTGATGCAGTTACCCAGCACGATCAACCAAATGTAAAGGGGGCTTATTGAAGGACTGAGCAAGCAGGTGGTAGCTCTAAAGGAACGCAGGCGAACCCAGATGACGGTGCTTGATCGCCGATCTCGTGCCTTCTTCTTGTGCTGATGATAGCTGACCTGATGGTATGAACGTCTTTATTATTCACTACAAAGTATTGATTAACCAGTTTGCGCGATCCACCTGCCGTGGCGTTTGCATTCCCGTTCGTGATTAAGCCCTCCTTGGAAGACTGCCAGATCAACAGTCCGCAGTGGCGGCCGGCACACGGCTTCCCGAGCCTGTTTTGGTGCCCGGACACGATGACAAACTCTGGAGGTGTGGATGGACAGACGTATGGACAGACCGACACACACACGGATAGACAGGCTGAAAGACAGACAATTTGATGGATGGGCGGCTCAGCTTAGAGCCTGTGTAGCTTTTTCCCACTCATCATCATTCACTCCTTTGTTATGCTGTGATTCTTTAGCCAGGCTTTAAGCATGATTGTGCTTTTGTAGTTCGCATTCATATACCAATAAATAAGGTATATACAGACCCATTCTTAAAAAAACACATTCTTTCCTTTCGTGTTCTATTTCTTACAGAAAAACACACCGTACGCTGTTTTTTGGCTGTGTACCACTATTTCAAGCACGGTAGCCCTAAAAGGTAAGAAATGAGGAGCCTTAGCCTTCCATATCGAACAGAAATATTCCAGCATGATCTCTTGCAGTCGTAAGAAAGCAGCGTTCAAGGCTTCACACACTAATGCCAGTATAGGCATAGGTCAGCAAAAATGTCGAACTCTTTCAAACTCACTCGTCGAATGCATTTTGACTTTGGTTTCACTCGTGCTCAGATTTAGTAAAATTTTCGTCCACGAGACTCACTCGAATTCAGATTCACAAAAACTTATCTCTGTCGGAGTCACTCAAGCTTGAATTCATCCAAATATTACACACCTCAGAATTGCTCAGCCTCGGACATTCAGCTGCATGTGAGTGGGAGTGAGTCTAAGTGTTATGACCCATGAGTTAGTTTGTCGAAGCTCGTGAACTTGCTGACCTGTGCGCACAAGAAGCGTTGTATTGTAGTTTCGTAGTCGAAAAATATGATCCGTTTTCTGGCTTTGTTTGTAGCTTTAAAAGGGTGGTGCCGAAAAATTGTGGCATGTGTCTTCTTTGCCGTAAGCGTTTCCTTCAGCTCCAGGAAGCATGATATACACACTGTTATGCCTGCGAGTCGACAGCGAACGTCCGTGCCTCTGGAAAAGGCAATATGTGTCAAGGCCAGCCCGCCTGACGCGAACAACTCAACGGCGTAAACGCGCGCGGCGCCTTTCTGGCGCGCACGTGCGGTCAGCGAGCCCGTCGAGTAAACAACCGGCATCGTCCTGTCTGGGGGGGGGGGGAGAGTGACGCAACGCCTAGCGACGCCACTCGTCCTTGGGTGCAGCCACCTGCAGGCAAGCCTCTCCAGATTCGATGAGAAAGAAGGACGCGGCCCAGCGGCGACCCCCATTGGAGGAGTCTGACCTGACGACCAGCGGCGCTTCTAATTGGACATTTTGGTTGGACCCGGTGCATATAACAGAAGCCCTGCGGCGCGTCGCGATCGGCGGTCCTAGATGAAAGCTGACATGTGTGTCAGAGCGGACCCGTTTGAGAGCAGACCTATGCGTTAGAGAGAAGAGCTCGGCTCTTCGAATCTCTGTTGGCCCCAGTGCCGAATTTGTAACGCCTCTGTATATATGCTGTACATAAACCTTGTTTAACTCATTGTCGTCTCGTCCGCTCGTCTATCAGCTCTGCGCAGAAGCAGTCGCGAGCTGAGAAACCTACGCTACCAAACGGCTGGTGACCTTCCCAGCGGAGTTCGAAGCAGTGGCGCCTTCGGGACCGTGTTGGCGTCGCCCTCTTTCGAAACAGTGGTTGCAGCGGTGAGATGTCGGAGCGCCCTTCGTAACGTCGTCGGAGGTGCGCTTCGCAACAACACCAAGATTCGTGTATTTTTTGCTAAATATTTTATCATTGTGCTACTTATATTGCCACATGGTTTGCTTGGGTGAGATCGAGGTGTGAAAGAAGACAAAGACGATCTCTCTGAGCCGCTGCTTTGACATAAATTCGGAGTCACTAACTGCTCCGAGAAAGGCATCTTCATCTTCGGAGTCCCTGACAGCGTTCCCCACAGGTGCTCGAGAAAGCGCGTCGGCATCTTCGTGTTTGCGTCCTGACCTGTACACAATCGTAATATCAAACTCCTGCAAACGCAAACTCCACCGTGCGAGACGGCCGGATGGATCTCTGAGATTTGCCAGCCAGCAGAGTGAGTGGTGGTCAGTCACCACTTTGAAGGGACGACCGTAGAGGTAAGGCCGAAATTTGGTCGTCGCCCACACGACTGCGAGGCATTCTTTTTCTGACGTAGAATAGTTGGTCTCAGCTCGAGAAAGAGTAAGACTGGCGTAAGCTATCACATGCTCAACGCCGCCGTGTCGTTGTACAAGGACAGCGCCAAGTCCAACGTTGCTGGCATCTGTATGAATTTCTGTAGCAGCGTCCTCATCAAAATGGGCAAGAACAGGGGCTGTTTGCATTCTCTGTCGTAACTCTGTGAACGCTGTATCTTGTTCTGCGCCCCAAGTAAAGGGTACGTCATCTCGGGTGAGTCGCGTAAGAGGTTCAGCTATCTTAGAGAAGTTGGCGATAAATCGGCGATAATACGCGCACAAGCCGAGGAAACGGCGTACTGCTCTTTTATCTGATGGAACAGGGAAGGCGGCGACAGCAGCAGTTTTGTCTGGATCAGGTCGCACTCCATCCGCACTAATGACATGTCCCAGGAATTTCAGCTCTTCATAGCCGAAATGGCATTTTTGGGGTTTCAGCGTGAGTTCAGCTGTGCGAATGGCTTCCAGAACCTTTCTGAGACGCTTCAGATGTTCTTCAAAGCTCTCGGAAAAGATGACCACATCATCGAGGTAGACAAGGCAGCTTTGCCACTTCAAGCCAGCGAGAACTGTGTCCATCATCCTCTGAAAAGTGGCTGGTGCAGAACAGAGGCCGAAGGGAAGAACTCGGAATTCGTAAAGTCCGTCTGGAGTCACAAACGCGGTTTTTTCTCGGTCTCGTTCATCCACTTCAATTTGCCAATAGCCACTCTTTAGATCGATGGACGAAAAATACTTCGCACGTCGTAATCTGTCGAGGGAGTCATCGACCCGTGGAAGCGGGTAGACGTCCTTTTTTGTGACGCTGTTAAGCTTCCTGTAGTCAATACAGAATCGCAGCGTTCCGTCTTTTTTCTTCACTAGAACGACTGGCGAGGACCAAGCGCTGCTGGATGGTTGAATAATCCCGTCATCGAGCATCTCTTTTACTTGTGTCTGGATAGCCTCACGTTCTTTGGCAGAAACGCGATAAGGCTGCTGCCGGATAGGGCGGACGTCATCGTCGGTAATAATTCGATGCTTCGTGAGGTGTGTTTGACGGACTTTAGAAGAAGAGGCGAAGCAAGATCTAAACTCCCTTAAAAGGTCGTGAAGTGCAGCCTTTCTCTCGTCTGACAGCGTCGAGTTAATGTCGATGTGGTCTAGAAATTCCTCATCCTCATGCGTTTCCTCGGACGCGAAGCACTCCGTGACGTCGGCAACAGGTTCTCCATAAGCTAGGGTGGTTCCGCGAAAAAGATGCCGGTGCTCGTAATTGAAGTTCGTAGCTAGTATCGTTGACTGTCCGTCACGGACGCGCACAACACTTCGGGCGGCGCATACACCTTGGAGCAGCAGGAGTGATAAGTTGCTTTCAGCCACCACGTCGCCGTCTTGGAAGTCTTCACAAGTGACTTCGATGGGAACAGTTGCTCGAGGTGGCAGCGTCACACTGTCGTCAGCAACACGCAGCGAAAGTCTACGGCAGTTATCAGCGTCTCGATCTGTTGCGCCTTGAGTCGAGAAGGTAACGATGCGCTCACGGAGATTTATGATGGCGCCGTATTCCCGAAGGAAGTCCATGCCGATAATCAGCTGACGCGAACAGTCGCGAAGAACGAAGCAGCTGAGCACAAACGTTGACGCACGAATTTTCACTCTTGCGGTACAGCGACCCAGCGGTGTTACAACGTGTCCTCCAGCTGTTCGAATTCGCGTTCCATTCCACGGCGTGATCACTTTCCTGAGATCTTTCGCTAGCCTCCCGCTGATGATCGAATAGTCTGCACCAGTGTCTACCAATGCACTGACCTGAAGACCGTCAACCAGCACAGGTATGTCGAGTGACACGCGGTCACTAGGTTCAGATGCGGATGTCGGCGTTTCTTCGGCACCGCGATTATTCTCTGACGAAATGCCTTCGGCGTTGCGTGCAAGCGTCGATGGGAGGTCTTCCGCACTTCGAGTCCCAGCGACCTTGCCCCCGAAGGCCGCTGCCTTCAGTTTTCCCGACGAGGGCTCGGGGAGCGTTCCCGTGCCGTCACCCCGAAACGTGGCCCAGTGGCTGTGGGTCTCCTCGGAGATGGTGACCGCGATTGCCGTCGTGTAAAGGGTGCACGCTGTTGCGCGAGATACTCTTCAATATCCCTTGGCCTTTGACCAATTCGGGGACGAGGGGAATTGACGGAAAATCCACGCAGTCCAAGTTGCCGGTATGGGCATTCGCGGTAAATGTGACCAGCCTCACCGCAATGATAGCACAGGGGTCGTCTGTCTGGCGTACGCCAGAGATCAGACTTGCGCGTCGGTGCACGGCGACTATCGATGTCCAAATCAGCGTGCGCTGACTGAATCGCGACTGACGGCATCATTGTCTGGATCGGAACGTATGGCATTGTCTGGATCGGGACTTGCGGCACTGTCTGGATCGGGACGTGCGGCACTGGCTGGATCGGAACTCCTTGACCCGAAAGAGGAGATAAGCCTGTCCGGCGACCAGGCTTATCCGAAAAGCTCCTAAGTCGTTATTTTGGACCGTACAAGGTTCTTAGACGAATCACAGATCTTACCTACGAGGTATTTCCGGACGGCGCAGCGTCTTCTCGTCGACAGCTTCGGCCCGAAACCGTGCATGTCGTTCGGCTGAAGCCCTACTTCACACAGTAGCCCTTGTGGTTTCACGTGCTACGACATGCCGTGACATTGCGTTGCTGCTGCTGTTTGTGTTCTCTTGTGTTTTTATGCCTTTTCTTTTTGCGCTAGGCGCAACTGTTGGCGAAACTTCCTCATTTGCGCTGCGAGTAGTGGCACTCTCCCTCTTTTGGTTATCTATACCTGCGTGTGTATACCTTCTTTTTTTTATTTACGAGCATCGAGTCGATGCTTTCAAAGGGAGGGACTATTGCCACATGGTTTGCTTGGGTGAGATCGAGGTGTGAAAGAAGACAAAGACGATCTCTCTGAGCCGCTGCTTGAGTAGTCAACTAAACGAGCCCATTTTTATCACATTTGTCAAGAGTAACGTGACAAGACGTACCATTTTCGGTTTCGGTATTGGGCAGTGACGTCGATGCATAGTCTGCTTGGTCACGTGAGCACACAAGGCTGTGACGCACATCATGTTGAGTTTCGTCTACTCTCATACGCACGTGCCACACCAAGCACCAGCAAAACAAACGCGCCGACAGTCGCCATGGCCAGCTGCAGTAGCATCGAGGCAGCGGCAAGGCAAAAGGAAGCAAGAAGGGGAAAAATGACAGCGTATACACGGGGTGAATGATGGAGAGTGGGGCAAAGCATCCGTCCGTCTATTCGTTCTTGCTTACATCCATCCATGCATCCATCTGTGTGACCATCTGTACGTCCATCCGCCCGTCCGTGCGTGCGTCTGTTGGTGCGTCCACACGTCCATCCGTGCGTTCGTCCATGCATATGCCCCTGCGTCCGTTCATGCGTCCATGCGTCCGTGCAGCCATCTGTGTGTCCGTCCATGCATCTGTCTGTGAGGCCGTTCATTCATCTAGTCAAAATCCAAGTACCACCATCTCGCATATTTTCATCATACATTCCGCATATAGAAGCACCGCCATATAGCGGACATTCCAAGGACTAAACGAGAGGTGGCACATGCACACTTTCTTTTCCCCCGCTACCATTTAATTCACTGCGAGACTGCTGAAAAGAATGCCAGAACAATCTCGCTTTTTGTTGTCTCCAAATGCCTCACCACTGCGCTTGGCCCAGGTTAGCAGGCTACAAGAATGGCCAGTGGGGATCTCCTCGTCGAAGTAAAAAGTCAGTCCCAGTATGTAAACCTCTCGAAACTAGAATCGTTTGGAAACATCCCTATTTCAATATCAACACACCGTTCCCTAAACATTTCACGAGGCGTTGTGTCCGATCAAGACTGGCTTGGCCTGACTGAAGCTCAGCTCCTCGAGGGTTTAAAGGACAGCAGGTGACAAAAGTTCCAAGAATAAAAATCAGGCGTGATTAGAGAGAAGTCCCAACCAAACATATAATTGTGACATTTTCCACCAGTACCCTGCCTGACCATCTCGAAACCGGATACTCGAAGTTAAATGTACGACCCTACATTCCCAACCCACGACGTTGCTTTAAATACCAGCGTTTTGGTCACGGCTCTCAAAGTTGCCGCGGCCAACTCACCTGTGCGAAGTGCGCCACCACAGGACACGCCAGCGACGATTGTAAGGTGGAGGATGAAGCCCACTGCGCAAACTGCAACGGTGCTCACCCCGCGTACTCCCGAACAAGTCCAACATGGGAAAAGAAAAAGGAAATAATCACTATCGAAATCACACAAAACCTAACTTACCGAGAAGGTCGACAACAAGTATCCGGATTTTTCACTAATAAACCATCGTTTCCCAATGTAGTGCAACAGGGGCAGCACTACAATGGCCGGCGGCAGCTGCCCATGCGAGGCACAGTGTGCCCAGGCGGTGGCCAATGTCCCCACCTACGGTGGGAACAGCCAAGACTGCCCTGCCACTCGTCCCCACGGCCACACCCACGGCCACTTAAAGCAGTAAATAAATAATGATGGAAAACAATATGCACAGCTCAGCAGAGCCTTTATTTACGGCCAATCAATCTTGTAGGTATATGTAAACCGCTTTGTCACTATTTTTCATGCATGAGTGATAAATTTCAAGGGTTATTTACGGTAACGCAGAACGATCCCACTGCTTTGCCCACTCATAATCATACACTTCATGAACATGCCGATTTTTTTTCTTGTGAAATTTTTGCCTGGTGCGTAGTTTTTAGGGGGGAATCACCTGAAAGCGGCAACCGCTCATCCCTCGTAGTAGTGCGTAACATGTCTTACGCTTTGACCTGCAAGGTGGTGCCGGTGGGAGATTTCTCCTGTGCGTTGTTGAACCATAAAAAATTCGTAGCGTGCGCGTTAACAAAAAGCCGAATTCTCCTGTCTCTCATTCCCAATTTGCAGCCATTGGCATGTACATTGAGTACTATCTAAGAAAGTGTTGCTACGTTACATTCACTGGGCGTAACCTCCTTGGGTTTAGAAAGGTTTAGCGAGCGTTGGGTCGCAGTGCCATAAATACAGTGAACTAGTATATACCATGAACTCGAGGTGGTTAAAGGTGGGAAGTAGACACGAAGCGCAAGCTGTAGAAAGTGTGCGTGTGCCACTTCTCGTATAGTGCTTGAAATTTCCGCTGGGTGGAAGTGCTTTTATATGTAGAATATATGATGAAAAGATGCGAGATGGTGGTACTTGGAGTGTTGACTAGATGGACGAACGGCCACACAGACAGATGCATGGACAGACGCACGGATGGCTGTACGGACGCACGTATGGCTGTACGGATGGATGGACGCATGGACGAACGCAGGGGCGGATGCATGGACGAACGCAGGGACGGACGCGTGGATGGACGTGTGGACACACAAAGAGGCGCACACACAGACGGGCGGATGGACGCATGGACGCACGAATGAACGGACGGATGCTTCGCCCCACTCTCCATCATTCACACCGTGGACACGCTGCCATTTTTTCATTGCGTAAGTTTGCCTTATGGCATCAATATATATCACACATAATTGGGCATATCACACATAATTGGGCAGCTGCGTTTCCTCCATTAGGTCGAGGAGGGACCTGTGATTTCGAACGTAAATCCATCGCTGCAAGTAAGGTGACCTGATGGTCCACGGTCCCGCACGCCGCAGATGGGATCGACGATCCACATGAATATTATGTCCGTAAAAGTAGATCAGGTCTGCTTGCCGCCACGGCATGGGGCGAAATGGGCAGCTTGGGGTTTTGTTGGTGTAGGCACTTCCCGCTGACTCTAGCTGTCACAGCTTCTCTTACGTGCACCCTTCGGAGCTGGGTGCAAGAATACTTTAGGTGAGCGAACTCGGCGAGTATCCGCTGCCCGATAATATGCTGCTTCGAAATGAGCGCAAGAGATGGCGCTACAAACTTTGCCCGGCTCCTCCTCCTCTTCTCGGTTAAGGAAAGTCCCGTCACGTAAGAAAGTAGTCGCACTTATTCATCGTCGCCACAGTACCCTCGCCCTGCCGTCAACCTCCTCCCCTATTACCCCCTTCTTCGCAGCGCCGCTGGTTGACATCGCGCCATAAACCGATTTTCTCATATTGTTAAACCGCCGCCCACGTGCCAGATGTGTTTTGCAAAATTTGCCAGCAGCCCGCTAACACTCCTCAGTCCGGCGAGCCACGTGTTGCTAACGAGAACATAATTTGTCCTACACCACCAAGCACTTGCTCATTAGCGTTAGCTCACCTAAAGTATTCTTGCACCGTGCTCCGGAGCAATACCTCCTATTCGCGACCAAGTTCCTTCGAGAGTTTTTTTTTATTTTTCTTTCGAGACTATTCGACTTTACTGGCGTGAAGCGAGATTGGAAAGTCAAGATCGTACTTTATATCTGTTCAGTTAAACACTTATAGACGTACAAGCCGCCAGGTCAAAATTTCTGAGAAACTGCGAGTTGGTATTGTAGTTGAAGTGTCACTTGAACACACTTTAATGACTAGCATACCCGCCACCGTGGCAGTGGCAGACTATAGACTGCGATGTGTCTTTCCTAGAAGTTACAAAACATGCGCCCATTGCCCATATCCAAACAAAATTCCTGGAACTTCAACACAAAAACACATGTCCTGAGTTCTTTACAGATGCTTCGAAGTCTAACTCCTCTGTGTCCTACGCTGCTGTCGGCCCATCCTTTTCGGATGCTGGCCCTCTACATCCAGGCACAAGTATCTTCACAGCGGAAGCTTATGCAATACTTGTGGCGGCTAAACACATCAAGCAATTACAAATACAAAAAGCAGTAATTTATACAGACTCCGTCAGTGTGGTAACGGCTCTGCACACTCTTAAAAAACAAAAAAACCCTGTCCTCGTCTGAATTTACTCCATTTTATGCACACTCTACACACTCAAACAACATGTTGTAGTGTTCTGGCTAAACAACAGTTCTTCACATTTTAATTCAGTGCAAACAGTTAGAAACTCCACGAAAACAACACTTTCTGTTACCCTACCGACAACATATACCTTTACACCCTGTCGGTAGGGAACCACTTTCGTCGGAAGGGAACCACTCTTTAGTCATAAATCATTGTTAGCGTTTTAAAAGAAATTCCTAGTGTACAATATACATACCCGGGCATTCCGTAGCACGACCTCTCCAGAGAAGTTTTCGCTGTGGTGGCTACACAACAAAGCACTTGCCTCACGGCGCTTGGACGCAAGGGTATGAACGAGTGAGGCACTTCTGCTAATGACATACATGTCCACCATCGTTTTCTATTATCACCAACTTTTCTCATTCATTCACACCACACACACCTTTCACGGCATGGTCATGATTTTATTGCTTGTATTTTTTTACCCGCCTTACCGCGAAGAATTTTATGGCCCTTATACAGCCGCTTGTCACAATAATTGATTGATATGTGGGGTTTTACGTCCCAAAACCACTATATGATTATGAGAGACGCCGTAGTGGAGGGCTCCGGAAATTTAGACCACCTGGGGTTCTTTATCATCATCATCATCATCATCATCATCATCATCAGCCTGACTACGTCCACTGCAGGACAAAGGCCTCTCCCATGTTCCGCCAGTTAACCCGGTCCTGTGCTTGCTGCTCCCAATTTATACCCGCAAACTTCTTAATCTCATCTGCCCACCTAACCTTCTGTCTCCCCCTAACCCGCTTCCCTTCTCTGGGAATCCAGTCAGTTACCCTTAATGACCAGCGGTTATCCTGTCTACGCGCTACATGCCCTGCCCATGTCCATTTCTTCTTCTTGATTTCAGCTATGATATCCTTAACCGCCGTTTGTTCCCTAATCCACTCTGCTCTCTTCTTATCTCTTAAGGTTACACCTACCATTTTTCTTTCCATTGCTCGCTGCGTCGTCCTGAATTTAAGCTGAACCCTCTTTGTAAATCTCCAGGTTTCTGCTCCGTAGCTAAGTACCGGCAAGATACAGCTGTTATATACCTTCCTCTTGAGGGATAGTGGCAATCTACCTGTCATAATTTGAGAGTGCTTGCCGAATGTGCTCCACCCCATTCTTATTCTTCCAGTTACTTCAATCTCGTGGTTCGGCTCTGCGGTTATTACCTGCCCTAAGTAGACATAGTCTTTTACAACTTCAAGTGCACTATAACCTATCTCGAAGCGCTGCTCCTTGCCGAGGTTGTTGTACATTACTTTCGTTTTCTGCAGATTAATTTTAAGACCCACCTTTCTGCTCTCCTTGTCTAACTCCGTAATCATGAGTTGCAATTCCTCCCCCGAGTTACTCAGCAATGCAATGTCATCGGCGAAGCGCAGGTTACTAGGGTATTCTCCATTGACTCTTATCCCTAACTGCTCCCATTCTAGGCTTCTGAAAACCTCCTGTAAGCACGCGGTAAATAGCATTGGAGAAATTGTGTCCCCCTGCCTTACACCCTTCTTGATTGGTATTCTGTTGCTTTCTTTATGAAGCACTATGGTAGCAGTTGATCCCCTGTAGATTTCTTTCAGAATGTTTATATATACTTCATCTACGCCCTGATTCCGCAGTGTTTGCATGACGGCTGATATTTCTACTGAATCAAACGCCTTCTCATAATCTATGAAGGCTATGTATAGTGGTTGGTTATACTCTAAGCATTTCTCTATTACCTGATTGATAGTATGAATGTGGTCAATTGTAGAGTAGCCTGTTCGAAATCCCGCTTGTTCCTTTGGTTGATTGAATTCTAATGTTTTCTTTACTCTGTTAGCAATTACCTTTGTAAATAGCTTGTATACTACAGAGAGCAAGCTGATCGGCCTGTAATTCTTCAAGTCCTTGTCATCTCCTTTCTTACGTATTAAGGTGATATTAGCGTTCTTCCAAGACTCTGGTACTCTTCCCGTCAAGAGACACCTCGTAAAAAGGGTGGCTAGTTTTTGTAACACAATCTGTCCTCCATCTTTCAGCAGATCTGATGTTACCTGATCCTCACCAGCAGCTTTGCCCCTTTGCATGCTCTCCAAAGCTTTTCTGACTTCTTCTATCATTACTGGTGGGGTGTAATCTGGGTTACTGCTAGTTCTTATAGTAATAAGGTCGTGGTTGTCTCGGCTACTGTACAGATCTCTGTAAAACTCCTCCACTATTTGAACTATCCTATCCATATTGGTAGTTATTTTGCCTTCTTTGTCCCTTAGTGCATACATCCGACTTTTGCCTATCCCAAGTTTCCTCTTCAATGCTTTGACACTTCCTCCGTTTTTCAGAGCGTGTTCAATTCTCTCCATGTTATACCTTCTTACATCGCATGCCTTACGTCTATTAATCAACTTCGAAAGCTCTGCCAGTTCTATTTTGTCTGTTGTACTTGACACTTTCATGATTTGACGCGTCTTAATTATGTTCTTCGTTTCCTTGGGAAAGCTTGCCAGTGTCCTGTCTAACTACCCTGCCTCCAACTTCCACTGCACACTCTGTAATGATACTCGTCAGATTATCATTCATTGTATCTACGCTAGGGTTGGTTTCCTCACTAAGAGCCGAGTACCTGTTCTGCAGCGACACTCTGAATTCCTGTACTTTCCCTCTCAGTGCTAGCTGATTGATTGGCTTCTTGCGTATCAGTTTCTGTCGTTCCTTCTTCAAGTCTAGGCGAATTCGAGAACGTACCATTCTATGGTCGCTGCATTGTACCTTGCCAATCACTTCCACATCCTGCACGATTCCAGGGTGTGCACTCATTATAAAGTCTATTTCGTTCTTATTTTCGCCATTAGGGCTCCTCCATGTCCACTTGCGGCTTTCTCGTTTTCGGTAGAAGGTATTCAAAATCCGTAAATTATTGCGTTCTGCGAATTCTACTAGTAGCTCTCCTCTGGCGTTTCTAGTACCGATGCCATACTCTCCTACTGCCTGGTCTCCAGCCTGCTTCTTCCCTACCTTTGCATTAAAGTCGCCCATCACTATAGTATACTGTGTTTTTACCTTACTCATTGCCGATTCCACGTCTTCATAGAAGCTGTCAACTGAAGCGTCATCATGGCTGGATGTAGGCGCATAAGCCTGTACTACCTTCATCTTGTATCTTTTATTCAGTTTAATTACGATACTACCACCCTTTCATTAATGCTATAGTATTCCTCTATGTTGCCAGCTGTGTTTCTGTGAATTAGGAACCCCACTCCCAGTTCTCTTCTGTCTACCAGGCCCCTGTAGCAAAGGACGTGCCCATTCTGTAGCACCGTATAGGCCTCATCTGTCCTCCTAACCTCACTGAGCCCTATTATATCCCATTTAACACCCTCTAGCTCCTCGAATAGTACAGCTAGACTTCCCTCACTAGATAAGGTTCTAGCGTTAAACGTTGCCAAGTTCAGGTTCCAATGGCGGCCTGTCCGGAACCAGAGATTCTTAGCACCCTCTGCTGCGTTGCAGATCTGACCGCCGCCGTAGTCAGTTGCTTCACAGCTGCTGGGGACTGAGGGCCGTGAGTTATTTGACGTAAGCATGTGGGAGGTAGTGGCCAGATACTGCACCAGGGTGGCCAATCCTTCTCTGGTGAGGGAGTGCGTTCTCGGCGGTGTTTGCCGGTGAGGCCGCACCCCAGGCCTCTTAATGCAGCTCCATCAACACGCGGATTTTTTTTTAATCCGGTTGGGAACTGCGCGGTACCGGGATTTGAACCACGGACCTCTTGCATGCGAGGCGGATGCTCTAACCACTACGCCATCGCCGCATTCGGGGTTCTTTAACGTGCACCCAAATCTGAGCACACGGGCCTACAACATTTCCGCCTCCATCGGAAATGCAGCCGCCGCAGCCGGGATTCGAACCCGTGCCCTGCCGGTCAGCAGCCGAGTACCTTAGCCACTCGACCACCGCGGCGGGGCCTTGTCACAATCATTGTCCATATCTTTAGCAAGAAGAACTGGCGCTCTTTGGCCCTGAAATGGTCCTTGCGCCACAAAACATCAAGCATCATCATCATCAGCATCATCATCATCATTGTGCCCCAGCTGGAATGGGGGCACCACGCATTGCATGGTCAATACGTTCACGAACAGTGAAAAGGAAAAGAAAACGAGAATGTTTGCCTATGCCACCGCCCGTAGCATTGTGAAAAGTTTATTTTAGTAATAATGAAAGTAAATAAATATCAACCACGCACCACACACGCAAAAATTCTTGTTGCTGATTTGTTTACATCGATCTTGTAGTTAGGCCCATACGCGCTTGAAATGCGAAGCTATCTCAAAAACTACGCCAACATATCTGTAATACTCGGTCATCGAAGTTTACTAAAGGCAAACGAAGCCACAGTCGAAGCCACAGTCGTTTGCGGCGAACAAAGTGAATTTTTGAACAACTACGCCAAAATCACTTCGAAGTGAACGTCCGAGAGCGCCGCCATGTTGAACGTACACTACATACACCTACGCTACCACAGTAACGTTAAATCTGAAAAATAGATAACTGTAGTATACCACGCTTACCAGGATACCGGGCGTACCGTGATACCGGCATCTAAGTGCGCCTGCGCAGATACGTACGTTACCCGTGCCGCTTACTGCACACGCACTATTCTCATCTTTAACATACAGTTATAGGTTACTGTTAGCATGATAGTGAAAATTAAGGGAATGACGTTACCGTGCAGCAAACGTTCGTTGCAGACAGCGTCTTAGAGCTTAGGGGAATACGATTTACGTGGTTTACGTGCCCCAGCAAGGATGATGGCGCCACCTATCGGATGGTTAGTAAGGTAAAGAACAGTGAAAAAGGAAAGAAAACGAGAACATTTGCCTGTGCCACCACGCGAAGCATTGTTACAAATTTATTTTAGTAACAATAAAAGAAAATAAATATTAACCATGCACCAAACGCGAACACATTTGTGTTGCCGATTTCTTTACATAAATCTTGTTGTAGGCCTTAACACGTTCCAAATGGGACGCTATCTAAAAAAATACGCCAACTTATCCGCAATACTTGGTCGTCGAAGCTAACGGAAGGCAAGCGAAGCGACTTTAAGAAGTAGTTTGCAGCGAACAAGGTGCATCTTTCAAAAACTACGCCAAAATCACTTCGAAGCAGGCGTCCGAGAGCGCCGCCTTGTTTTACGTACACTACGTACTCCTACGCTACCACGGTAACAATAAATCATAAAAATAGCTTGGAAAAGGTAAGCGGTATGGGTAACGCACGTATCTGCGCGTGCGGACTTTGATCCCACTATCACGGTACACCCAGTATCCCGGTAAGCCCGGTATACTATAACTGTCTTGTTTTAGCAAGGTTTAGCGTGGTTGGGCTGCAGTGCCATGACTAGCTGCGGTGAAAGGTGGGAACTAGACACGAAGCACACGCTGTAAGAGAGTGCGCGCGTGCCGCTCCTGTAGTCCGGCCATGCCACCTCTTATTTAGTTCTTCGAATGTCCGCTGGATGACGGCAGTTTTATATAATGAATGTCATGAAAAGATGCGAGATGTCGGTACTTGGAGTGTTTGCTAGATGGACGGACGCATGGGCAGACGCATGGATGACGGACGGACAGACAGACAGATTCACGGACGAATGAACAGGCGAACGCATGGAGAGATGAATGCATAGACGGACGCACGGACGGATGCAAAGACGAACGAATGGACGGATAGATGGACGCACAGATCGACACACGGACGGTCGCACAGTTGGATGCATGGTCGAACGGCAGTGCGGAGGGCAGTTCAGAGGGGAGAACTAAAGCCCTTACAACCTTATAGTGTGGAGGGACCACAAAGCATTGCAACACAGCACACAGGTTACTGATATAGATAACATACTAATTGAAATCATGCCCGCAAAAAAAAACGGATGACACTATCCTCATCCTAAAGGTGTATAGTAATCCGAAATTTACATGAAATAGATTTTTAACTGTCTTGAAGCCCACACTTACCGTCGCGGGCAACCGAGTTGCAATAATCGGAGAGGACTTTAAGCCCCCCCCCCCCAATTCCACGTGGGGCTATAAACACGCTCACCCCAAGGGCAGGGATCTCTGGCTCAACTCGCAGCTGGCAGGCCTAATTTTCATCACTGACCACGCAATGCTCACTAGGCAAGGAAATAGTGTGTACGCTGATACCACGCCTGATGATACACAGCATGACATTGGAAGTGATCATTCTAATATTGAAGTCCAGCTTATCGGGAAGCTTGCCAAATACAAGGGCACACAGCTTAAGCAAGTTAACTTGGTTGAATTCAGAAATATACGAGAGGGCATTGCAGAAAACGTTACAAACATTGACGAATGGACAGCTATTCTAAAGAAGGATATTTCAAAAGCAGTGCAAATAGACTCATCGGAAAATAAGCTTAAAATTCTAGGCAGTAGGCTAAACAAGAGCTACAAAAACGCTGGAAAACGCAGGAACACATCCGAACACTAAGAAACAAGATAGTCACACTTGACATGGAAATCGAACAATATGCACAACAAGTTTCTCGATAATAATGAGAAAAAAACTTATACCGGCATGGACAATCAACTGAGCCTAGCCAAAACATGGAATTTATTTCGACACCTCCTAAACCCAGAAGACACAAAAACAGTTCATAGACAAAATATGAGCATAATTTCAGCATACTTTAAAGGCACAAAAAAATGGCAGCATATCCACGAAGTGAATGATGAAGAGTGGGGCGAAGCATTCGTTCTTCCATTCGTTCTTGCTTCCGTCCGTCCATGCGTCCGTCTGTGTGACAGTACATGCGTCCATCCGCCCGTCCGTGCGTGCGTATGTTCGTGCGTCCGTCCCTGCGTTCGTCCATGCATCCGCCCCGGCGTCCGTTCATGCGTCTATCTATGCATATGTTTCTGTGTCCGTTCGTCCATCTATTCAACACTCCAAGTACCACCATCTCGCATCTTTTCATCATATATTCACCATATAGAAGCACCGCCATCCAACGGAAATTCCAAGGACTAAACGAGAGGTAGCACACGCACACTTTCTTACGGCTTGCGCTTCGGGTCTACTTCCCACCTTCAACCACCTCGAGTTCATGGTATATACTAGTTCACTGTATTCATAGCACTGCGGCCCAACGCTCGCTAAACCTTTCTAAAACCAAGGAGGTTACGCCCAGCGAGTATAACGCAGCAACCTTTTTCCGTCAGATAGTGCTCAATGTACATGCTAATGGCTGATAATGGGAAATGAGAGACAGGAGAATTCGGCTTTTACTTTCTCACGGCTTGCGCTTCGTATCTACTTCCCACCTTTAACCACCTCGAGCTCATATTATATACTAGTTCATTGTATCCTTGGCACTGCGGCTCAACGCTCGCTAAACCTTTCTAAAACCAAGGAGGTTACACACAGCGAGTATAGTGTAGCAACCCTTTCTTGTCAGATAGTGCTAATAGGACATGCCAATGGCTGCTAATGGGGAGAGAGAGACAGGAGCATTCGGCTTTTAGTTGACGCGCACGCCACGAACTTTTTATTGTTCAACAAACACAACAGAAAGCTCCCACTGGCACCACCTTGCAGGTCAAAATGTAACACTGGTGACACACTACGACTACGACTACGACTACGAGGCACGAATGGGCACCGCTTTAAGGAGCTTCGCCCCCAAAACGCCAGGCTTGCACGGAAGGCGCCACACAGTCACCGCGTAGGATAGAAGAGGGGCCTTTCAGAGCATTTTCTAAACGCCCATTGGGCAACTGTTGCAAGCACGCTTGATGAGTGCCCACTGCGGCATTAATATTGATAATTTCAGGGTAGCAGGCCATTTGTACAATAATGTATTTATTTGTATGTGTAGCCTCCTCAATATTTTTTTTGTAGTTCCTGTGTACTGTTGTGTTCATTATACCACCGACCCCTGCCTTAAGTCTGGCATTCAGGCTGGCAGTACTTTCCTCAAAAAATAAAATAAATAAAGATGAGTGTGGTATACGCTAAGCATTTGAAGTACTATTGGGCCAATTGTTGATGCAGTGGCTGACGATGATGAGGAATTGCGCCTTAAGTGAGCATGCGCCACAGTTAGTCGGTGATCAAGAACAAGCTTTTCTAATGGGTTGGAGCATTGGATGACCCACTCGTTACGTTATTCCCAATGTGTGACGCCTGGTGGATATTTTGCTCTTCTAAAACGCTTTATTACTCATATTAAAATGATTTCTTTCCCGACATCAAGCCTGTCTAAGGCCCCTTTGCAGGCAAGTCACCTTCACCGCTGTGGCTCAGTTGTACTGGACTGCCACGCAGTGAACTTAGGCTTGTGCCCCACTTTGTCCGTTTTTTTTATACTAAGTTTTTTTCTCCCCATACTTTTTACGGACACTGGCAGCGGCAGGGGCGGAAGACTACGGCACCGCGCGTGACCCGTGTTTTGATCTCTTAACAGCTTTCATACTAAAAGAGTTTTTTAAAGAGGTCGTGCTTAAATACAAATTCCAGGCACCTCCCGATTACGTAGGAGCACCGAATCCTGACCTTGTTGAAGAATTCAGTGAAGCCAACATACGAGCAGTTTTAAACAAAGTGAATACTACGTTGGCACCGGGCCCTGATGCTATTACAATTACTGCAAAACTTACGCAATAGGTTCATTTGCAAATAATATACTTCCTAATCAATTCTGGAGACAGGGCCACATACCACAGCAATAGGAAATGGTGCAAGTCGTCATTATACTAAAGCCTGGCAAACGCTTACAACTTGAAAACCTAAGACCTATATCACAAGCTTCTTGCCTAGATAAGCTGATAGAACACGCCTTATGGACCCGACTGACTAACTACATAGAATAACCGACTTACTTCCACGAACAATAATAGGATTTCGGAGGAATCTCTGTACACATGATGCCATGTTACAACTAAAACACCATATTATACATTTACCCTGGCAGATCAACTCTAGCCATCCTCAGGCTCCATCTCAAAAAGACACTTGATAATGTCATCCACGAAGCAATGCTAAATCATGTCAGTAACTTAAGCTTAGGTGAGCGGACGTACACACGGAACTTCCTAACGAATAGGAAAAGCAATATCGGTGGAGGCCTCACATGCGAGGAAATATTGCCTATATTGAAATAGATACATTGCAATATATCTATGGGTAGTGCAGAGACACCGCAAGGATCATTGATATCACATATTCTATTTACCTTATTTTTAATTGACCTCACAAGTACATTACAAAAGATAGGTTTGCACCATACAATATATGCAAATGATATACTCTGTGGATATACTGTGTGGGTAATGGATCAATTCAACAACGTTTATAAGAAGCGGTCGACACCGCAGAACGATACCTAGAAGTAAGTGGCCTCACGTGGTCAGCCGAAAAATTGGAGCTGCCGCTATATACACCAACATTAAAATGCCGACTTTCCAAGCACCAAAACACACATACTTACACTGACATGCAGCTTACAACACGAGATGGGCATACCATACCCATTGTCAAGGAAATGAGAGTACTGGGGTTAATAATAGAAGCAAAAGGCACCAACGGGGTTTCGCTTTGCAATCTCGAAGCAATGGTTTCTCCAAATATGCGCCTAATCAAAAGTACTACGAGTAAGCATAGCGGCATCAAATTGAAGCAAATGTCACAAGGCTCATCCTCGCGTTTGTCATTAGAAGCATGACGTATGTTTTCGCATATTACAGACGGTTCGCAGCAGAAAAAATAATGGCAGATCCCACGTACAGTGGGAATCGACGATATGCGAAGCACTAAAGAGAAATGTTTATATGTCACTTCAAAATCAACACAATGTTACGAGGTGGAGGTAAATGATGCGGTACATGATTTCCTTGTCATGATTATCATGTACGGATGTGTAGTTTACCTTCGACACCTCTTCACGTTATATGATATCAAATTTAGTAGATGTGGATCTAGCGAAACGACCATGAGCACGCTACGAGCGTGGTATGTTGTCATGTTCTTACACGACATGCATGCCAGGATTATGATGTTTGCACAAGTCATATATTTGGCTTATAATTGACGTCATGTAACACCAAATTTGGTATGTGTAGAGCTAGCAAAACGGCCTCGAGTGCATCATGAAGGGCCCAATATACTCCTATGCAGCGTTGACGCACGCACACGCTGGGTACAGCGGCGCTACGTTAGCAAAACGCGAGCACTCTATAGTCTGACACCAGGCGCGACCAGCGTCCGTCAGCGCGGCCTGACAGCAACCGATGCGTTACCCAGACAACACTTCGTTTCCTTGTTTTCGTGAAGGAGGGACGCCAGACGCGCTGAAACGCGCATGCGTCAAAGGAACGCAGCGTGGCGCGCGCCTGCGAGTATATGGCAGGACCGGCGCCTGGCGTGGCAACGCTGGTGTGACGCGACGAAATGAACGCCGGCGACAGAAATAACGCCGGCGAGCACGCGCACCACCTCACGTCAAAATGTACTGGCGCCTTGACTGTGGCATGCAGTCATGTTCTCACATGACACACATATTGTGATTATCATGTTTGTACCAAACACATACCTTTGTCATCTGTTGGCGTCACGTAATACCAAATTTGACATATGTGAAGCTAGCGAAACGGCCGCGAGCGCATCATATGTGGGGCATGTAGTCATGTTGTTGCATGACACGCATCTTATGTTTATTATGTTTACTCCATTATCATAACTTTGTCATCCATTGACATCTCATAATGCCAAATTCTGTATAAGTGAAACTAGCGAAACGGCCACCAGCGAATCATGAGCGTGGCATGTAGTCATGTAGTTGCATGACTTGCATCTCATGATTATTGTATTTGCACCAGTCACATACCTTCGTTATGCATACACGTAATGTAATACCTAATTTGGTATATATGACGCTAGCGAAACGGCCGCGAGCACATCATGAGCGTGGCAAGTAGCCACGTTGTTACATGACACGCATGCCATGACCTTCATGTTAGGGTTTGTCGCTTGTGTTAGCCATGCAATCATGCCATACCATACCAGTTTTGCAACATGTCATGCGAACGAAACCACCACAAGAGCTGCAGCACCCCAAAATGTCAATCACGACATTCATGACATGCATGTCATGATTTTCATGTTTGGACTAGTCGAATATATGCTTCATACAGTCACGTGATGCCATTCCATGTTTGGTATCGATACCATTATCGAAACGGCCAGGACAGCTAAAAGTCGTAGGTGGCTAAATAGATCGAGAGATACGCACAAAGTCGCCGAAGTTCGCTAAAAAATTCTTCGCATTTAAAACAAAAAAAACAGTCTCGTGAGAAAATTTATACAAACAAGCACCGGGGCTTATGCAAAGCACAGGTATGGACAGGCTGCTACAGCTAGGTTTACATATTACACTCTAGAAACTGATAGAGGCACAACTTATTACACAGTATGAACGCACGCCTCTTTAAATCTAAGACTGGTAGATACATCCTAGAAAAATTGGGCATCACTTACCACACACAATAAGGCACCAAATGTGATATTCCCCGTGACGTGCGGGATAAGTTCACAGTCCCTCCATTACCTAAATACATGCATCCCCTGCACAACCAAGGTAGAAGAAGACTGAGCAGAGCCAAGACAATGACAAACAGCTTCGGAAACAACAACGAAGTGGTCTTCGTAGATACCGCTCGTTACAAACACAAAAGCTGCTCCGTCGCGGCAGTAGTCAACCACAAGAAACAGTGCCGCACCAGTCTGACAGTACACACTAGACGCGTTGAAACAGCGGAAGAGATAGCTATAGGTTTTGTCATATCACAAACTGACGCGTGCTATATGTATAATGAGACACAAACCAGCAGCTGTATGCAACTTTGCTAGTGGCAGAATCTCTCCTGAAGCACTGCGTATTTTTAGAGCAGGCAGTACCAACGAAGCCGACAGATGTGTCTGCATTCTCTGGTTCCTAGATTACATACCCGACACCATGGGAGAGATCAACCCTAACGAGGTGGCACACCACTTAGCTCGAAGAATAACCTTCCGGGCTACGGCAAATGTTGATCCCTCATCAGAATTTCCTAAAGTGTGGGAGTGGGAGGACCGAATGACTACATTCAATGAAATTACCAAACATTTTAAACTGCAGAGGCGTGTTCACCCTTCTTCTCAACAGGGCACAGTCTGTCCACTGGCGACAATTACAAACCATATCCTGCTATGTCGTGCTATGTATCGAGAGATCTACGCGAGCGCTCAATGCAAAGTAATCAAGCATGAGTTCCCTTCGAACATATACTAAGGGAACGCCAGGGATTAAAATACAGTAATGCCCACTAACAAGCCGGACACAAAAATAAAGGCTTAGGGGTGAAGCTCCATATGCCGTGGGTCGTTCGTCCATGATGTATGTAGTAGTAGTAGTAGTAGTAGTAGTAGTAGTAGTAGTAGTAGTAGTAGTAGTAGTAGTAGTAGTAGTAGTAGTAGTAGCCACCTCTCGTTCTGTCCTTAGAATGTCCACTGGATGACACTACTTCAACATGATGAATGTATGACGAAAGGATGCGAGATGGCGGTACTTGGAGTATTCACTAGATGGACGGACGAATGGACGCATGGACGAACTGATGGACAAGCAGACGGACGGACGGACGTATGCACAGGTGGATGAATGGACAGACTAACGCATGGACGGACGCACGAACGGACGCATGGACAGATGGATGGACGTTCACACGGACGGTCGCACCGGCAGACGCACTAACGGATGGAAGCGAGGACGAACGGACGGACGTAACCGCGGACGGAATGACTGACGCTTCACCTCACCGATTATCCTCAAGTCCCTGAATATGTTGTGAATTTAACCAGTACATTCACATAGTAAAAGTGCTCATATTTCTCTTCATAACAATTTTGGGCCTCGGGGTCGTTTACTACCCTTTAAACGGTACCATTCCAAACCTAAGATTTGCCCTGATGGCGTTTGCTTAAAAGATAAAACGCAAAACAAAATGTTTTTTTTTCTGTACGTTTTATGTGCATACAAAGTGAAGCTCTTTTAAATATACATCACGCATTCTGAAGTACAGCCTGATTCATCTACCGCGGATGCTTTTGAGGATCCCATACACTTGGTGTCCCTTTACAACTTTGCTTCTTATATAAGTTGCACTTGATGGTTCTTGAACACATACAGCCGTTTTGTGTTTAGAGAACACAAAACGACTGCATATTCACTACTAGAAAATTATGTTAGAAGTGCCAATTGTTTCGTTTGTTGCTGAGCTTTTAGCGGGACGGCTCGGTGCTCTCCCATAGTTGAGTACGAAGTACTCGAAATTGTTAAACATTTTTACTAAACACAATTTGGGTCTCTTGTTTACCTTGAAATATTTTTTCTAAACACAATTTGGGTCTCTTATTTATCTCTAAATATTATAAAGCGAAGCATTTCTTAGCGAACTTCGACGACTTTGAGCGTATCTATCTATCTATCTATCTATCTATCTATCTCTCTATCTATCTATCCATCTATCTATCTATCTATCTATCTATCTATCTATCTGTCTATCTATCTATCTATCTACTATCCGCCTACGACTTTTCGCTCTCCTGGCAGTTTCGATAATGGTATCAATACGAAACTTGGTATGGCATAACACTGCTGTATGAAGAATATTTTTGAGTGATCATAACATGAAAATCATACCATATATCTCATGAATGTCATGATTTAAACTTGATGGTCCTGCAGCTCTTGCGGTGGTTTCGTTCACATGGCATGTTTCAAAACTGGTATGGTATGGCATGATTGCATGGCGAATACAAGCGAAAGAACCTGACGTGAAAATTATGAGATGTGTGTCATTTACCGACATGACTACATGCCACGCTCATGATGCGCTCGCGGCCGTTTCGCTTGCGTCCTATATACCAAGTTTGGTATTACAATACGTGAATGGATCACAAAGGTATGTGACTGGTGCAAACACGATAATCATGAGATGCTTGTGATGTAACAACATGAATACATGCCACGCTCATGATGCGCTCGCGGCCGTTTCGCTAGCTTCACAAATTGCTCTTTTTACAGGAATGTAACTTTAGAACCCCTTTGATGCGCTATTTTTTGTTCATTTTTAAAGACGAAAGTCTTTCTTGGGGTCCATCGACGCAAAAATTTTGGCCTGCCTGCTGCCAGCCTGCCTGCCTGCCTGCCTGCCTGTCTGCCTGCCTGCCTGCCTGCCTGCCTGCCTGTCTGTCTGTCTGTCTGTCTGTCTGTCTGTCTGTCTGTCTGTCTGTCTGTCTGTCTCTACATTTGTCTGTTTGTCTACTCTTACCGGCATTGGGTACTTAAAACGGCCGACCCCATCCGCAGCGATCACCATGACGTGACGCCAATGGATGACGAAGGTATGTGACTGGTGCAAACACGATAATCATGAGATGTGTGTCATGTGAGAACATGACTACATGCCACAGTCAAGGCGCCAATACATTTTGACGTGACGCGGTGGGCGTGCTCGCCGGCGTTCACTTCGTCGCGTTACGCCAGCGTTGCCACGCCAGCGTTGCCACGCCCGGCGCTGGTCCTGCCTTACACTCGCAGGCGCCCGCCGCGCTGCGTTGCTCTGACGCATTTTCGGGGTTGTGTTTGTGTGAACCATAGAATGTACATGTTCTTTCAACGTCATCTCATATCCATGTTCTTGTAAATGACGTCTGTTTTGCCATCATCGTTAGTGTACGTCCAAAAAGAAAATGTTATGTTGAGTGTTATTGACGTTTGTGACAATAAATTTCTTGAACACAAAACAATTCTTGTATATCTGTGTATGTTGTTTCGTGTATATATGTAAACATATATTTTTGTAACAACGTTTGGTGTGTCTGTGGATGTTGTGTTCTGTCACGTTGTTTTGTTTGTTTTCAAATTAATGTTCACGGGTCGTGAAAATAAATTTCTCTAAACGCAAAACTCTAGGACAGAGATATTTCCTGCATTGGGCGTACGTGCGTTCCTCTCACACGCTGAGGCCCATGGGACGGCTTTTTGCTCTCCCATAGTAGACTACTGCGTACTCTAAATCGTCAACACCTTTTAACACACATATCTGAGCGATTGCTCTAGCTTTAGTCATGCATCTCGTTGAGCACTCACCCCACCCTCTTCAAGAGTTTTTTCCTGAAGTTTGTGCACCGGCTCCCGTTTTAAAAGTGACTACGGTGCATTTTATCTCCTTAAACGTCAGATGTTTTAGACGCCTAGATAAGGAGAGAGAAGTTATGCACTTTGCAAAGTCACGTCATATCGACATCCCCTTCTTACAGGAATGTAACTTTGGAACCCCTTTCATGTGCAATCCTTTTGTTCATTTTTAAAGACTCTTTTTGGGGACCTTCGACGCAAAAGTTTTGGTCTGTCTGTCTGTCTGTCTGTCTCTCGGTCTGTCTGTACATTTGTCTGTTTGCGTACTCTTACCGGCATCGGGAACTTGAAACTGCCGACCCCATCCGCAGCGACTACCAACGTTGATCAAGGTTGAGCGTTAATGCTTGTGCAATTATCACATAAAAAGCAATTGTTGCGCATGTCTGGGGCACCATAACAACACGTATATATTCTGCATGTGCATCTCTTACTAGAAAACGCATACATAAGTAACTTTAAGGACCGTAGCGCTTATCACGCTGCGCTTACCATGCAACGCTTGCACGGAACGGGGAGTGTTTCCAACGCTTTGCTAAGACGAGATGGTGGTGACATCTATTGCAAATTGTGTAGAGGACGAGGATCGACCCTATCATCATTAGGGGGATTAGACTGTCATTCGAAATGAAGAAGATGTCAATGGGTGGGCTTCGCCATGGGCACGGCGGCTCGTCCTTTCCTCAACATTTTGGTGCTGTGAAATCCGGGAGGAAGGACCTTCGGAGGTGAGACGGAGTGGCCTTCATGAATTTCGAACACAGTCACAGCTTCGTGGACTTTTGTGAAGCCGCCGTTGGTTGAAGCTAATGTGCGAAGCCAAAACGTTCCCGAGAACCAGATCAAGAAGCATGACACCGTAACATTGCTTGAGACTTCGTGCTGCGAATCGTTTGTGACGGACACCACGTTGACTGCGACTTCACCTAGTGACGTGACCGGCCAGTTATCCCTCATGTTTCCGACACTGGACTGGATAATGGAGACCCTGTTCGCAAGGCGGAATGAAGTGCGCAAGGCCGTCACGGAAGCCATCACCAACATTGAACGTCTAATACTCGTGGAGCGTCCGTCACTTTGTGAGTTACGACATATTCATCGAATTTTGATTGAACATTACAAGCTTCCTCAAAAAATCCACAAGGAAGTAGAAGACGCAGTTCATATCGATCGCTTGGAAACTGAGACGGGCGAAGCAGAGCTTTATGAACAGATTATTCTAGCCAAGGTCAGATGATTGATATGTGGGGTTTAACGTCCCAAAACCACCATATGATTATGAGAGACGCCGTAGTGGAGGGCTCCGGAAATTTTGACCACCTGGGGTTCTTTAACGTGCACCCAAATCTGAGCACACGGGCCTACAACATTTCCGCCTCCATCGAAAATGCAGCCGCCGCATCCGGGATACGAACCCGCGACCTGCGGGTCAGCAGCCGAGTACCTTAGCCACTAGACCACCGCGGCGGGGCGAGCCAAGGTCAGAGTGGAATATAAGGTCGCGGACGTATTGAATGCTCGGCGGGCTCGCTTGGAGGCGATAAGGCAGGGGATTTCGACAAAAGTGCGGGCTGGCGTGCACGCTTCGTCCGTGGCGCCACCGTCTGGCCTTTGCTTCTTCAGCGTCAGTCTTGTTTTATGGAAGCCAGACTCGCGACGAATTGCTGAACGTGCAGGAAGCCGGAATGTCGCCCATGCCACTAACGTGACGAGCACCCAAGCACGAACAGAAGAACCGCTACTTTAAAAAAACTGGCCCACGTCGTTAGAACTCCCGTCAGCGTACACTAAGAATGACGCAAAGGACACGGCAGTTACAACAACTCAAGTGGAAATGGTGGAGGGACAAAGTTCTACTAATGGAAAGCGGGAAGCCTTTGAAGATCTGAACGGGCATTCAAGGGATATTAAGAATGGGTGCAAGCCAATGCCAGCAGATTCAGATGTTACACAGTCCTCGCAGCCACGCGTAGAAATGTCTCACAGAAGCAAATCAAGACGCATTCAAGCGAAAGGAAGCAAGAGAAAAACTGCAAGGGCAGAGGAGCCTGCTGCCTGTATTAGTCCTAAGGGCTCTACGAGTAAGTTGCAAACATCAAGGGGGAGAAGAATGCGAACCGTACAAGCTACCGCACTACTGAATAAGTATATTGAGACAAAGCCAAACCGGCGAATGAAGCAATCAAGCCCGGGATGGAAGAAGAAGGATGATGCTTCTAAGGTGAACACAGTAAAGGCAATAAATTCAAAGACAAAACTTTTCAACGTAAGCTACACCAGAAGCTCGCAGAAAAAACTATGTTTCTGCCTACTACACCTCATCATCGAGAGCGCAAGTTCACTGTAGGCGAAGCGTTCGAAGGCACGTATATGGAATAAGCGTCGGAAGCACCGTTGGAAAACCAGGTGCAAGAGCAAAGCCGGATGGTTCCACGTGGATTGACTGGGACCTCAAATTATTACTGACGAACATTGTTTGTTGAGTGTTTACGGCAACTGTGATATTTTTCATCGTAAGGCCAAACTGGGGGGCGTGGAGGATGTTGCAAATTGTGTACAGGACGAGGAGCGACACTATCATCATTAGGGGGATTAGACCGGCATTCGAAATAAAGAAGAGGTCGATCGGGTGGGTTTCTCCATGGGCACGGCGGCTCATCCTTTCCTCAACAACACTTACTCGTCGCCTCGCATTCTACACCTTATCACATCTGAGATGGGTGCGCACGGCCACGCGCTTTGTTTTCCAAAAGAAACTGCCAGATGGCACTCATGTCTCACATGTGACGTGACTTCACGTGCTCGTTCGCCTCCGCTGCACGCTCGAGGCACTCTAACGCAGCGCCTTCGGAATACCATTCACCATTTTCTTGCGCAGAACATCAAATAATTGTTTTGTTCACTCTCTCCACACGCAAGACTATCGTCTTTCGCAGATTACATGTAGATGTGGGGCTATCTTTTTTTTAGTCGAAACCTTTTTTTCGCTGACCGATTCAAACATGTGCGGAGTGGGAGTTGTGTTTTTGACACCAGCATACGTCGGGGAGCACACTGTGTTTATTGTTTTGACGGCCGCACACTAGCAGTAGACTAACCTTCGCGGCAGACAAGTAAGGGCGCTCGTAATATATGCCCCAGCTCAACGTGGAGGCTCTGCCAACTTTTTCGATTCACTCGACTAATTCATGATTGACAGCTACCATACTTTCTTAGTAGGAGATTTTAACTGTGTTGAGGACACTGACAGAGATGCGTGCGGACGCAGACAGAGCAGACAATATAGCGGAGTTCACGCATTGCGACCACTCATCCGCAATTTCAAGCTCAGGGATGCGTGGGTCGACACTCACGTAAATGACTTCGTTGCAACCTGGCAACGCGGTTCTAACATAACTCGGCTAGATTGCTACTATTTTCCTGAAGTGCTAGCCACACAAGCTCTTAATTGCAAAGTCCTACATTTTTCACCAGACGCGCCATGCATCACAGACCACTTTCCAGTGTCTGTAAAACTTTTCTTTGAGCAATCCACTACCTTTACAAACCATTAGAAAATGAACACGACACTCATACATAACCCAAAAAGCGTAGCATTACTGCGCATTGCACTAGAGCAAGTGGGCGATAGCCCGCCTGAACCTCGCAACTGGGATGCATTCAAAGACACGTGGCGCACCGAACTTATCAAAGCTAAAGCCCTAATATAGAGAAAGTATCGACACTCTACTCCATGCCCAATCCAAAGTGTCTAACCCTCTTCTTTCAAGTGTTCAGACCTAATCTATATCCTCTCCTGAACAGCCACCGTGCGGGCGCCGGCCCTATAACCCGGATTGTGCCACTTTCCTATCAAGAATGCAATGTCACGCTGATAACACGCGCGATGCTCGTCGCGGCCCGAGCAGCGAGAGGTGGGAGAGGAGTATGCGTGGCGTGGCGGCTTGGTTAAAACAATGGTGGTACTTTCCTAAAAATATCCACGGACTTTAATCGAAGCAGGGCGCGAAAGGAAAGCGCGTGTGACGATGGAGATAAACGACACGTTGCGAAAAGCGCGTATTGTACGAAGAGGCGAGACACTAACGTTCGCTATGCATGACTGTCTAGATCAGTTAAAGGTGAGGTACGAGCTTTTGCTACGCTTTAGTTCACGCACGGCTGCGCAGTCTTTCAATAATGGACGACCGGTTTCAGATCCAGCTGTTCTTAGAAGCGTTCGCAACGGCTCCTTGGGTGAACAAACGCATATTCCTTTCGTTCAGTTGCCGAACGGTGAACAGTCTACACGAACAGAAGACATAACGACGGTCTTCGAAACACATTTTTCGAATCTTCTCAGAGTGGAGAACGCGAGCGACGCAAATTTAACCAACACCATAAAGAAACATACCATATAAAGAGTGGCTACTCGACCCTCTTCGCGGCCCAGCAAAATAGGCTCTGACCAACCACTAGATGGCGCGCCCATGCTCGCTTCACTTTTCTGTCGCAGCATGTAATAGCCACCTCGGGATATCAATCAAAACATTGGTTTGGCATCAAATTTTTGCAAAGAAGAAATTATTGATTTGTGCAATTTTCCACACCCGCTTTAAAACGTGTCGCACTGAGAACGTTTAATGCTTTACCACAAAAATCAATAAAGTTTGACTAGAAAGCGGTGTTTTTCTGCATTTATTTTGCACAAAGGGTACAAATCTATGTGGTTTAGATGTGCTGTAGATGTATTCCATTCGTGCACGGGTGGGTGTGTAGCCTAGTGCTAAAGACACTCGTTTTCGGAGCATGAAGGTATGGGTTCAATTGCCGGCATCGGAAAGATAAAGTTTTGTGATATTATATATGCAAATGACATTATCGGGTCTGACCAGCCACTCGTGGCGCTCAAGGCAGCGCAGTAGGTGGGCTGCAGGACGCTACGAAAGTGTCTGCTCTTTATGTAGGTTTCTCTATGCCACCAAAGGCTTTCGAGCTTTCCAAGAGAGCGGGCGTGCGTTTCTTGCTCTCGCGTCTCTTGCAACGCTCCCGCTTTCTTTGGCGTAGGCTTTTTGCCAGTGTTTTAACGTTTCTCCCCGCGTTCCTGCTGCGCCCGGTCACCCCCGACATGGAGTACATGGTTGAAGGAACCATGATTTCGGCACAAGATTGGTTGGACGGCACTTGGCAGCCATCGCCTGGTTTTGGCATCGAGGAGAAGAGACGCCTCGAGCTCCGCCAGGCAACGCCACACCTGAACGGCGCCCAGCAAGCGACGCCCCCACGTAACGACTTGAAACCACGCGCGCCTCCCCTGCGAAGACACGGTCCATAACCTAGAATGCCGCCGGACTCCATCCACATCATGAGATGGCCAAAAACTCCCGTCGACATTACGAAGTGGCCGCTATAACAACTGTACGAAGCCCTGCAGAAGGCCGTGTCGCTACCAGACCAGCCACCAGCATCCCGAGATAAAGTGCGGGTTGACCCTACAAACAACACCTTCACCCCTAGTGTGCAAGAATCCGTCCGAGCACAAGCCTACCTTCGCATCACGTCACTGCAGATCAGAGTCCGGACCATCGAATTTCACGTTTACGCCCCACCACACGACGATGCATTTCGCGGCATCATGTTCAACGCCTATGACAGCTTTACTGATGCAGAAATCTTGAAGGACTTGCAAGAGAGCAACCCCACAATGCCAGTCGAGGGTGGCCGTCGCATGGGATGGACCAACCACGTACTCGTCACCATGCTTGGAGATTGTTGTTTGCCACGATGGTTCTTCTATCCCGCCTTCTACATTCCCCTCTACCACTTTTACCCAAGAGTAGAAGCATGCTTTAACTGCCGCAAGCTGGGTCATCGAACCGGCGTTCGCCCTCGTCTAAATCGCAACCGCTGTGCGCGTTGTGGCAAGGAACACCCGCCGGTCCCACAGGGCATCCAACCGACATGCCCTGCCCGCTGCATCGTTTGTAAGGGCGGTCACGCAACGAACAGATCGAACTGCAAATACCGTTTCGTTAAGAAGCCTACCCCGTCCGGCCCCGCATCGGCGGAAGCGCCCGATGAAGAGCCACAACCGCAGCAGTCATCAATCCTTCGCGCTAATCACTCACCGTCCCAAGAGCAGTCGTACCCGCCTCTCGGCCAGCCGCAGCAGCAGCAACAAACCAACCATTCTGGACCCCGCAACCGTGGCCAGTTGCAATCGCGGTCCCGGTCGATGTCCCAGTCGAGGTCCCGGTCCAGGCCCCGGTCCAGGTCACGGTCCAAGTCACGGTCCAAGTCACGGTCCAAGTCACAGTCCAAGTCACGGTCCAAGTCAAAGCCCAAGTCCTGATCCTGGTCCCGTTCTGCTAGCTACCTCAACTCGTCCTCGTCGCCTCTCTCCTCCTCCCCTGGTTCGTCCCAGGGATTGTCACAGTCATCATCCGTGCCTGGTCCCAAGAAGCTTGCCTGGGCCCAAGGACCCCCAGCGTCGCTCCAAGCATTACCGACGTCGTCGCAGGATCCACAGGTGATGGAGTTGGTCAGGGAGCACTCCTCACTTAAGGCACAATATTCCTCGCAGCAGTCTCAGCTCTCCAAACTATTGTCCCAGATAGGAAACCTCCCACAATACATACAGTCATTAGAAGCAAAGCTAGACGAAACCCTTGAGCAACCAGCCGCGACCCCGTTGGATTCGATGGAGGCCCTCTCTTCCCCATCCCAGCCGCAATCATAGCCCGCGGGTAAGCGCAAAGCGAACACCTCCACTGCGTCGCTTCATGCCGAAACCGATATCGCTACGGCGGCCTTTAAAACAGTATCTGTGGCTTTCGCGACCCTAGACGTGAAATTCGAAAGTCCATTTCAACACTCTGCAACAAGCCATTGCGGACACGAACACCTCACTGAACGCCCTGAAGAGTTAAACGGAGGCCACCAATAATTCATTGAATGCTCTAAAAGTTACACGGAGCCCACCACCACCGAAATCCATGCACGGCTAGAGCGCTGCGAGCATCCGCCCACGTTCGGCCAATCTGCCACGCTGCAGGCGGGCGCCAAGCATGCAATGGCTTAATCATGGCGTGTCCCACAATGACCATATGGCAGTGGAACTGCAGGGGGTACCGTAAGAAACGGAGCCACGTGCAGCAGCTCGTACAGAAACTTGAAGCTGATCTGCAGGCGATGAAACCGGTTTCGGATGTTATCGCCTTTCAAGAGACATCTACTCTCTCCACCCTCCCTGGTTACGTGGCCTACGAACAGCATGATACGCGTGCTTCCCCCTGCACATCCACGCTCGTTCACAAGAGCCTCACAGCTGTACAGCACGAATTGGAAGCAACAAGCATTCAGCATAAGATCGTACAAATTCTACAACGCAAACGCACACGTAAGTCGCTCTTCGTCCTGAATGTGTACAGTTAATCTCGTGAGAAAGCGGCAGACTTCTGTTGCCCCTACACTGAGATGGTCGCTCTCGTCGGAGACGCGCAGCTACTGTTGCTTGGTGACTTTAACGCACGGCATTCCGATTGGGGCTACACGCACACGGATCCGAAAGGAAGAAAGCTATGGTCGTTAGTACAAGACCTTCGCCTTACCCTACTTAATGATGTGCAGCAGCCGCCCACACGCATAGGCAACAGTGTGCGCCGTGACACATCGCTGGACCTAACACTGTGCAAGAACGTTACGGTTGCTACTTGGGATAACACGGGCTTTTTAGTGGGCAGTGACCACCACATCCTCGCTATAACAATTCAAACGCGCCTCAGAAAGAAGCCAAAACCCGCAGCTCGGATTACCGATTGGTCGAAACTCCACCAGTTGCGTGAATAACAAGCCTCCGACACCATTACGGACATCACTGAATGGATCGCTTCTTGCAAGATCACGTGCAAGTCACAACCCGTGAAGTGGAGACCACCACCGACTTGCCCACAACTGAATCTCGCCTCCTCCACATGTGGGATGCACACGCTGGCCTCATGTGCAGGTGGTGCCGGCAGCGTCACAACAAGAAATTACGCCGCCGCATCAAAGCGCTAGCACGCGAAATTGAGAATCACAGCATCGCCCTCGCGAGAAAGCAGTGGGGACAGCTGTGTGACAGTCTCAACGGGCATTGATGATTGATTGATATGTGGGGTTTAACGTCCCAAAACCACTATATGATTATGAGAGACGCCGTAGTGGAGGGCTCCGGAAATTTAGACCACCTAGGGTTCTTTAACGTGCACCCAAATCTGAGTACATGGGCCTACAACATTTCCGCCTCCATCGGAAATGCAGCCGCCGCAGCCGGGATTCGAGCCCGCGCCCTGCGGGTCAGCAGCCGAGTACCTTAGCCACTAGACCACCGCGGCGGGGCAGTCTCAACGGGCAGATAAGCTCCAAGAGAACGTGGCACCTTCTACGACAACTGCTCGATCCCTGTACGTCCAAGTCATCTGCGCGAAAAATGCTTCACAGGCTGTTACATCATTACCCCGGCACGGACGCCGAGTTGCTCGAAGAGTTGGCTCGTCGTTGCGCGAACGTCGCCCAGCCAAACGCGCCGCCGGAGCGCTTTCCTCCATACAGTGGCAAACCGAACCCCCGACTGGACGAAGATATTACGGAGGCAGAAATCTAAGCCGCAATGTTCAAACTTCGCACAACGTCGGTTCCTGGTTCTGATGGCGTAAACAACAAGTACCTCCAAAATGTCGACGTAAAATCAGTGGCTGCGCTCATGCGGTACGCTAACAAGTGCTGGCACTCGGGACACATACCAGTAGAGTGGAGACTCGCGAGGCTCGTATTTATCCCCAAACCAGGCAAAAAGTTAGTCATCGGAAACATACGCGCCATATCACTCACATCTTGCATTGGCAAGCTAATACAACACGCTGTCCTTGCCCGATTACAGACCTACGCCGAAGAAAATTACCATCTCCTCCCATGATGCTGGGCTTTCACGCCCACTTAGCGACGTAAGACGTGCTAGTGCAAATACACCACTACCTCCTTGGTAGCCCGCCGAAGGCTGGCACTCGCGCCGTGCTCGGTCTAGATATTTATAAGGTATTCGACTTGGTGCGACACGAAGCCATCACCTGAAACTTTGCCACCATTGACCCGGGTGAACGTACGTACAACTACGTATGTTACTTCCTTTCGAATCGTACCGTTGAAATATTGTTAGCCGGTGGCTCCGCCTCTAAACACCTCACACTCGGAGACAGAGGCACCCCTCAAGGAGCAGTTTTGTCTCCATTTCTATTTATTCTTGCTATGCGCACGCTGCCTTCTTCACTCGATGGCATCCCGGGCCTTCGTCATACCATCTATGCAGACGACGTCACGCCGTGGACGCCGACGACTTCAGACGGCGAGATAGAGGAGACCCTCCAACGTGCGGCCGACGCCGTCGTTAGCCACGCGGCGCAGGCTGGCCTCACGTGCTCGGAGAGCAAGTCGGAGCTCTTGCTGTTTCGTCCTCCCGACCGCCGTCAGAACAAGTACCCTCCCTAACCAGCCATTCATATCTATGTCAACGGTGTAGCCGTACCACAAGTTGACCACATGCGCATTTTAGGCCTATTCATTCAATCGAATCAACGGAACACCATAGCACTGGAATGCCTCATTGTTGCCGTCACTCAAAGAACCCGCCTTATTGCTCGCGTGTCCGCTCGAAAGCAAGGCATGAAAGAAAAAGAGCTACTACAGGTTATCTATGCCTTCGTCATATCTCGTCTTACGTACGCGCTACCATACCTGCGCCTACGGGGATGCGTGAGGGACAAACTGGACCAACGTAGACGCAAAGTGTACAAGATGGCTCTTGGACTCATTCGCATGACCTTTACGTCACATCTCCTCAGCCTCGGCATCCACAACACTGTCGACGAACTGATCGAAGCGCATCGCACAACACAAATTCAGAAACTTCGCGGTAGCAAGACCGGCCGCTGGATACTCGCTCGATAGGACTCACCGCCTCGCCATCGGGCGCAGACCCGGTCTCTATACCTCCGAAGTTACGTCGACGTTTTCTCATCAAACCATTGCCGAAAAACATGCTTGCAGGACACCACGACGGTAGACGGCGAGCACGAGCCCAAGACTTACACGACGACTACTCCTCGCGGCGCGATGTGGCCTACGTAGACGCGGCCCGCAACCCCTCTCAACCAAGCGCGTACGCACTTAGCGTAATAACTACTCGCACCCGCCTCAAAACAGACTCAATCTTGCGAGTAGCAGGCTCTGTCCGTGCCCTCCAACCCGTCGAAGCCGAGGAAGCGGTCATAGCTCTCGTGGTGTTCTCCGGGTTCACTACGATTCTCAGCGACTCGAAAAACACTATCTCCCATTTCGCTCGCGGTACCATCGTTCCCGGTACCTTATGGCTCCTTGAGTCCCTCGCCTACCTCGAAGACGAGGATCCGCCTCCCATATCCCATACCTCGGTCACGGCGCACGCAGAAAACCCGGGGAACGAGGCCGCCCACCGACAAGCTCGAGAATTCGTCAACCGAGCGGTGGGCCCCGCCACGAACCCAGAGAACTACGGCGAGCCCCTCATATCCTACTATGAAATCGCTCAGGCACTATCGCCTCGCACGTCGAACAAAACCATCGTCGCATTCCAAACTCATGAAACCACGAAAAATCACATGGCGCCGCCTCCAAACAAATTCGTTCCCGTGCCCACAGGTATACGCACACATTTACCCCAATCTGTTCAGTCCGCATTGCTCAAAATGTGGCTCCGTCGCCTCCCTCTCTCATATACTATGGGACTGCAGCGAGGACCCACCCCCGCCTGATCTTCTGACCACTCCGTCGTCCAAGGCATGGGAAAGAGTACTCCGAGATACGAGCCTGGAAGTACAGCTCCGGGGCATACAGCGAGATGAGGATGTGGCGGCCAGGCACGGCCTCATCGCCATTCTGTGATTTTTTCCACTTAAATAATGTTGATTCTCTTTCTCTATGCCACAACAGTCAACGAGTTTTGCGCGGGAATTTCCCGCATGCCGGCAGAGCTTCGCGATCGTCTGTGTGGCCCAGTCACGTTGGAAGAATTACGCTTCGTGCTTCACCACATGAACTCTACCACCGCCGCTGGCCCTGATAAGACACCTCTAAGGTTCTACAAAATCTTCTTTGAAACAATACGAGTCCATCTTTTGACAATGTTAAATAGGCTTCTTGCTGAATGGATCAGACCGGATACGTTTCGAGAGAGCCGAGTTATACTCTTGCTTAAAAGCGAGAGAGCCGTCCGATCCAAAGGCGTTGAGACCATTTCCCTACTTAACTCAGATTATAAGATATTGACAGCCATTCATGCACACCGCATAACTACTGTTCTACCAGGAATAGTAATCGACACACAAACATGCTGTGTTCCAGGCCATACGATCTATTCCTCGCTTGGGTTCACTCGTGATTTGTTCACGTACGCTACAACATCTGGCATTTTAAATGCGAAGCATTTCTCAGCGAACTTAGGCGACTTTGAGCGTATCTATCTATCTATCTATCTATCTATCTATCTATCTATCTATCTAGCCGCCTATGACTTTTAGCTCTCCTGGCAGTTTCAATAATGGTATCGATACCAACCCTTGTATGGCATAATATGACTGTATGAAGAACATATTTGATTAGTCTTAACATGAAAATCATGAGATGTATATCAAGAATGCCATGATTTAGTTTTCATGGTATTGCAGCTCTTGCGGTGGTTTCCTTGACATGGTATGTTGCAAAACTGGTATGGTATGGCATGATTGCATGGCGAACACAAGCGACAGACCCTACCATGAAAATCATGATATGCGTGTCATGTAACATGCGTGTCATGACTACATGCCATGCTCATGATGCGCTGGTGGCCGTTTCGCTAGCTTCACTTATACAAAGTTTGGTATGGCGTGACGTGAATGGCTGACGAAGGTATGATACCGGTGCAAACAGGACAAACATGAGATGCGTGTCATGCAACAACATGACTACATGCTACGCTCATGATGCGCTCGAGGCTATTTCACTAGCTTCATATGTACCAAATTCAGAATTACGTGACGCCAATGGATGAAAAAGATATGTCACTGGTGCAAACGTGATAATCATGAGATGCGTGTCATGTGAGAACATGACTACATGCCCCAGTCAAGGTGGCAATACATTTCGACGTGATCTGGTGCGCGGGCTCACCGGCGTTCATTTCGTCGGGTCACGCCGACGTTGCCATGCCAGGCGCCGGTCCTGCCAAATATATACTCGCAGGCGTACGCCGCACTGCTTTCCTTTGACGCAAGCGCGTTTCAGCGCGTCCGGCGTCCCTCCATCACGAAAAGAGGGAGACGCAGTGTTGTCTGGGTAACACATTGGCGCAAAATGCAGCATGTAACATTTCGCACCGGTCGCCGTCGGGCCGCGCCGACGGACGAGTTCTCTCGTTGTGCTAACGTAGCGTCGCTGTGCCCAGCGTGCGCGCGCGTCCCCACTACATTGGAGTATATTGGGCTCTTCATGATGCGCTTGCGGCCCTTTGGCTAGCTCCAAATATACCAAATTTGGTGTTACGTACGTGACGTCAATGGATGACGAAGGTATATAACCGGTGCAAACATGATAATCCTGATACACGTGTCAAGTAAGAACAGGACAACATACCACGCTCATAGCGTGCTCGCTGTCGTTTCGCTAGCTCCACATATACTAAATTTGGTATCACGTGACGTGAATAGATGAAGAAGGTAAACCACTCATCCGAAAATGATAATCATGACACGGAACTTCTGTACGGTATCATCTGCCTCCACCTCGTAACGTTGTGCTGATTTTAAAAAAAAGACATATGAACATTTCTTACTCGTGCTTCGCATATCATTGACTCCCACCGTACGTGGTATCTGCCATTTTTTTTTAATGCGAAGCATTTTTAGCGAAGTTCGATGACTTTGAGCACATCTATCTATCTATCTATCTATCTATCTATCTATCTATCTATCTATCTATCTATCTATTTATCTATCTATCTGTCTATCTATTTATCTATCTATCTATAAATCTAGCCGCTTATGACGTATAGTTCTGGCTGCTTAGTTAATGGTATCAATACTAAACTTGGTAGGGCGTAACATGACTGTATGACGAGCATAACTGACTAGTCGTAACATGAATATCGTGATATGTATGTCATGAATGTAATGATTTACATTTCATTGTATTGTCACTCTTGTGGTGGTTTCGTTCACATGATATCTTGCAAAAATTGTATGGTATGACATGACTTCATGGCGAACACAAGTGTAAGACCCAAACGTGGAAATGATGACATGCACTTCGTGCAAGTCATAAGGCACGACTACACGCCACGCTCAAGATGCGTTCGCAGCCGTCTCGCTAGCTTCACAAAAATTAAATTCGGCATTACGAGACGCCAATGGACGACGAAGGTATGAGACTGGTGCAGATATAATAATCATGAGATGCGTGTCATGTAAAAAGATGACTACATGCCACACTCATGATGCCCTCGCGGCTGTTTTGCTAGCTTCACATACAGCAAATTTGGCATTACGGGACGTGAATGGGGGACGAAGGGATGTGACTTGTGCAAACATGATAATCATGTGATGCGTGTCATGTAATAACATATCTACATGTTATGCTCGTGATGCGCTCGCGGCCGTTTATATAGCTTCATATGTACCAAATTCAGTAATACGGGACGCTAACGGACGACATACGTAAATGACATGTCCAAACATGACAATCATTTCATAGGTGTCATGTAACAATATGACTACACCGCGCACTCATGATGCGCTCGGGACTGTCTCGCTAGATTCACATATGCCAAATTTGTTATTACGTCACGTGAATAGATGACGAAGGTATGTGACTGGTGCAAACATGATAGTCATGAGATGCGTGTCATGTAACAACACGGCCGCATGCCGCGCTTATGGTGCGCTCGCGGTCATTTCTCTAGCTTCACATATACCCAATTTAGCATTGCGTGACGTCAATGGATGACGAAGTTAAATTACACTTTCGAACATGATAATCCCGATACGCGTGTCATGTAAAACATGAATAAAAGCTACGCTCATAGCGTGCTCACGGCTGTTTCACTAGTTCTCCATATACAAAATTAACTTTCTTCCTGTACACAGGACCGCTCCTAGCACGCACAATGAGATAACGAAATTCTTTTAATAAAAGCGATAGTCTTTCTTAGAGACCTTCGACGGAAAAATTTTGGTCTGTCTGTCTGTCTGTCTGTCTGTCTGTTTGTCTGTCTGTCTGTCTGTCTGTCTGTCTGTACATTTATCTGTTTGTCTACTCTTAACTTGAAACGGCCGACCCCATCCGCAGCGCCCACCTATGTTGCTCAAGGTTCAGTGTTCATGCTTGTGCAATTGTCATATAAAAGCAAATATTGCACACGTTTGGGGCACCATAACAGCACGTATACATTCTGCATGTATCCCGGCTGTGGCGGCTGCATTTCCGATGGAGGCGGAAATGTTGTAGGCCCGTGTGTTCAGATTTGGGTGCACGTTAAAGAACCCCACGTGGTCGAAATTTCCGGAGCCCTCCACTACGGCGTCTCTCATAACCATATGGTGGTTTCGGGACGTGAAACCCTACATATAATAAAATAATAAAAATAATCATTCTGCATGTGCGTCTCTTGCTAGAAAAGGCATACATAAGTGATTTAAAGACTGTAGCGCTTATCACGCTGCGCTGATCATGCAACGCTTGCACGGAAAGGCGAGTGTTTCCGACGCTTTGCTAAAACGAAACGGTGGAGGCACCTACCCGTTGCCTTGCGTTCTACACCTTATCACCTCTGAGATGGGCGCGCACACCCGTCTCAGAGCCACGCGTTTTGTTTTCTAAGACAACTGCCAGATAGCGCTTATGTCTAGAGAGCCATAGCAAAACGTCAGGAAGCCTCCAGGGAACACAGACATGATAAGCAGCGGGATGAGACGACAGAGGATGTTGAAAGAAAATGGGAAATCTTTCTAAGCTGTAGAAGGAATGCATCCCTTCTGATCAATGAAAAGATTAGAAGAAAGGGTGCCCAGTGGCTGGCAGAAGTATATAAAAAAGATAGAAAGGCAACTGCGAAATTTTGGAACCATCTAAACTCCCTAAGAAATAAGACGAGCCTAGAGCAGAGGCTTATAAACACAGCTCAAGCTGCTAGGCTAAAAGTGGACGAAGCTATTGAATATATAAGAACAACGGTGACAGAAAAATTTCAACACAGGAGTGCTTTATGCACCACAATAGACAAGGATGAATGAAGTGGCGCAATGGCTCCATTTTCACAAAAGTGGGAAAGGTGTGAAAAAGGGTTCCTAGTAGTACATCAACAGGCCCAGATAGCATTCCAATTATGCTGATAAAGACATTAGGTCCGAAGCCTAAGCAGGCTTTGAGAGAGGCAGTGAGCAAAATAATAAGTAATGGAGAATCTCCCGATGAATGGAAACTTAGCAGGAATAGCATGATCTCTAAAGGAAAGGGGGACAAAGCTGACATAAAGAACTACCATCCTATAACAGTGACATCAGTGGTCTACAGGCTGGCGATGCAGATTATAAAGGAAAGACTGCAGGCATGGATAGAGGATGAGGGGGTGCTGGGGGAACTGCAGAATAAGTTTCGGAAACACAGCAGGTCGGAAGACAATCTGTTCTCACTGACGCAGTGCATCGAAACAGCAGAAAAGGAACACAGGCCGCTACGGCTAGAATTTTTGGATATCAAGGGAGCGTACGATAGCGTGGTCCCAGAGGAATTGTAGGGAATACTGGACACACTAGGCGTGGAAGGTATATTCACTAATTTTTTAAAGAATATCTATAAAATTACTAAGGTAGTTATAAAGTGGGAAGAACAGGTATGTAAGCCTACAGAGGTGAAACCGGGGCTTAGGCAGGGGTGTCCTTTGTCACCCTTGTTATTCATGATGTACCTACGAGGATTAGAGGCCAAATTTGAGGGAAGTGGACTGGGCTTCAACCTCTCTTTCGTCAAACAAGGAATACTCATTGAACAGGCACTACCACCATTGATGTACGCAGATGATATAGTGCTAATGACCGACAACAAGGAAGATTTGCAGAGATTGGTGGACAACTGCGGTAATGAGGGCGATAAGTTAGATTACAGTTTCAGTAAGGAAAAATCAGCAGTCATGATTTTTAGTGACAATGAAGGTAGTAAGCTTAGAATACAGGTCGTCACGCTAGAGATAACAGATAAATACAAATATCTGGGAGTATGGATAAACAATGGGGCCGAGTATCTAAGGGAACATGAAATATACGTGTCGACTAAAGGTAACAGGAATTCAGCGGTAATGAAAAACAGGGCATTGTGGAATTACAATACGTATGATGTTGTGAGAGGAATATAGAAAGGGGTCATGGTTCCTGGTCTGACGTTCGGCAACGCGGTCTTGTGCATGAGATCAGAAGTTCAAGCAAGATTAGAAATTAAGCAACGTTGAATAGGTAGGCTTGCCTTAGGAGCTCACGGGAATACACCAAATTAGGGAGTACAAGGTGATATGGGATGGACATCATTTGAGGGCAGGGAAGCTAGCAGCAAGATAAAATTTGAGAAGCGATTCAGAGAAATATGGGAGGAGCGTTGGGCTAGGAAGGTATCCAGCTACTTGTACATGAAGAATGTCGATACGAAATGGCGGAAGCGAACCAGAAAATTGACTGGTAAATACTTGGAAAACAGCAGGGGGCCAAACCAAAAAGAATTATCGGTTAAGAAGGTGAAGGAAGCTGAGACAGATATGTAGAGAATTGGCAAGATTAAGAAGTCCGCACTAGAGCTCTATCGAACTTTTAAGCAGGAAATTACCAAGGAAAGGATCTATGATAATACTGGGGGTAGTTCTCTACTGTTTGAGGTCAGGACGGGAGTATTGCGAACAAAGACATATCGGGCCAAATACGAAGGGGTAGACACGGTATGCAGTGCGAGTGGAGAGGAAGAAGAAACTGCCGAACACTTGATACTGTTCTGTAAAGGGCTTCACCCTGTAGTTCAGGTTGATGGCACAGAGTTTTTCAAAGCACTGGGGTTTAGGGACAGTGAGGGCAAAATAGACATTAAGCGGGTAGAAATAACTAGAAGGAGGTTATCTGATTGGTTGCTAAAGTCAAGGCACGAGTGAAAATGAAACCCTTCGCTGCAAAGTACGAATCCTCAACCTCACTATTTAAGAAAAAAAATAAATCTAGTTCTTGGTTCATTAAGTATTACGGCTTGGTAGCGCTAGCCACCGCCCGATCTAAAGGGTACAGCCATATCCATCCATGCATCCATCCATCCATGACGTGGCTTGATGCACTCGGTCACCTCTGCTGCATGCTCGAGGCACTCTAAAGCAGCGCCTTCAGAATACCATTCGCCGATTTTCTTGCGCAGAACAAATAAATGTCTTGTTCACTCTCTCCACGCTCAAGACTATCGTCTTTCTACGACATTTGCAGATTACATGCACATACGGGTCCAAATTTTTAGATAAAAGGCTCTTCCCGCCACCTTATACCAAGCTAAACAGAGTGCAGGTAGTCACGCTCAGACTCCTGCAAACGAACTCTTAGCCTAATCCTGCGTCCCTTAATAGTATGTCTCCAGAAATTTACACAAAAAGTACTTTTGGGGCTTGTGACGAGATCGCTACCTTGCCTCACGTGATCTGGGAGTGCAGGTCGCTGGGCCAGACGTTCAACAAGGAAAAATGGGACACGCTCCTGCGAAGTCCCGTTTTTGAAGGTCAAATCGTGGTCGTCCAGCATGCCCGTGATCGAGCCGGCAGGCCAGACCTGTCGTTTCCGTCGTGGGATTAGCCAGGTGCACGTTTTGTCACGTTTTGCCGGACCGAGTAAAGTTCATTCACTCGCTCACTCACTCACTCCGGTCATGCGTACATGGAAAGCGGAGCTAGTGGACATGTGCTAGCGTGTCATGCGCACCTCTTCACTCTCAGCGGTACCTTGGAGCTATAAACACGTGGCATGTGCGCATCTTGAGCTCATCCGTCCATGTGGCTCATTTTCACACACGCTGCCCCCTGTGACTCCTGCTGCTACTGGTTCGCGCAACTTCCAGGCTTTCTCGCACCACTTTGAGCTTATGAATCACTCAGCTACTGGCTTAGTACTACCGTAGGGGTTTTTTGAACCCCCTCCTACGAAATTCACCCCTTATACTGCAATACAGAGTTTATATTCCTTTATCGCCACCATTCGGACTCCTTAAATACAATAAAAGGGTTCGGCCCCTGGACCCGACAGCCTCCCCGCTGAACTCTGCATCGAGTTTTGGCCCATTATTGGCCCATTTTTGTCGCGTGTCAACAGACGCTGTTTCTACGATCTTTCTCTCCCGCATTCTTTCCGTAGTGGCTGTATCACACTGATACCCATTTGGATTTGATAAACTTTTATTTGGTCCTCCAAAACACAGATCACTGTGTTTCGGGCAGCTCCCACGTGGGGACTGAGATTCCGAGCTCTTCAGCTGCCTCGCGGGCTTGGTGGACAGCCCAGAGCTGATCCGCCAAGAACTAGCTGCGGATTGCCGCCTCTCATCTGGCAGAGGTGATGTTCGATAAATGAGTGAGTTTGGTACACTGCCAGAGCATATGTTCTAATGAAGCTATTTCCCCACAATGTGGGCAAGGATTACTTGAGTATAGGTCAGCGTACATGATCTGTAACATTTTCGAAGTAGGGTACATCCGCGTTTGCAAAAGCCTTAATGTAAGTGCTTGGGGCCGAGTTAGATTCTTGTGAGGTGGAGGGTAAATACCTCTAGACAGGTAGAAATGTTTAGCAAGCTCGTTATGTGTTGTAAAAATTTCCCGGTTATCCCCTTCACTGGTAGAACGCATCCCCGGGGAGGCGCGGTTGGAGAGGTCTCGCGCCACCTTGTGTGCTGCTTCATTGGGATTGGAAGGGGAGTCGTTGATTTGTCCAAGGTGAGCTCGGAACCAACTCAGAAGATGAAGCGTTATGTTCTTGCCATGTAGTATTCTCAGCGTTTGATCGGAGACCGTTCCCTTTGCGAAGGCCCATAGTGCTGCCATGGAATAACTCTAGCCGACTTCAATGTCACCCATCTTCAGTGCTAATGCGATGGCCACCTGTTCCGCAATGATTGGGTCTTTCGTCTTTACCGTCACTGAGTTGACGGCCTGGCCAGCCCCATCGACCACCACTGCCACAAAAGCTTTTCCATTGGCGTAGGAAGCCGTGTCAACAAATACGACTTCTCGTTCCTCGTTTGAGACTTGACGAAGTATAGTCCTGGCCCTCGCTACTCTTCTTCCAATGTTGTGTTCTGGATGCATGTTTCGTGGTATCAGAGATACCGCGATATTAACCCTGATGTTGTCGGGGACATCAATTTAATTGCGTCTAATTGCCATTGGGTGTTGGCCCAGCTCATGCAGGGTCATTCCCCCCGACCTTGTTGCAGGTAACCTTGCAAGTTGTGCTCTCTATTGGGCTTCTGCTCTTTCTTCGAGCGTGTTGTAAACGCCAAGCTCAAGTAGACGCTCGGTGCTGATATGTATGGGTAGGCCCAGTACCTTCTTGATAACTTTCCTGAGGAGCACATTCAGTGTCTCGGACTCTGCTCTTGACCAGTTGTGCATTGCTGCCTCGTGTGAAGTGGCTTAGAACAAACACATGCATCAACCTGATAAGGTTGTCATCCTTGATCAAATTTCTTTTGTTGGCCACTCTACGCATGAGATACGCTGCACTGTCTGTTTTCTAAGTTAACTTGGCTATAGATTTGCTGTAAGCATCGGTAGGCTCTTTCAGCATGCCCAGGACTTTGATGGAGTCACGCCTCTGGATGGCATCTCCTTGATTTGTGCTGAGGTGGATGTCTACCTGGTTTAACGGCTTCCATCTCCTGGGCCTCGGTCCCTGGCGTGTAGTCTGATACAGTAAAAGTTCTGACTTACTCGAGGAGCACTTGAGCCCCGATGGACTAAGGTAGTCTTCTACAGTGTCAATCGCCTCTTGCAGGGCGCTCTCAATCTGCCCCTCACTTACACCTGTGCACCAAATGGTAATGTCGTCTTCGTAGATGTTGTGCTTCAATCCTTCGATGCTCGATAATTTTTTGACAGTCCAATTATGGCAATGTTGAACAGCATTGATGAAATCACTGCCTCTTGCGGCGTGCCTCTTGTTTATAGTTCGATTGCTGCGGTCTTGATATCTGCAATCTTCATCATGGCTTTACTATCTGTTAGAAAGAACCATACGTAGTCATGTAACGCTTTCCCCAGACCTTTCGCAATATGGAGAATAATCAGCGGCCTACGATCATTGCCACAACAGCATCGTTCATTCAAATGCCTTGCTATTCATCAAAGCCGACGTGAAATCGATGTAGCAGAAGCCTTCTATGCCAGGGTTGCAAACAAGGGATCCGGGATCAACATGATTAACCTATGAAACGCGCCGGTGTCCAGAGACACTCGGGTGGACAATATGTTTTCTCTAGAGAAGCTTCAAGCAGCATTGGCAGCACGCAAGCGCTCGTCATCGCCTGGACCCGATGGAGCCATTTACATGGCCCTTGCTAACCTAGGACAAACAGCTCGGCGTGCCCTTCTAGCTGTATACAATGACTCGTGGAGCAACGGTTTGGTTCCTCCTTCGTGGAAGTGCAGCCGCCTTGTGCTCCTGCTCAAACCAGGCAAATCGCCTCTGGACATGGCCTCCTATCGCCCCATCGTGCTTGCCAGCTGTTCTGGAAAAGTGATGGAGAGAATGGCGCTGACTCACCTGGAATAGTACTTGGAACCTAACAATATATACCACGATGCTTTGACCGGCTTTCGACGTGGGCGGTCTTCCATGGACAATGTTGTTGATCTTGTCACGTCTGTACAAACTCAGAAAAGCCTAAAGATATTATCAGCGGCACTTTTCTTGGATATATAAGGCTGCATATGACAATGTACTACATAAAACAATCCTGGACGCCTTGGGCAGCATTGGTTTGGGAGGCCAGGTTTACCAATGGATCTACAGCTACTTGAAGGACACAGCCTTTTTCGTTCAGACAGAAGATGGTGCAACAAGGCACTATCAGACTTATCGCGGTGTACTTCAAGGTGGGGTCCTAAGCCCCACACATTTCAACTTTGAGCTCATCGGCCTCGTTGACGTCCTTTCACACTCCGTACATCTGTCGATATATGCGGACGACATCTGCATCTGGGCATCAGGGGTCACGCGTCTACACGTACGAGCAAGGCTTCAGACAGTGGCTGCACTGACGTCAAACTACCTTCAAGGACGAGGACTGGAGCTGTCATCTGAGAAATGCTCACTGGTTGCGTTTACGTGCAAGAAAATGACGCCATAACGCATGAGAATTAATGGACACACGATGAGCTATCAAAAGACCCACCGTTTCCTGGGAACAATAGTAGATCATGACATGTCTTGGAGCCCTCATATCGCTTACATGAAGACGAAACTGACCATGATCACCCATGTCCTAAGGTTTCTTGCAGGAAAATCATGGGTTGCATCGGTACGAGCCATGCTTCGACTGTATGCTGCACTTTTTCTTGGCTTCATGTGCTATTGCCTACCTGTGCTTGGCAAGGCCCGCATAACAAACGTACGTGTCCTCCAGTCATTACAAGCTCAAGCACTGAGAATATGCCTCGGGCTTACGAGATGCGCATCCTCAGCAGCGACTGTCGCAATCGCTCATGAACACCCTATCACAACCTACATTCGCGTCTATGCTTTAAGAACGCACATAAGACATGCCAACCGGATTCAATCGCATCACCTCGCCTCCCTTCCATGTTCCATGCCATGCTCTGCGTTCTGCATCATTATTGCCCCTCATCGCACGGTGATTCCAAAGAGCTTCACGCCCGCAGCAAGACCGTCGTTACCATTGTGGTGTCTACATCCACTGGAAGCCCTGATAACAATTCCCGGAATGCAAAAGAAGAAAATTTCTCAAATTTGGCCCTAAAACAAACAACATTACTGTTTCTGCATGAGAAACACAATGGAAACATTCACACTTATACGAATGGGTCGGTCACTTCAACAAGTTCAACAGGCGCAGTGGTAATTCCGGAGAAATCCATCACGATAATGTTCAGGACCTCACATCTGACATCATCCACGGCGGCAGAACTCGCCGCCGTTCGTGCCGCTCTAGAGTTCCTAGTTGAAGAACCACAACAGACATGGTCAATCTTCTCCGACTCCAAAGCAGCCCTCCAGGGCGTTGTCTCGCCATATCGTCATGGACCAAACGAACAGCTAATTGCCTGAAATACGACTGCTTCATCACCGGGCTATAGAGAAACAACATGACATAGCGTATCAATGGACACCAGGCCACTGCAGCATTGATGGAAACGACCGTGCAGATGAAGCAGCCCGATCTGCTCATGATTATGCCCCTTGTGCAGCTATACCATTATCAAGAACGGACGCCGCTACAAGGCTTCGATCACTTGCACGAGAACCGACACTGGCTCAGTGGAAGTCACCGGCATTCACCTACGTCCGCCTTCATAATTTGGACCCACACCTACAGCTCCGTCTTCCATCAGGAATAACCAGAGCTGAGGAGACACTTTTCTGTCGTCTGTGGATTGGGGTGGTCTTTACAAAAGCTTATTCGTTTCGAATCGGAATGGCCAGCAGCAAGACATGTGACAACTATGGCTGCGCGGAGACTTTCTCCCATATTCTCTGCGAGTGTCCTCGCTTCAGCGTGCCAAAAAAAGAACTGTCGAAAGCTTTAGATAGACTAGACAATCACCATTTGTCAGAAGAAAGGGTATTAGGACACTGGCTGAAACCGTTCTCTGCACGCAAGGCATTGACAGCGTTGTTGCGCTTTCTGCGGGCAAGTGGTCTTAGACACAGACTGTAAGCAGCGTCGTGGATCGTCTGATGACCTTCTTTCTCCCTTTTTTACAACGTCTCTTTTCTGTAATCTTTTATCCCCCTTACCCCCTTCCCTAGCACAGGGTAGCCAGCTTGTCCGAGAACTGGCTAACCTCCCTGTCCTTCCTCTTTCATTCCTCCTCCTCCTCCTCCTCCCCAGACCAAGCTTGGAAATTGCTTCGAGTATGAATGAGTGGTAGATGTTGTCAAACGCTTTTTCTAGTTCTAGGCATAGAGTGGCTCTCACGTCTCTGGTTTCGTTGTCGATTACCTGGTGTTTGATATGCCTCATTGCGTCTTGAGTGGATAGCCCTCCCCAAATCCAGCCATATTGTGCGTATATATGTCATTAACTTCCAAGTACTTGTGTATCCTGTGTAGTATGGCATGTTCTGTAACCTTGCTGATACATGATGTCAAGGATATTGGCCTCATGTTGTCGAAGTTAGGGGGCTTACCTGGCTTAGGAATAAGGATCGTGCTGGCCAGCTTTTACTGCTCTGGCATCCTGCTTTATCTCCATGCTGCATTGATCATATCCTTCAGGGTGTCAATTGAATCGTCATAGAGTTACGAAAGGCCTTGTTTGATATACCGTCCGGGCCAGGGGCCAACCTGCCATTGAGATCATGCAAGGCTCTTCTGATCTCCTCGGTGTTAAAGCCGCCTTCAAGACCTGGATTGGGCGTGCCCTGGTACTGTTTACTTGGTGTGGCCACTCCTCTTTTGATTGGGAGGTACTTATGCACGAGCCGCTGCACAACTTGCTACTGAGTAGAGCGCCCTATCTCTATGCGAAATTCGAGTGGTAACATGCTTTTGATTTGTTTTGGTGGTATTTTCGTTAAGGATATGTTATAACATATTTCATGCCTACTACGACTGCCATTGCGCATCTGACCATCGACGGAGTTGCAGATTTCGTCCCATTGCTGCCTGGATAGTGCGCGACAATGTTCCTCGACTGATCTGTTTACCTCAGCTATTTCCTTCCTCATCCTTCGGTTCAGGCGCTGACCCTTCCAACGGTTCAGTAGTGCTTGCTTTGCCTCAAGAAGATGAGCGAGCCGGCTGTCGATTCTTTCAGCCGGAAAATCTGTTGTAATGGTAGAGGAGACGGATTTCATGTCCTCTTTATTATGTTTGACCCACTGTTCCAAGCCTGGTCCGTGGCCATCTGGTTCCCTTTCCATCTTTAAATTCCTGAACTTATCCCATTCTGTGAAGTGGAATTCTCTCTGCTGTTTACGCTCCACGGAGAAGCTAGTGGCAAGAATGCAGTGTTCACTCCCTAGGTCTACAGCAAGGTTCATACACTGGGCCTTCTTGATGTTCCTTACAAATATAAGATCCGAGGTGGAATCCCTGCAGCAGGATGTACCAAGCCTTGTTGGTAGGCTGGGGTTCGTGATTAGGGTGAGATCAAGTTCACTGGCACTTTGCCAATGTCGATTTCATTTCTTAGTGTTGTACTTGTAACCCCATGTATCATCAGGGGCGTTGATATCACCTATTATGACGAGTGGACACTCCCTGGCGATAGTCACAGCTTTGTTTAGAACCGTATTGAACCCTTGCTTTTGTTCCTTTGAACTGATATATATGTTAAGAATAAAAAGGTTATGTCGTTTGCTGGTACCTGGCACAATCTCTACCATGACGTGTTCCAGCCGGCCTGCTTCTATCTTGAGGTCGTGGGTTACGAGCGTTAGTTTGTTGCATACGAAGGTGCAGACACCCCTTCCTTCAGCATCCCCTATAACAGGCCGGAATCCAGGCAGCATTGTTTGCGGTGAAAGGGTTTCTTGCAATATTATAGTATGAGGCTTTTCTTGGTTGCTCCTGATATACTGCTGTAGGGTTGCCTTCTTTTTGAGGTAACCTCTACAGTTCCGTTGTCAGATACGGAATTCTTCATGTGGCACTGGCGTCATGGTTATTACATGGGCCGCCAGAGCCTGATGCTGCACCTGTCGACAGGTTCGGTACAACTAGTATTGGTGGCCGAAGAGGTAAGTTTGGTGCGTGAGGAGGCCTTGCTGTGTTGTGCAGATATGCTTCAACCTTTCTAATGCGCAAAGTCATATGCTCTTCCAGTGCCGCCACGCTTGATTGTAGCCTGCCTATCTGCTCACTAAGATTGGCTACTTACCTTGCTGTGCTTGTCAAAACCTCTTTCATATCCGACATGGTCGTTTGGCTGGATTGCACGTGTTCTGCCAAGACTGCCCTCTTTTTTTGCTGTTCTCGAGTCCCCACGTTTTCAGCCACAGGTACATCAACTGGCTGAAACGTTGGCTGTGAATACTGCGTGCTGGTTAGCTTAGTGAGATTTTTTATTTCCTTTAACTCGGCTGATAGCCTCCCATTTGATTTTGTAAGCCTGGATTTTTTTTTTGCTCTAGCTGTGCAATGCTATCATGCTCAGGCAGCTTACCTGTCATCACCTCGGCCGCGCTCTTGCGCACTCGCTAAGCCCAGCTTCCTTTCGGTGTAACTGCAGGCATCCTCCCGGGGTCGGAATCCATGATCCCGAACTGAGCGCCAGGCAGCTGGCCATTCGGGTGCCGTCCAGGCTGATCCCGACCCTGATAGTGACCTTGAGAACTCGAGCACCCCCGTGATGGGGAGCGGGTCTTCGGTCAAGAACCTCTTCTGGAACCTGACCTCCTCTGGTAGTGGGGCCGCCTTTCCCGTTCTTGTGTAGTCTGGATGCTCTGGGTCCCGTAGGCTGGAATAAGCTACTTGTCGTTGATGTCTGGTTGCGATGTGATTGATGCGTCCCGGGCTTCTGCGGCTGCTCGCGATCTTTCCCAACGTCTGCGTCTGACGACGTATGGCACTAAGAACCTGTTCTTGCCCTCCTTGTCTGCCGTGGGATGGTGACCGTCGCACAGCCTGCATCTTTGATTGCACTGGTGCAGCTTATCTGGGTTCTTGATCTCGCAGCCTCTGCAGATGGTTTCACATGGGTTCGGACAGACGTCAGACCGATGCCCCAGCTTTCCACAGATGTATCATATGTCGATGTCCTTGCGGTAAAGGGAGCACTGCAAAAGTGAAGGTCCATATCTCACGAATCTCGGCACGTTGTGTCCTTCAAACGCTATGATTATTGTCTCAGTGTCCTTGATTCTCTTTGCCTGCAGCGCGAGCGGGTTGTTCGCGTTCACAATCTTTCGGGTCACAATGTCCTGAGTATCAGTTACGGGGATCCCGCGAATCACTCCTTTACAAGTATTGTGGGATGCCGTGGCGTACGCACTAACCTCGAAAACATTGCCTCCAATGTCAATTTGCTTGACCTTGATGTATCTTAAAGCTCTGTCTTGGTCCGGAGTGCTTGCCACCATAATGTTTTGTTGCAAGTTGGAACAGATGATGTCCTGCATGGCCTCCTCCTCTTTGACACCAGCCGCCAGTACTATCGCATCTGCCACGACTCCAGCGCCAATTCTCCGGATATATAATCCTCCACGTGGTCGTAGCAAAATTTCGATGAAGTCCTTGGGTAGTGGCGCCATGCGTCCAGCTCGCACAATTTTATTCTTGGTGTCATGCCTACTACGACTGGCTCCAACGTCTCCCCGAACGCAAGCCTTGGTCGAGCCCTTGGCAGCGGAAACGCTAACCGCGGCTAGCTTATTTCTTGAGCGCCTCGTTTCGGCTTCCTTCCAACCCATGTCTTCCGTGCAATCCCCTGGAGACATGTCCTCTCCATCTACTTGGTATTCCATTCTCAGTTGCAGGTCCTGGAACGTGCAGAGCATTGAGTCACGTTGGCGCCGGGACGGCGCATCGGCGGCAATCGCCTTCTTGGTTAGGCTTAAGTCTTCCAGTGGCGTTTCTGTGTAAAAATTTCTCTAAATTGGTTTAAAAGTCCACTGACTACGACAAAGGTGGTATCTGCTAATTTCTTGAGAACTTAGGCACACGACGTGACTAAAAACTCGGCGACTAATTCGTGGATACCACAGGAAAGCATTCTTAAAAGCAGGAGCCGATCTTCGCGCGTCCGCACTGGTCGGCACCTAGAGCGTCTCCCCCCCCCCCCCCACTGATACTCAAAAATACCCCTAATTCATGCGGCGCGAAGATTGCCACACCATCACACTTCTCAATGATGATTATTAACTCCTTGCTAACATTCTGGTATGCCGCATCAGTCTGTCTCTTCCATAGCTCATAGCTCCCCACCCAGTCTGCTTCATTCCGGGCAGGGACACTCATAGTCACACCTGGCTCACGCATGACATAATACAGTATACCACTGGGGGTACGCCCAGGAGTTATTGGCTTCTTTAGATCAAGAAAAGGCTGTTGACTTCCTTGAACACGGCTATTTGTTCAACGCATTCCAACCTTTCAGTTTTCCTGACCAATTCATCCGCCTTATTCATATTATGTACGCTAAATATGACAGTAGTCTTTTCCTAGATTCACGTGAGAGCCGCCCGTTTCGCGTTAGACGAAGAGTCTGTTAAGATTGTCCTTTATCTGCCCTCCTGTTGGTCCTAGGCTTAGAACCATTTTAAGGGCTATTGAACTAAATCCAGATATTCGTAGCTTAAGCCCCCCTGGTTGCTCGGAAGTTAAAGTAACTGCCTACGCCGATGACATTACTCTGTACGTACAGAACGAACACAAAGACCATCCGGTTTCAGCGCACATTACTCAGGAGGTGCTTCGAACGCATATTAGGCACCTTGCCCGCGCCCTGCCTACCGCCTCGCTTCGCTACCAGAAGACCGACCGAGTGCCTCCTTCTGTAAGAGAGCATTGAGTTACCGTGAGTGTATTCCAGCAGGCCATACACTTCCAGAACGTATCCTGAGACCCCCTTGGTGTTTAGACTGTGCAAACCTACGCTTAAGAGTGCAAGGAATTCGCAAAAAGGCAGATCTCTCGACATCAGCTCCGAAGCAGGTGACTCAACATATGCTGCACGAAGGATATAAACACCACGTTAACCTTTATACGGTTGGTTCGAAAATGTTAGGGGATCTGCAGGAGCTGTGATCTTCCCAGCAAAAGCCGAAACCATCCAAATTCGAATGTCTCAAAAAACAACAATGAGAGCCAAAGAGCTCGCAGCACTCCGTTGTGCACTCCACAGGATTAATCAAGAAGCACCTCTAAAATGGTGCATTTTCACCGATTCGAAACCAGCTATCTACAGCATTCGAACTGCGCTACGTCGTGGACCTCAAGACCAATTGGTGCTGGAAACAAGACAATTGTACCAGCAAGTACTACAGAAAGGACATGTCGTAACTTTTCAATGGTTACCAAACTACTGCGGAATCATCAATGACGAGCCTGCCGATGCTGCAGCAAAAAACGCTCACGAAAATGGCCTGATGGATCCCATTCCACTGTCAAGAAGCGACGCAGCAGCAACGAATAATACACTCGCGCACGATGCCACCTCTGTGGAACACGCCTAGATTTATACACACCCGTCTTCACCGTCTGGACCCACTCCTAGAACTTTCCATTCCACCTGGGTTATCCAGATCGAAGACAACCGTACTCTGTCGCATGTGGCTTCGGGTGTCTTTTACGAACGCCTTTGCTTACCGCATCAGATGGGCAGACAGTGCTGCGTGTAATCATTGCGGCGCTGACAAAACCATTGAACATATTTTGTGTCAGTGCTCTCAGTACGACTTTCAGAGACAGTCCCTGTCAGCAGTGTTTGCACGCTTTGACGACCAGCCGCTTTCGGAAAAATCAATTTTGGATCACCGGAAAGATCATGCTTCACGCCAAAAAGCGACGAAGGCCCTCCTGAAGTGTTTGCGATCGACCTGCCTCGTCGAACGCTTGGGACGTTTTAATGTGTTTCTGTGTTTTCATTTCCATCGCGCTCTCTTTCTCTCAATCCTTTCTTCTTATTTTTCTGTCTTCCATTTCTCCTTCCCCAGTGCAGGGTACCAAACGAGACACTTGCTTTCTGGTTCACCTCTCTGCATTTCTTCATACCACATCTCTCTCTCTACACAACGAACAAGTCACTGCAGCAAGTTCTGGATACTTTTTCGCAGTTTAGAGGGATATACAGTGCTTGTTATACTTGTCAGTATTTTACTTGTCAGCTTATCAAGTCAGTATTTTTTCAGTGCAAACCCTGCCCGATGTCCTAACGTCACGTTGCCTTTGCAGTGGTTCCCCATCATGAAGATACTAGATGTCACTTACAATGCTTTCGGTATTCAGGAATCTATCTGGGCATCTGTTATACAAGTTATACCACAAAATATTCGTGAGGCTAAGCACATTGTTTTTCCCCTTTTAGAACACCGGCACTTGTCGCAAGCAGTCTATCTCGGCAAATTTCGGTAGTTGTGCGACAGCGTCGAACCCCCCCCCCCCACGCGTTTCTCGGAAAGTTCTGAGTTTAATCAGCTTTTTTTGTTTTTTTTTGTTTCTTACATTTTTTTCTTAGTTCTTGACACGTGTTTGTTTCTGGTTGTGGGCGCGTGCATATTTTGTTATATCACGTTGTTGATGATGACAGGGGAAGTCGGGAATGACGTACATGCGTGTGATGTATTTATTAGTGTTCACTTCGAAATAAAATTTTCAGTTGCTAGTAAGCGCTTGTCTGTGTCCTCTCTGAATGTGTGTATTTTCGCGCTTGTTTCATCATTGATCAGCGCTTTCTTTCGGTCTGGTGCTACAGAACTATTATCACGCCCCTTCTTAGCGGAATCGCGCAACCTAGGAGGCTCTGTGTTCCCCGACGTGGCCATCACGGGTTCCATCTTGTGCCTCCACGCTTTATGTGTGTTTTGAATAACGATGGTACGCCTGTGCAGACACACGTTACCACCAAGAGGCCCGCCTCTGCGTGTTTAAGTGCCTGATGGGTCCATCAACTGTGGTCCGCAATTCGTCTCGTTTGCCCACTGTGTATTGTGCCCTTGCCGGCCTCCCATAATTGTCTACAGACTGCATGCACTGCAATCGATGTATGGCTAAAGCGAAAGTGGTAGACACAATGGCCGCTCTTGTTGAGCCTTTGATACCCCGACACCGCCTTGCGGTCATTAGTCACCCTTAGGCGCACATGGCAGCAGCGGCGCTGCCAGGTCATCTTCATGATTTTGTTTCGCCGTGTGGTTGGGACTTCCTCCCCACTCACGATTGGCAACAACAATAGCAGGTTGGCTCCAACGATGCCATGACGCAGTTGGATCAAGTGTACACTCGAGTCCACATGACCCAACTGCGTCATGGTTGATACCAACCGGCGTGTGACGATAGAAGTTTGGTCACCCGCTTTTTTTTTTGTTGTGCGGTTCATGATGGTTTTTGTGGCCAACGTGTCCGAGAGTTCGTGTCTGGGGGCCGGTTCTCACAGGGGCGTTTCGTTGCACTCTAGGTAGTTGCCAGCCTGTTCAGCCTTTGGCGTAACCACTGCGAAGCTATCGCTGGGAATCGCCATCGACGTGACTTTTGGCCAATATTGAGGCGCATGGAGCACGATATGCTTGCGTTTCTCTCCGAGGAACTCTTTTTCTTGGGAGAGTGCGGGTTTCTGCGCCATTGGTCACGCCCTTTTGTCAACGTTGAGCATGAACGGGTACAACTTACTTTTTTTTGGCCAACATGATGCAAAGCTGTACCATCAGGTCAGGGTAAATGTATTTGCTGTCTTGCCAGTTTGAACTGTGTTCTACACCTTGGAATCTCATGCTCTGGTGATTCTACCAGCGAGTTGATGTATACTAAATAAAATTATGTGCACCTACCCATTTACTCATTTAATCCATTCCCTATAACTTCAGTTGTGAGTTATATGCATTTGTTATTCTGTGGGTCTGATTTCAGCTGCTCGCTCTGTGTGAAAATGTTAGTTTTTGTGTTTTGGTGCTGTGGTGTACAACTGCAAAAATGTGAATTTATTCCTGAATATTGATTCGCCACGCATAGTGTTTTTTACATAATGAAAATAAATTTATCCTAAACAATGTCACTTGCATAAGCACCGCAATGAAATAATTTTTTCTAAACAGCATAAATTATGACTTGTTTGTGTCCCCGTAGTACCACGTGTTTCGGACATCGCGAGGACTTGGACATTTTTGTGATAATGTTTTCTGTACATCGTGCTTACTCGGTGTGTGTGCGTTCATTACTAACTTTTTTTGTACAGATACCATGTTCAATTGTCTCTTACGTACTACGCCGAAATGCATTTTTTTAAACAAGAGGCTGCAGAACAAAACAGGGCTTCATCAAGTGTGGCCAGAGGGACGGCTTTCAGCTCGCCCATAGTAGAGTACCAAGTACTCTAAGTTGTTAACTAACCACTGTTTATAAACACAGAGGACCAAGTACTCTAAATACTTCAGACCTTTTCTTCCCCATTCCCCATTTCAATTCGTTTGTAGTAGTTCTCTGAACGGACTCTGGGAAGCCAATTGACGACCCCGAATCAGGCCCACCGAGCCACTATAGTCAGTGGCGCGCTAGAACAAGAGCCCCCACCTCTGATAAACCACCTTTTTAAAATAAATTTTTCTGTCTTCCATGGTAGAGTATATCGTACTCTAAATCATCGAACAGTTGTTCTAAACACACCGGGAAACGACCGGGACAGCTCAAAGCTATCCAATAGTAGAGTAAACCATACTCTAAATCGTCGAATATTTATTCTAAACACATCTCGGCAAAACTTGGTACTTGTGTTGAACCATGAAACCCCCACGCCATGTTTCACAGAAATGAACTCGTTCTTTGGTCGGTTGGTATAAAATTATCGCGCTCCATGTTAGTGCAACCACGCGACCGAGGAGGCTTCGCGTTCCATAACGTGGCCGTTATGGCTTTCATGCAGTCCCTCCGCACCTTTTTTTGCGTTTTAAATAACGATGGTACGACTGCACAAACACTCGCACTTTAGCACCTAAGTCCATCTCTTTGTGTCTTAGTACCCGAAGGTCCCATCAACTGTAGTTGCCAGTCTTCCCATTTATTGACTGTGTAACGTACCCTCCTGGCATCACATGGTCGTCTACAGACTACATGCCCTAGAATCTATGTAGCCTAAACGGAAGTGGTGAGCACAATGGCCACCCTTGTGAACCATTTTGGTACCCCGACACTCCTATGCGGTCACGAGTCGCCCGAGCAAGCACATGGCCACAGTGGCGTTGCCAGGTCATATTCGTGACTTTGTTTGGCGATGGGGCTGGGGCCTGCTCCTCACTCGCGATCAGCCACAACAATGGCAGGTGGTATACGCGTGTCCACTTCCCCAAACTGCGTCATGGTTGAGAACAACCAGCATGCGACCATTGAATGATTGGTCACCCACCTTTTTTGACGTGTGGTCCACGTTGGTTTTCTTTGTGAGGGTGTTCGAGAGTTCGTGTCCGGCGGTCGTTTCCCACGGGGGCATTTTGCGGCACTCTTACTGGCCTGTTAAGGCATTGGCGCAGCCGCTGCGAAGACATCGGTGGGAGTGGCATTCGGTGAGCCTTATAGCCATTATCGGGGCACATGAGGCGTGAGAAGCTCGCGTTCCTCACTGAGAAGCTCTTCTCCTTGGGAGAGCACGAGTTTCAGCGTCATTGGTCATGCCATTTTGTCAATGTTGAGCATGAATGAGCACTCGCGTCTCTCAAAATCATATCGTGGTTTTGGGACGTTAAACCCCACATATCAATCAATCAATGAGCACAACTTACTTTTCGGCTGACATGCTTCTGATCCACACCGTCAGGCCAGAGCTGATGTTTTTGTCGCAGTGCCCTTTTGAACTATGTTCGCCACCTTGGTATTTGATGTCCTGGTGAATCTACCTCCAAGTTGATCTACATGATGGAAGAGTTTGTGCACCTACGCTTTTATCAATTTAACCCATACGCTGTCGTGTCTATTGTGAGTGATATGCATTTGTTATTACGTTGATCCGCCCTATTTTGTTTACTAAATCTATCTGAAAATGATGGTTTTGTGATGCACAATTGTGACATTTTGAATGCATTCCTGAACATACATTTGTCGCACATAATTTATGCTCTCTACATAGAGTAATAAAATTCTTTTCTAAACAATGCAGCGTGTAGTGTAACGCCACATCGCGCTTCAGGGGTGTTAAATCATTATGTTTAACCAAACTCTTTTGCAAAATTACCACGTTTTTTGTGATGGGATAGGCCGGGTATGGGCTTTTGACTGCGTCCTATCGTAATTCAGATTGCACATTCTGTGTATTTATGACCTAGCACAATTTTTTCCGTGACCTGGACGTGTATTTTCTTAACGGTCGGCATGTAATACTCACCGGTGATGTTAATAGTGTGTTAGATACATGAGCTGGCGTGCAGGGCCCATGATGGGGGCGACCTGTCAGAAACTCACGCGAGCTGCGCGTCGTATTGCGCAGCACTTCTCTTTAATAGATGCGCACAGAAGTACGTGGATCACACTATATATGACTGGACGAGGCAGCGTGGCTTGCCGCCTAGCAAGTTGGATCGCTTCTACTGGCCAACTGCGCTAGCTTTCCATGTTTCGTGATTCTATGTGTTCGCATTACCCTCATGCACTGTTTATGTCTCCGATTATCGGCCAGTAGCGCTGGAGTATTGCTTTCCATTTCCTTCGCAAGTGAAACCAGGGCGTCTTGACATTCGCGTTATGCATGACGCGCGTTCACGCTCTAGTTTGTCTAGAGTCGTACGCGTCCCTATTTTTGGATCTAGTCCAGAATCATGGGACACGCTCAAGGTGCAGTAGCGTTTACACAGCTCAGTTGAAAGGCGTGCTTTGAGATGGCGTATGTTGGAAGAAGTTGCACACATGCCACTAAGAACGCATTGCTCTTGGGGTCGATCGACTAACTCCTTTGAAGCGCGCATGGTAGCGAGATCTAAGGAGATGTTTTCAACGCTTTGTTGCAGCATCAGCGCTGTCGCCAGCGGCTTGGCGTTGTACACGTAATTCCCGTGCTCACCCCGAAGTTCTCCGCTTAGCGAGAAGCTTCCTTCTCAGAGAGTCGATCTGCTGAATACCCAAGCCACTAGAGCCCTTCCCGCTGCGTCACCCCCTGCGCGTGATCGATCACTCTTCTTAACTCATTACGAAAACATGGCTCAATCTACTATGCCAACGCATCTTGATACCGCTGAGACATTAACAATGCTTAGCAGCCTGCCTCAGGTTCCACCAGAGGTAGCGGCACAACTTCGTGCAATTCCTTCGTACAGTGTGTTGCTTTGAGAACTTTGATTTCCCGAATAGCTTTCATGACGGCCGTATTGTTTTAATACCCAAACATGGCTCGTCATCAGTTCACCCGGAGGAATGGAGACCTATTACGCTTCTTAACATTGATTACAAAACCTTGGCAACAGTTGTCACTCAGCACTTAAAAAGTCTTATGTCTTCCCTAATAGGACATCATCAGGCGTGCTCGATCTCTGGAAGAGAAATTCATAGTCTCTCCTTTGTTACGAGTAACATCAATGCGTGCACGATTGCGAGATCAGCACGTTGGCTCTTCGTTTCCCTTCATGAAAAAAGGCATTAGATCGCCTTAAGCACAGCTAGATATTTCGCGTAATGCTCATATTTGACTTCTCGCCAAACTTCATTGAACTTCTCACAAACGCATACTGGAATATAAACAGCTCGTTATTTTTCGATCGTTATGAAAGTGCTCCTTCTTTAGTTATCCAAGGAGTGCGCCAAGGGTGTCCTTTATCTCCATTGCTTCCTGTGCTTCGTCTCGAACCATTCCTGAGCTCCCTACTTAATGAGCCATGCGTTCGACGTCTCCCACTACCTGGAAGTGGTACGGTGAAGGGAATAGCTTTCACCAGTGACATCACATTGTGTATAAAGAACCATGACAGCCTATCCCGTAGCCAACTCATTTTCGCTGAGTATGGGAATACTTCAGGTGCTTTGTTCAGTTTTTCAAAATTTCGACATTTGTTCATTAATTCCCCAAACACCTCCTTAAGCCCATTTTTTATGTTTAAAAATTGACTCTATTCGCAATTTGGGGCTCGATTATACTTGCTGCGGAATAACATCCTTCGTATTGGTTAAATTACTCGAAGATGTAAGACGAGGTGTACGTCCAGCAAGCGCAACAGTAAAATTTACATCTCTTGGAAACACGGTATACATAGCACAGACTGTATTTTGCGGCCGTGCATGGTGCGTTTGCCATGTTGTAAAACCATCATTGTGAATAACTAGGTCGATTCAATATCTTCTTGGCTCGTTTTTTCTGTTCGGGTGGAACTGAGCTGGTTAGCCGGGCTGCCGTGGCGCGACCACGTAGCAGTGGTGGATTTGCGTTTTCATTTATGTTTATTCGCTGTCGGCTGCTTGCTCTGTGATTCTTTCTTCGGCTATTGTTAGCGGTGCCGAAATCGAGGTCTTGCCTGCTACTTCTCAGGCACCACGATATGCTATTTGTTACCGGCAGCACGACTTGATGCCTCACCGCAATTTCTGGGGGTTCCTGTTTTTGCCTTCACGGTTGTAGCATTTTATCGTCACGCACAGCAAGTTTGCCCTGATGTTGACATACTGGAAAGCCGTGTTGTAAATACAACGGTGGCCCTGCTGCTCCCTGTGGTTCCTCCAGCCCGTCTAGCACGTTCTAACCAAGTCTCGTAAAGTGCTATAACGGCATTCTTGCTGCCGGGCCGTCTCCGTGACTTCTGAAACGGCATCTGAAACGGAGAGTACTCCCAACGCGAGACAAACAGGAGAGCTGGGGCATGATTCCATGTTCCACTTACCCTAATTTCTGCTACAAGAGTCAAACGAGCATGTGCTACAGCAATGTGTAATTTCAATTGTATTCTGGAGTGCCGTGAACGCTGACTTCCGTAGCGTAGGAGTTCATCGTTTTGTCATTTCCGGTCGTTGCTCGCGTAGTTGCTTTGATCTCCTTCGTATTGCAGTGAGGACTTTTTGTTTGTGGTGTAACATTGTGAGGCCATTGCAGCAGGTCACCGTCGCCGTGCATTGTTTCCAAATCAGGAATGATTATACACGGAACTTTTGTCTTTTTTGTTGGAGGAATTGTTCCTATAAGGGGATAAAAATTGGTGCGGCAGTAGTCATGCCGTTTTTCTTTGGTGGTCAATGGAAGTATGCGGCTTGTTTTTCATCTGGCCTGGTTCTTTTAGCCAGATCACCAGATAGTCGCTGTGAATTGTATGTAATGCGTGTGTATTCACTTGGTTTTTTGTATGTATATGTAGCGTATTCGTAAGTGTTCTTGTATATAAACATTTCACGCCATCACTCTAATGTAAATAGCCTCCGCCATAACAGCTCATGGACATATATACTTTCATGTTTGGGAAGTTATGTATTCGTGCGCTTAATTCATCATGCAAATTGTGTAACTCGTGATACGTTTGTGTGTTAGTTTCGGACATATTGTGGACTTGAACCTTTTTGTGATAATATTCCAAGTACATTGGGCTTACTCTTTGTACACGTGTCCATTGCGGTCTGTTGTACAGTCACCGAGTCAACTCATGTGTTACGAACTACGTCAAAGCAAACTTTTCTAAACACAAATATTTTTTCGAGACAAGTACTTATTACTGTTTTTGTTGTGCAGACACACTGTCATAATGTATGTTACGTACTACGTGGAACTATACCTTTTCTAAATACATTTGGCTGTGAAGAGACGGCAATTTTTAAGGTGGTGACCACATCTGGGACCGCATAATACTCTACCATGGTACAGCAGAAAGTAGTCTAAATTGTTTAGCAGTTTTTCTAAACACACGCTACCTATACACAGACACTCTTTGCAGCCAAGAAAAACGAAAACAATTCGCCTCAGTTGAAAGCTCCACCCGCGAGAACTAAAGGCGGCGGCACACGTGTTAGCCACATGCTCTCATACACTGGCTGAGGCAGTATTTAACTAATATAATCACATGCATGCAATTTTTTCACTGCATATTTTATTGCGAGAGCGATTAAATAAACACTACCGATTGGTTTACGCCATCGTCGTCGCCTTCACGTTCATATGAAGACCTTCAGTGACAGCGCACCCTAGCACATCGTATGCTCCACCCACGCGTTAAACAGTGTGAGGGAGAGGGAGGTGGCGGCCAGCGCTGCTGAGTATTGTGACGTCAGCCGCGTGGCTCGTTGCGTCCTCTCAAGCTACTGTTGGCTGTGCATACGCCAAGAAATTGCATGTGTACTTGCATATATTGTCCAGAGTACCCACGGTAAGTTAAATGGGTCGTGAAACTTGAAACAACAATTGTTGAAAATCTAATGCCACAGGCATCAACTTCCGCCGACGATTGAAGAGCAACTACGGGTGAGAAGTCAACAAATCACCAAAACTAAGAGCTTAATATAATTTCTTTGCAAATGGTCGTAACTTTTATGTGTCAAATTTAGCTATAGATATACTTTGTAGTTTGTCTGACGCTTGGCAAAATCTTCGATTGCCTCATTTTTTGGTCTAGCGCCATAAACGGGGAAGGGGGGGGGCGTATTCAGGCAATCTGCTATCATGACTTGCGTTTAGTTTAGCGCATCGCTGGGTCAACGAGGCATCGCTCAATTTGGCATGGTAGTGTCGGGCGTACCTTTCGTAGTTTATTCATTTGCTTATGTGCTCTTTACTGGCACGAAATTGCAGAGCTGAACTAGCTCACAAAATGTGTAGATAGCCACTCTTGTGAATGCCGCCTGCTTTCGCTGGCATACGGCCGGCGTGCCCTCGCCTTTGGTTACTCTAAAGGCGACAGGCTAGGCAACGAGACGCTGTACTCGACGGCTGCCAAAGCTATATTTTAAAAACTGCTGTCTCGCTGCAGTAGTTTTCAACGATTAGGACAAGTGAGTTTTCGAACTATTATGGTATTTCACTCCTGAACAGTTGTCTCACAATTGCCTCTGCGAAGTTTCTTGTGCATATTACAAGTACGTCGTTTGGGTAATGAAACAACTTTTTTTTCTCAATCTTTGTTGTTTTTGTTTTTTTCGCTCTCCCATGCCATTAGCGAGACAGATTTAGGGCACAATAAAATATAGTAGTAATAAAGGCACTTAGCAGGTCAGCAATTAAAAAATTTAATTTCGCGCCATTTAGCGAGAATGCGACATGGCTACCACTTGTGGTTGTGACGTCATGTTTTATTTATTTGTTAGTATTTTTTGCTGGTGGTTGTCCGCTTCTCACGTGGACGGTGACGGTGGCCACGAGTTAACGACTACTGTATCCACGGGCTTCTATGGAAGTGACGCTACCAGTTTACATGTACCTTGCTTCTGCTTCGAGAGCAGTTTATGAGCATAACTGTTATCAGTCGCAATATTTAACACGAAGTGATACAGAGCCAGTGGAGTGCCGCACGCCGTGGTAGCGTACATTCTGCTATGAAAATAGAAATGGAACGGGCATACTGTACACAAAAGCGCTTCGTGTGAAAACTGCGAACTAACACAGCATTACGCATGCACTAATTGAAAAGCCAGTGAATAACAAAAAGGACCCATTTTTGGTCTAGCATTGCGGTCGACAGTAGATGCGCCTCACCAGGGCGTGGCCGCTGGTGCGCCCGCGCTCATCTTGTGATCGCAGCTGTTTATGAGTCTTGGGCTTTCTCCCCAAGTGTTCGTTGAATGACGAATGAATTAATTAACGAACAACTTTGTTTATTTTTTGTTAAGGGAAGGGGATAATAGGACAGAGGGTGGTGGGGAGGAACTTCTCGAAGTAGTCCTGCTTTACCCTCTCAGCCCACTCCAGGATGATCTCCTGAATCTCAGGCCTCGAGCTGTGCAAGGCAGCCTCCCACTGCTCCTCACTAGAAATTGGGCGTTTCAGGAAAGGAGAGGAGGCTGCCTAAGGCAGCGCCACATGAGGTGGTTCAAGTCGGTAGTGGAATAGTCACAGAATTTACAGAGTGAGAAGGGTAACAGGATGGGCGAATGCGGAGTAGGAGGTAAAGCGAAGGAAAGGTGTGAGTCTGTGGCTGTCGCCACAGAATTTCGCACCTGTGTGGAGATTTTTGTGTGAGGGACGGGAACATTAAGCGTTATAATTGGTAGTGGGTGTAAATGTCATGTAATGAAATAAGGTGATCCAACACTGTAAACGGTGCCTCCTCCATTGCAAGTTACGACACAAGGGATGCTTGTGCCCGGACGGTAAATTCTCAGGCACTGGCGTGAGGGTCATACCACGCCAAACGTCCCAACCGATTTGGCAACCATCTTCAATGTTTCTAAAGAAATTGTGCCGATTTAATGAGTTGAAACCGATGAATTGCTAGAATATTTCGAAGAGAAGAATTTTCGTGGTCACGTGGCTGCCTTCTGAACTTCCCAGAATGACGCCTAGGAGTTGCTTGTGAAAAAAAATTATTTTGAAAATACTGCTTCAATCTTACAATACCAAATTTAGTGTACAAGTTGGGGAAAAAGTGCTTGTGTAAGATATTTGATGCTCAGTGATATTAATGCAATTGTTTTGCCACATACATCTCCAAAGCTTAAGGCAAACAGTGTTGTGTTTGCATTTTTTCTGTTGCAATGCTGCGCTTTGTATCAATACTTACTCCACAGAAAGTATATTTTGAAAATAAAATATAGTTAGAGTTCTCAAGCGGGCAAACTTTACGCGAAAAATCTCAGATTTCTGGAAGTCGTAATTTTTGTTCATAATGAGACGCCATTTGCACCGTATGGTCCATTTAAGAATTGCCTTCATATCTGAATTGAAAGCAGATACAGCGTTCTTTGTATATGCAAGTTTTAACGAGACAATTTTTATTTAAGGAGCAAAATTATTTTCAAAGTTTCTCATTGACGGCAAGGGGAAATTTCAGGGGCGTCAGCTGCTGTATGACCAAATTAAAAGATCGCCGCCTTTGGAAAACTTCAAAAATAATTTCTTCGTTAAAGGAAAAGTGTAATATAAAATTCGTCATTTAAGAAGAATCAACTCTTCATTTGCTTGCAATTTAGCTATAAAAATAATTTTTCATTTGACCACCACATGATCCAAATACCGTCTCAATACGGACAAAAATGACGACTTTTTCTCGTAATATTTAACACCTTGAAAAGTATAAAGATGCCTTATTCTCAAGATGTACCCTCTGTGATGTAGGTATCCACTGCTCAGATATTCATAAAATCTGCAGTATTTTAATGGGAAAAGTGCAAACATAACACATTTTGGCTTAATTCTTGGAGGCGTCTGTGGCAAGAAAATGCATTAATATTACTGAGCTTCAAACACCCTACATAAGCCCGTTTACTTAACATATGTAGACCAAATTCGATGTAGAAAGAAAAAGTGGTACTTTTAACAGAATTTTTGCTTCACAAACAACAGCCAGACGACAATCTGAGAAGTTCACAAGGCAGCCACGTGACAAATGTTTTTTTTCTCTATAACACATTTTAGCAATTCAGTTTTCAACGCAATAAATAGGCGCGACGTTTTTTTTTTAAATTTATTTCAGGTGGTCAATAAAATGTCTGCGACGTTTGGCATAGAATGACCAATGAGCCGGCTCGTTTCTGGCAAGGCCCACATGCATGGGAGTTTAGGCTAGTGCTCAATTCAATCAAGAGGATGGTGCAAAGGTAGGAAAAGGGCTGACTCAAAAACTTTGGCAGATCCGAAATTGTGTATAACTGCTTTGGAATCGCTTATTATAATGGATGAATAAGGTATTGTGACCACTGCTATGTCCGCCTCTTCCACTTTTTTCAAAGAAGTGGCAGGAATGAAGGCGGCCGCAGCATCCCTGCCGTGAGAGAGAAGATATTTTTTAGGATGATAATTGCTTTTTAGAGCCTTCACACGCTGCCTCCGGCGCTATTTTGTGGTGCTCAGGATGCATGTTATTTAGAAGTGGGTGATTGTATAGGTTCTCGTGTATGTCATGTGTAATGGTGTACTTGATTTTGGTGATGGATGCCGGAATGACAGAAAGACTTTATAGAAGGTTGCAGGGAGCACGAAAGCAACTTCGCTCTCTGCAGCGGCCGCGCTTGAGAAAGGAGCAAGCTGCTCACGCACAAGTAATCATTGTAAAAGTTGTTCGCACTCGTCCTCTGTAACTTGAATGTGCGTTCATTCTGTGCCTCCTTCCATGTGTTTGAGTGGATCGCTTTAGTTTTCAAGCTGGAACAGTCGTAAGTTCGCGCTTATCCTGCATATATGTTATTTTAGTGGGTCCTTTGTGCTTGAGGAACGTGCCACGAGTTTCAAGGAACTTGCTGTTCTTCGCATGACATTACTTGTTACTGTTTAACCTTGTGGTGGAACAATGCAGAATACGCGTTCAACCACATTTTTAGAGACATGTTTCATGTTCGTGACCGATTCCTATGAAAGAGGGATCACCCATGTTTTTTTCTTTATCAGGCTTTCATCAGCTGAAACTGTACCCTTAATTTTACTGCATCTTTATTTTTTTTCACTTGGAGCCTATACAAACCCTATCAGCGATTCACGTCGCCACGGCTATGTTGTCCATTTATACTCCCTATTCAGCACATCAACAGGATGGGTAAAGTTTTTCGTCATAGTGAGACACTTACCAGGGTGATGCGTAAGCGGAATACTCATGGTCAGCACAAAGAAGCATTCGCCAATAATCCTACACAATTCTCAACTTAAGTTTCATTCGTTTCGATGTTCAGACTGCTTCTTTACGGACATATGCAATGTATGGTGCCTCGAATTGAAAACTACAACGCCCAGTGCTGGAAGTGGTCTATGTCCGTTCCTAAAGACAGCGTAATCCTTGGTTACTTCAATCTATTTTATGTAATTAGGGGCGTTGTATACCTATAGGCTGTAACGGAGAGACAAAGACCAAAAGAAGGTAAAGTGCAGACAACAGGCGAGTAAACAACAAACAGAATTTGTCAACTAGAGGTGGTTAAAAGCTAGAGTGAAAACTAGAATTCATGTAAGCTTGAAAGGGGTACCAGGGAAGACACGTGTGATCTCATTGATTGATTGATTGATTGATTGATATGTGGGGTTTAACGTCCCAAAACCACCATATGATTATGAGAGACGCCGTAGTAGAGGGCTCCGGAAATTTCGACCACCTGGGGTTTTTTAACGTGCATCCAAATCTGAGCACATGTGCCTACAACATATCCGCCTCCATCGGAAATGCAGCCGCCGCAGCCGGGATTTGAACACGTGTGAACTGGCAGTCACGTGGTTGAAGTTGGATGTGACGTCAAGGTAGAAAGGGGGGAGGGGTGCGAGTTGAGTTCTACTTCGTCCTGTCGCATAAGTACACCCGAGTTACTGGGCAACATTTCTTTTTATCTGTCCAGGTGGTGCCCATGGATCTGTTGTTCTAAAATGTCCCGATGGCAGCAAATGCATCCTCGGCAACTGCATGAACACTTCTCCTGGTTCAGACAGCTATGACTGTTGTCCCTACGACAGAGGAGTGCCTTGCCTTTACAAAAGCGGCACAGGCAGCTCCAGTGAGAAACATGGCTGCTGTCTGCGTGGACACCGTTGCCAGCAAGGAGCATGCATCTATGACGAAGGCGGAGTCTCCTTGTCGTACAGTCCGGCCGCTCTTTTGCCTCCTCTGGAAAAGAGCCTGGGCAGCTCGTCTTGCCGTCCTAGTGAGTGCCGGTCACTGCATGCATATGGGACAACCTTTGAATATCGTTCTGACACTCAGACGCAGAACAATAAGTGCCCTCATTTTGTCGTGAAAGACGGGCCCGATTTGGTCTACCTATTGGACTGCACTTGAATTGGCATCCTAAACCATCGTAGTTTTTGCGAGAGGTGTCGTGGCTTGTGCGTAGGCATCTAAAAAGGAGAGAGTTGGGCAGTATTTCTATGACGCGCTTCTCGCTTCTAAAGATATTGAATAAATTTTGAGCGCACTGAGATGTAAGGAAGACTCAAACTTTCGTTAGACTTGTAATATGGCCAAATTGAAATTTAAAATTTACTACCTGTATAGGAAACTTGGGAAACCTCAGCCATATTATCTCGATGTAAAGATGAGGGAAGGCCATTTTCGTATAAATGTGTGCTGTTTTGCATCGCTTGACTTAGCACCCTTGCACGAGTTGCGTCTCTTGCAACAACGTAATGATTCTAACGCTATGTTAACGGTCGTAAGGCGTCGATTTTTCACAACACGCGTAAGCGGAAGCACAACAAGCGTATGCGTCTAGTTCAGACTGTGAACGTAAAGGTACCAACGTTCGCAACTAACGCATAAATCATGGGTGAGAGTGTTAAAGGCTAGGCAACTTTTACGACTGCGATACTACGACCGTTACGACACAGCCAAGGACCGATCAGCTTTCGGTTTTCAACAACCGGTCACGAGACCTGACGGGACTTCCGTCCTCCCGGCTGCAGCAGCATCGCGGAGGCGATGGCGGTAGCTGCCGGCGCGGGAAGTGCTACTTCGCCATTCCGCCGTGACGATTGGGTTGGCTTTGTTTGCTCGCAACGTGCGTAAAAAGTTGTTCCGCGCTGCCTGCCGTACTGTCTTCATTTGGTGTGGTGTGGTGTGTTGGTGTGACGAGAAGGTTGTGAAAGTCGCCATCCACGGCGCTGTCGAGGAATACTTGGCGCACCCAAACTCTTCTCTGTCGCCTTCGCCGTCTTCGGGCGATTTAATACACGACTATAGGCTCATTTTGAGCGTGAATTTCTTCCAACTCGGCCAGCGCTCGCGTGTTGATGGGAGCCATATTGGACCGCTAGTGACGTCGATTCTACAGCGACAAATATGATTGGCCTATCGTAAAAATCGTAATGTACGTAGCTGTAAATGTGAACAAAGGTATCGGCATAACTGCGGTAACGCTTTTTATAGCCGTTGCGTTCGATACGCCGAACGAGCTGTTACGCACGTTACGACCGTAGTGTGAACATAGCTTAAGTCGTTGAAACGCTGGTGTTGAAAGTATACATTTTTATATGTACATATAGGAGCACATGTACAAACACATGCTGGAACATTGATTAAAGTCGAATCCCACGAAAAAATTTCTGGTGACGCCTCTAGTCATGGAGGTGTCATATGTACTTAAATACATCTCATGCCACTCAGGATGCGTGCGGGTAAGCGTATAGTGGAGAACATCAGGCCGCATTGTATGCACTTACGCTTTACAGATATAACTATCAGCGTGAGGTCAGATTTCACTTACGTAGACTATATATATATTGACACGTGCGGTTCTTTTGGTTTACGAAGAAAGCCGCTATCACTTTCTGTTAAGCGCAACGCAGGCCGCGTTTATCTTGTATGCCACTCTGGAACGCGTTATGACGCGTGTATAAAAGCCGGCGCAGTGCGCCACTAGTCAGTCTTTTTCCGTCGGCCGACGACTGTTCACGCCGCTGTTGCTGTGAGTTGTGTTTGGCCTTGTTTTGCTGGGCACAAGTTCGCCCAATAAACAGTTCGCCTGACACCGCCCTGACTCCTGATTGCTTCCTCTCAAGTGCTGCGTGTGTCACAACCTCGTGACATCTAATAAAATATAAAAAATATATTTTTTTATATTTTTCGGCCTTCTGTATACAACACAAGGAGGAGAAGTGAAAATTTTGGATAGTCGCACGCTCTGTTCCAACAGAGCGTGCGACTATCCAAAATTTTCACTTCTCCTCCTTGTGTTGTATACAGAAGGCCGAAAAATATAAAGGATCATTTAATAAATTCAAAGATAGGTGTGAAACCTCAAATTGGGTGTCACCCTTGCGGAAAAAGCAGATGCAGGGTATGCAAACACATGCAGACAACGACAGTGGCGAAAAGCACCCACTCGGATTTTAAGCACAGGATAAGAGGGGCACTAGACTGTGACTCAGACAACGTCATATACCTCCTGGAATGTGGGGTATGTAACAAGCAATACGTGGGCCAGACAGACACTCCGTTTAGAATTAGATTCAACAACCATCGGGCACATGTACGATCTCTGCCAGGCCTTCCACTTTCAAAACACTGCACATTAAAAGACCACAGCTTTGATGACATCAGGGTTACACTACTAGAAAACAACTTCCGAACAATCAGAGAACGGGAACAACGGGAATGTTTTTATCTACAAATTTAACACGTTAAAATACGGAATAAATGAACACCCAGGCACTCTGTCTGCGTTACGACTGCTAAAAGACGCAAACGCTTCTCTCTAATCAGTCCGGTTTCATTACGACAATAATATTACCCGCTAACAAAGCTTTTGGCCTATGCATCTGACAACATAGACATGATTTGCCTCATCAAGCACAACCGGAACGCACAGATAAGTGTTCCCGGATGTCGTACGGTCCCCCCCCCCCTTCTTTTTTTTGCTTTCTCTTCTTTAAGTTGCAAAGCACATTCGGTTCCTTCACTGACAAGGAGCTGACAGCTAGGTGGTTTCGTTAACTTTTTCGTGCATGCGCGCATGTCTTCCCAGTGAGCCGCAACTGTGTGGTGACTGTCTCGGATGTCGTACAATCTCCCCGCTCCCCCCCTGTTTTTTTTTCTTCTTTAATTTTTAACGCACATTCTGTTCCTTCACTGACAAGGAGCCAATGCATATAATGAATATCGATGGCGGTGCCTCATTCACCGGCTTTTTCGCTCCTCCCCACGCCACCAGCACGCACTTAAAGCGCTTAAGCCCTCCCCATTATATCTCCGCGACAAACGCTCCGTTGATGATGTACTGGCAGCCATGGTTTAGGTCAGTGGGAGTAATAATTAAATTGGACAGTTAGTCTTCGTGAAGGTATGGGATATGGCACAACGGGAGCGTTGTCAACAAGGATAAATATATTTATTTCCCAACAGTTTCGGGAGGGGTCCTCCCTTCATCAGGGGATGAATTATACTGACATGAGCTTCCAAACTTCGTTGCTGCCGCGTCCCTCTCGCCTTGAAAGATGTTTGCGAGAGTGAGAGGGAACTATAAAAAGGGAAAAAACTTACTCCTCATCAGCGCCACGAATCAACAACATACTTTTCCGCCATTTCAACATAATCAGGCAAAGCAAACGACTAACTTCTATTTTCGCGAAGCCACCTCACGTGGTGTACCGCCGGGATAAAAATCTGAAGGACATTCTTGTCAGAGCAAAAACAAACACCCCCAAATTTCAATCAGGGTGCCATCCCTGCGGAAAAGCTCGATGCAAGGTATGCCCACAGATGGTCACAACACGTGAATCCAAAGCGAACTTCTCGGATTTCAAATTCTGCATGACTGAAAGCCTTAATTGTGACTCCAGTCGCGTAATATACATGCTACATTGCAACATCTGCGGACAAGAATATATCGGCCAAACAGACACGCCATTTCGGCTGCGGTTCAATAATCACCGCTACCACGCCACTTCACTGCCGAAGCTACCTTTATCTAGACATCTGCGCCTGCCAAACCACAGTTTTGAAAATACCAGCGTAACTCTTTTGCAGTCTGGTTTCTCAAACCGACGCGAACGCGAACAGCGGGAGGCATATTTTATTTTTAAATTTCGTACATTAGTAGCCGGCATCATCGAGGACCCCGGAAAACTCAACTGCCTCCGAGAAGTAAGCCAGGAGAAAATTGGTGACAAAGATTGATAGCTGGAGACCATGCTTTTTTCTGACTGACTCGTACGTGTACACTGTCCTTTCTTGTGTGTGTTTTTTTTTTCACATGCACATACAAAGTGTTTACGTTCGCCTACCAATTGATGACCATTGAAGGGAAACGGAAGAAGATTAAAGGTAAATAGCCGACTGACCCATTAACGAGAAACCCTTCCTTTACGCACGCCGCCCGCCGACCGACCCATTACGGGGAAGCCCCTTTCTTTACGCACGCCGTCACGGACCCTCCCGGCACCGCGGCGACAATCTTGGGTGGCCCGACACACGTCAAGAACTGAACAGCACGTGCTATGAACCGTATGTGGATGTAGACGGAGAGTTGGTTTCGTTCTGAGTGTTGACAGTGGTTCTTCCTCTTTTTTACTTTCTTTATTTTCTTTCTTTTTTTTCGTCTTTTTTCTCCCCCTTTTTTGTTTTTTTTCCTTTTTCTAGTTCCCTCTCACTCTCGCAAACATCTTTCAAGGTGAGAGGGACGCGGCAGCAACGAAGTTTGGAAGCTCATGTCAGTATAACTCATCCCCTGTTGAAGGGAGGACCCCTCCCGAAACTGTTGGGAAATAAATATATTTATCCTTGTTCACAACGCTCCCGTTGTGCCATATCCCATACCTAAATATATATATATATATATATATATATATATATATATATATATATATATATATATATATATATATATATATATATATATATATATTGTCCAGCAGTAGATCCTCCGTGAGCGGTCACAACGTGGTTTATTTCGACGTTTCGGCCTAGACTAAACCACATTGTCACCGCTCACGGAGGATCTACTGGACTATATACGCTACGGCCACTCAACCACCATGCCTGCCTATACATATATATATATATATATATATATATATATATATATATATATATAGCTAGAAGCTCAACGAAACGTACAAGGAGACGCGACTGTCAAATGTTCAGGCATGTAGAAGGACAGCTCCAGCTGGCATAGGTTGCTTGTTTTCGTCTTCTTCGTTCACTGGCACAGAACTGGCTCACTGGTACAGAACACCAGGTGTTATCGCTACCCCTCCCAAGAGAGCATCGACCCGTTGCTCAAACAAAACTGTGCACATCAGTGGGTCGAAGTAAGCAACATAAACAAACATTAAACAAACTAGCACACGAGAGAAAATGTGTTCTGGGCGCAGCAAATGGAAATAAACGGCATTCACTGTTCACGTGAAGAGTTCACTGACGCACGAAGAAAATTCGCCTCACCGCGTAAAGTATGGTTTTAGGCGGACGACGTGTACAGTTTCTGGGCGGGGTAACCTGCGCTGGGATGATGGTGAGCCGTCTTGAACTAATTCGTAGTTCACGTCACTCACACGTCTGAGTACTTTGTAAGGTCCAACATACTTCTTCAAGAATTTCTCATTGAGATATTGCCACCTAATTGGTTTCCAAACCCAAACTTGGTCTTCAGGTCCATTATCTTCTCGATGGCGGGTCTTGTATTACCGTGCGTCTGTACACTGTCGAGTTCTGATGTGCACACGGGCCAGATGATGTGCTTCCTCAGCACGCTGAATTTACTCGTTGATGTCGGGGGTTAATTGGTCGAGCTGGTCGATGTCCTCATATAGAATCATGACTTCTAGCATAGTTCTGACATCTCGCCCCACCGCGGTGGTCTAGTGGCTAAGGTGCTCGGCTGCTGACCCGCAGGTCGCGGGTTCGAATCCCGGCTGCGGCAGCTGCATTCCCGAAGGAGGCGGAAATGTCGTAGGCCCATGTGCTCAAATTTGGGTGCACGTTAAAGAACCCCAGGTGGTCGAAATTTCCGGAGCCTTCCACTACGGCGTCTCTCATAATCATATGGTGGTTTTGAGACGTTAAACCCCACATATCAATAGTTCTGACATCTCGACCATAAGCCAGGTGAAATGGCGTGAAGGGCGTAGTTTCCTGCGTTGCAGTGTTGTACGCAAATGTTACGTATGACAGGATGTCGTCCCACGTTTTGTGCTGCACATCCACGTAGATAGAGATCATGTCGGCTAGCGTTTTGTTTAGCCTTTTTGCAAAACATTGCTCTGAGGGTGGTATGTGGTGGTCTTTCAATGAGTTGTGTAACTTGACACGAAGATATAATCCAAGAGCTTCGCCGTGAATGATGCCCCTTGATCAGTGGTGACATATGATAGGGCGCCATGCCGTAGCACAATTTGATGCATAAAAAACTGGCAATTTCAGATGCGTTCCCTCGTGGCAGTGCCTTCGTCTCAGCGTAACGCGTCAAGTAATCGGTTGTGACAGTAATCCATTTGTTTCCGGAAGAAGACAAAAGAAACAGCCCTAGGAGGTCCATTCCAACTTGATCAAATGGTGTACGAGGTGGATTGATCGGTTGTAGATGGCCCGCAGGCTTTAAGGGTGGTGTCTTGCGATGCTAACATTTACGACTTCTCTTCACGTAGCGTTTGACGCAGGCAGACATATTAGGCCAGTAGTAGAGTTGTCATACTAGATCCAGAGTTCTCGAGAAGCCCAGATGGCCAGATGTGGGCTCGTCGTGGCAAGCTAATAAGACGTCATCGCGGAGGGCTTTAGGCACGACGAGAAGATGAGATCTGTCACCAGCACCGGCGTTCTTTTTGTATAAGATGCCATTTCATAGGCAAAACTATGGCAACGTTTTGGACATCTGTCGAGGAATGGGCGGGGTGCCACCTTCTAAGTGGCCTATAATCAGTCTTATATCGGCGTCATTTCGTTGATGAGACATAAGATCCGGCCCACTGAGAGTTGCCACGAAGGCGCCGTGCTCTTCTGCGCTTGTACTTGCGGATTGAAGAGGTGCTCGTGATAGCGTGGTGGCATCTTTGTGCGTTTTGCCTGACTTGTACACGATGGTGACATCAAATTTCTGTAGGCGCAGAGTCTATCGTGCTAATGTTCCTGATGGGTCTCGTAGACTGATCAACCAGCACAAATAATGATGATCAGTCACTACTTTAAATGGTCTTTCATAAGAATATGGCTTAAACTTTAGAATTTCCCAAATGACCACGAGACATTCTTTCTCTGATGTGGAATAGTCAGATTCTGTGCGAGACAGTGTGCGGCTTACCTAGGCAATTACCCGCTCAATTCCGTTTTGTATTTGTACCAAAATAGCTCCAAGACCAATATTGCCGGCATCAGTACGTGCGTCTGTGTCAGCATCTTCACCGAAATGGCCGGGCACGAGAGGGGAAGAGAGCCGGTGCTGTAGCTTCACAAAGGCAGTCTGCTGCTGTTCGTAGCCCAGACAAACGGTGTGTCCTCACGCGTGAGGCGTATGAGTGGCTTCGAAATGTTGGAGAAACTTTCAATAAAGCGCCTGTAATACGCGCACAGACACAGAAATTGTCGAAGACTTTTACTGTCAGTTAGTTGAAACTGCGAAAGTGGCAACGGCAGCAGTCTTGTCAGGATCAGGCTGAACACCAGCGGCGCTCATGACGTGACCAAGAAACTTTAGTTCTTCGTAGCCGAAATGACATTTTTCAGGCTTGAGTGTGAGATTGGTTGATCTAATGGCTTCGAGAACGTTCCGAAGGCGTCGAAGATGCTCGTCAAACGTTTCTGAAAACACAATTGACGTCATCCACGTAGACGAGACAGCTTTTCCACTTGAGGTCTGCCAGGACGGTGTTTATCAATTCGCTGAAATGCAGCTGGAGCGGAACAGAGGCCGAAAGGGCGCACTCTGAATTCATAAAGGCCATCCGGAGTTACAAAAGCAGTCTTTTCCCGCTTACGTTCGTCGGTGACTATTTGCCAATAACCGCTCTTCAAGTCGACGGACGAAAGATACTTCGCGCGCCGCAGCCTGTCCAAAAAATCATCGACTGTGGGCAACGGGTACACATCTTTTTTGTGTGTGATATTGTTAAACTTTCTGTAGTCAACACAAAAGCGAAGCATGCCATATTTCTTTTTTTTTCAAAATCACCACTGGTAATGTCCAAGGGCTGCTTGAAAGCTGTATCACGCCATCCTGGAGCACTTCCTTAATCTGCGTTTGAATCGGGTTCCGTTCGGTTGGCGAAACACGATAAGGCTGCTGCAGTATGGGGTGCGCGTCGTCGTAGGTGAAAATATGGTGTTTTGTCACCGGTGTTTGACGTATCTTCGAAGAACGTGCAAAGCATGTCGGGAATTCCAGCAACAGCTTGCTCAAACACTGCTTATTAGCTTCAGAAAGCATTGAACTGACGTCGATGCTGCGGAAAGGTGCTTCAGCAGTGCCGATGGCCTCGGAAGCGAAACCTTCGGTGACATTGGCGACTGGATCGGCGTAGGCGATGACAGTTCCATTGAAAAGGTGCCGGTGCCCGTAGCTAAAGTTTTTGACAAGAAAGCCCCAGTGATCATCACGAAGGTCAACAGGGCTTCTCGCTACGCAGACCCCCTGAGACAGAAGAAGCGAATGATTGCTTTCCACGACTGCTTCACCGTGCATCACTCCGTTACACGTCACCCGAACCACAACAGTTGCACGGGGTGTTAACGTGACAGTGTCGCTGATGACACGAACAGATACTCGGGAGTGGCTGCAGGGTTCTCGTAAGCTGTTGTGGCGTTTGTGGTCGCGAAAGTGACTAGACGTCGTCGAATGTCGATTATATGTTCATGCCCCCTGAGAAAATCTATGCAAATAATCAGGTCTCGAGAACACTGTCTGAGAACGCTTAAAATAGCAAGAAACGTACAACCGTGGACTAGTAATCTTTCTGTGCACATACCGAGTGGCGTGACGATATGCCCGCCAGCTGTACGAATTGGCGTTCGGTTCCAACGCGTCATTACTTTATCCAAAATGGCGGCCAGTTTTTCGCAAATTAGGAAATAGTCCGTACCAGTGTCCACTAAAGCGCTGACTTCGCGATAATCTAGCAGGACAGGAATGTCTATGGAAACTCTCTCACAATCAGCCGATGATGTCGTTTTCAATGTATCGTCGGTATCGTCAGTACGCGTCAATAGAGAACCTTGAGCATGACCAGTCTGAGCGGCCTTGCCCACGAAGGTCACTGTGGCTAATTTTCACGACGCGGGCTAGGTGACCGGCCCAGCACCACGTTCGTATAGGTGCGACCATTAGGCGAGAACTGCCGCGGTGATGGAGAACGTGAGTGGTGCCGAGATGTAGATCCGCACTGCTGGGAAACGTAGTTCGCAATTGCCGGAGGCCGCTGACCGAACCTAGGAGATGGATCGAGTTGGTCGAAAAACCTCGAAGTCCCAGCTCTCAATAAGTGCACTGTCAGTAGATGTGACCAGGTTCACTACAGTGGTAGCAAAGGGGACGCCGATTGGGGGCCAGCCACACATCTGATTTTTGCGGAATCGGTCGGCGGTCGCTGAGGTACGGGCCGACTTGGACTGCCTGAAGCATGGCTGGGGCCGTGGTGTAAAGTGGAGTGAAATGTAGTGCAGGTTGGCACAGGGTTTGGTCTGCCGGAAGCATATGGCAAGGGCCGCGATTGGAAGCGAAGCCAAAGGTGGCGGTCGCTGGAGCAGAGTTTGCGCATGCGACATGCCAGGGAAGTTATTTAGGGGTCGCGGCTTTGTCTGACTGGACGGTTCTCGTATTGCCTGCTGAACTTCGTTTCGGACGATGCCGGACAAAGAAGTGACAGTGGGCGCCGAGGGTACTGATATGTTCCGCAGTTATTAGCGGATTACAGAGCGTATGAGCTCTTGAAAAAAGTCGACGTGACCCCCAAGACCGCCCATGTAGTCCGTAGCGGAGGCAAAGTTGACTTGTTCTTCATACGTCTTGGTCCGTTGCCGAAGCGTGCTTTCAATTAGGACGGCTTAAGCAAAAAACTCTGACGTAGTCTTAGGTGGCCTGCTTACAAGACCACCGAACAACTGCTCCTTCACTCCAGGCATCAGCTATTGCACTTTGTTCTTTTCCGGCATTTAAGGGCCGGCTCGTCGACAAAGACGCGTCATGTCCTTAACATACATTGCTGCGCTTTCATTTGGCATTTGCATACGGCACTGGAGTTCACGCTCAGCTCGCTTTCGGCAATCGGTACTGGCATACGTTTCGTGAAGCCGGCATTTGAAGCCGTCCTATGACGCAAACACACCTGCCCGGTGTTCGTACCAAACACGTGCCCCGTCATTCAAACTGAAGAAGACTTGCCGGAGCTTGTCTGTATCATCCCACATGTTATGAGCTGCAACAACGTCATAGTAAACTAGCCACTTCTTAACATTCTCATGGGCAGCACCCTTAAAGGGATTCGGCGTTCGTGGTTTCAACAGCGTATAGGGAAATAGCGTTGCGCCTTTCATACCAGCTGGGTTGGAGCCGCTTGGGAGGGCGCTGCCTGGGATAGTTGGAGCCGACATCCTCTCTGGGAGAAGTCCGAAGTTAGGGCCCAGTCCACGGATCCTTAGGCAAGCATGGTGAGCAGGCGTAACCACTGGTATGGGGCTGGAGCTTCTTGTACTGGGAGGGGCACGGTGCATAGAGTGCTCCGCACCTCCACCAGCTGTCACGCGCTAGGAGCTCGAAGAAACATAGAAGGAGATGCACCTGCGAAAATCTCAGACACAAATAAAGACGCCTCCAGCTGGCACAGGCTGCTCGTTTTCGTGTTCTTCGTTCACTGGCACAGAAAACAAGGTGGCAATACTACACATACACACACACACACGTGTGTGCGCGCGCGCGCGCGTGTGTGTGTGTGTGTGTGTGTGTGTGTGTGTGTGTGTGTGTGTGTGTGTGTGTGTTTAAGCCTGGAAGGAAAACGATTCCCCAAAATAATTTCTCACGTGCGAAACCGAACGTGTGACCTCTCGCTCCACAGCACGCGGCGTGAGCGAAAGAGCCATCATAGCGCATGCCACCAGCGGTACTGAGGGTGAGCTATTTCTATACCTATTTACGACTGCCGGTATGCCAGTCTCTGGAGAAATATCAGCGTGTTTTGAGTTGTTAAAGCAAGATGGTGTGAAGGGCGCACTCGGCGTTAACTCGGTGGCCCGCGCGTGTAATTCGTCCAATGGTGCATGGTTCCCGCGTGCATCGCGAGCACGCTTATCTCGTGGTGGCGAAGAATTGTATGTCTTTGGCCTTCCTCGTAACGAATGCGTTCTGGTTACAGGGCGCAAGAAGGTCACTTCAATCGCTGCAGTCTCTCGGCTTTCGAAAAGAGCGTGTCATTCAAATGCAGTGAAGTAACAACTGTGACCCTGCGAATTGCGTACTACGTACGTCAGCTGATCCTGCCTCGGTCCGCACTTTGAGCAGCACCTCTTAAGCCCCAGCAACGCCTCGTGATATTACGAATCTACTTGATGCCACGTTTGACACGTTGTCACAGAACGAGCGCTAAAAAAAAGAGCGCGCCGCCAAATCCTCGCGACAACGGGCGGTGGAAACGCCGCGAGGTAAAAAGAAAAAAAAAAGAAAGCAAACATCCAAGACTCCCGGGCGCGCGCTCTCCCCGCAGAAGCACGGCTTCGCAGACGAACCTCCTCACCCCACATCGGCGGCCTAGCAAAGCCGCGATCTTTCTAGAACGAAGGAGGCGGGGTCAGACCGACTGAATCATGCTCCGGAGAGGGCAGTCGAACCGTCTCGTGCCTCTCCCCAGCCTTCGCTGCGCGTCGCGCCGACGAAATGAGAGAACGTTCTGGAAGGTGGCGCGGAACGTATTTAATCGAGCAGCCGAGACGAGAAAGCAGGAGGTGACGGAAGTTAACGCCGGAGCGCGTAGAGATTCCGCCGTGTAGTCGGCGAAGTTTTTGGTCCGTAGGGACGGCTCGAGCTACAGGCAAGAGCGTGGGTTTACCGCTATCGAGCGAAGACGCGGGCAACAGCTGCGTGTGTGAAGCCGACGGATTTCCGGCGAAGAAGTTTGAAGCTTGGAGAGTGGCCTATTGAAGACGGGCGTTTTCCTGGAAGAGAAACTCCGGCGAGGTTTCCTGGAAGAGAAACTTTGAGAGCTGCGGAACGACAACAACGCTGGACTTTGAGTGAGTGATTCTCGGAAGAGTATCATTCGGACTTTTGTTCCAAGGACTTTGGACTGAATAGGTTTTCTATCTCTTTAGTCCTTAAGTGTCTTGGTTGTTCAATGCATGCGACTGCATTATAGTGCGTATCGTTGTCTGTGTCCGTTGTTTGGGTGTGGCCGATTGTGTTGTGTAGTACGTTGATTGATTGGTTTGATTGGTGACATATTGTATGCAACTATTGTGGAGTGTGCATTTCTATGTTTTGTTTTCGATCTGCGATTATTGAGAATATAATTTGTTTGTTTATCAACTCTCGGCTCTGACTTGTTCTTTGGGCCACAGCCGGCGTCCGCTGGCGCGCCAAAAAGGACCACTTCAAAATTGTCCACGCTTTCGTGGTGCGGTTCGGGGGGCCGATACTTCGGCTCTTGGAATTAGCCCGGCGATCGCCTCCCTAATAAACGGGACAGGTGTGACAATTAATCTGGCGTCCGCGAGACAGGACCTTTTGGTGCACAGTGTGTCCAAAGTAGTGAGAAAGAGCCTCGAGTTGTTGATAGTGCTATCGGAACGATTTTGTGTGTTGTTCAGTGTTCTCGCTAACGAGTGCAGGCGAGTGTTCCGATAGACTGATTTAGGCAGATACTTTTTGCACGCGGCAAGGTTTTATTTGCGAGTTACGAGACACAATGGATCTCGAAAAGTTAGTTGCTCTTGGTGAAAAGATGGGTCTTTCTGGCGCGGAACTACGGAAGTGGGTCACCCAGAAGGAAAAAGAAGAAAAAGAGAGAGCCAAAGAAGAAAAAGCAGCCGAGCTGGAAAAAGAGAGGTTGGCGGTCGAAAGAGCCAAAGCGGAAAAAGAAGCTGAGGTGGAGAGAGAGAGGTTGGCGGCAGAGAGGGCGAAGGAAGAAAGAGAGCAGCAGTTGGAGTTGGAGAGAGAAAAGCTTGCAGCTGAAAGGGCGAAGGAAGAAAGAGAGCAGCAGTTGAAGTTGGAGAGAGAAAAGCTGGCGGCTGAGAGGGCGAGAGAAGAAAGAGAAGCAGAGATGGCTGACAGGGAGCGGCAGCGGCAGCACGAGATGGAACTCGAGCGGCTCCGTTTGCAACAGCGAAGTGAAACTCCCGTCCAAGCTAGAGTTGAAAGCAGCGAACGAGAGGATCATGGCTTCCGCTTGAACCCAAGCAAGTTGCTCGTAGCATTTGATGAAAGGAAGGACGACCTAGACGCGTACCTCCACAGATTTGAGACGATTGCGAGGAGCCAGAATTGGCCGGAACAGCAATGGGCAACTGCTTTGAGTACTTGCTTGAGTGGTGAAGCGCTCAGTGTGTACGGTAGGCTGACGCCGACCGATGCAGCCAACTATGCAAAGGTGAAAGCTGCTTTGCTGAAGCGATTTAGATTTACCGTGGAAGGTTTCCGGGACAGATTTCGGACAGGAAAGCCAGCTGATGGTGAGACGGCTACGCAGTATGCCGCCCGACTTTGCCATTATTTCGACAGATGGATCGAACTTTCAGGGACAGCACAAGAGTACGATGAACTTAGAGAGCTCCTCATTAGAGAACAATTCCTTACTAGTTGCCACCCAAGTCTGTCACTGTACTTGAAAGAGAGGAAGGCTGACTCACTTGAAAACATGCTTGAATTGGCTGATCAATTCTTGGAAGCACAAGGTGGCACTAATTTGGCCAAGGTCAAGAAGGATTGTCCCGATGATTCGAAGAAATCGGCTCCCGAAGAAAAGAAGCGTGCACCAGAGAGCATTCCGAGATGTTTTCTGTGTAACCGAGTGGGTCATCGCGCGAAAAACTGTCGAACGATCTTTACGAGCCCTACGGTAGTGAAATGTTTTAGGTGTGGTCAGACTGGGCACAAAGCAGATGCATGTCGGAACGGAGTGAGTCAAACTCACCAGGTATCCTGTGTTCAAGCGGCACCGAAATCTGATAATAATGCCGTCACTGACGGATTCGTAGAATTGAAAAATGGGGAGAAAATTCCTATTGTGGGTGCTGTAATGTCAAAACAGCCAACCGGTGTTACGAGAGGAATGCCAGCGCTGCCTGGAAAAGTTGCGGACAAAAAGATTACGGTGTTAAGAGATACCGGTAGCTCCACTGTTATCGTGCGGAGAGATTTGGTACGGGAAAGGGAGTTAACAGGCAAAACGAAACCGGTTTGCTTAATTGACCGTACAGTTCGGATGCTTCCCGAAGCAGAAATCGAGATTGAAACCCCGTACTTCAGCGGGAAGGTTACTGCTTTATGCATGACGACCCCCCTGTACGACCTTGTCATCGGAAACATCGACGGGGCGCGAGGACCGAATGATCCGGAATGTTTGGGAGAAGACCCGAAGATAGAGCCCTCGCCAACCCAGCGACCGCGAGATACAGTGGAGAAGCATCCCGTGACGGATCTCACTAGAGCCCAAGGTGAAGCCGCGGCGCAAGAGACAGCGAATGAGAAGACGATCGTGTCGAATAAGTTCACGGGCGGAGCAACCGGACTTACGTCGACACGACCTCAACCGACCGATAGCGTAAAGGAGACGCAGTTGGCCAGCCGCGCAAAATGTAGAGGCATGATCAAGCGGGTAAATAAACAGAGAGGACCCGTCGAATGTAATGACGCGTTAACGGTGTCGGAAGAGACAACGATGGCTGAGACGACGCCTCAGATATCGTCGTTGGAAAAGGCTCGCCGAAAAAGTACAAGGAAAAACAAGAAGAAATCGAGCGAGCACCGCAAGAAAGGGCGCAAGCGCCGCTCAAAGTACACAGGATAAGTGCTGAGGTCAAAGCAGAATGTGTTTGGCAGTGTTGAGTGCCATATGTTGTGTTAATATTGTGTTATCCTGTGTCACAAGTGTCGAAGTGTTGTGCTGTGATGTGATGTATAGTATTGGACCATTGTTGTATTGAGAGAACTTTGTACATTTGTATTATTGGGAATGTGTGGTGCAGTGTTGTACTCATGTGCTTGTGGTTGTGTTTTCACGTGTTGTTTAATTGAATTACAATGTACAATTGTATTAAGTGATCTATTGTGAATGTGAAGTGTTATGAGCGACTGATGGTGTTACAGTCTGTGAGAGTGTGTGGTGACTTTTCGCGCTCGTTTGTGTGGTTTTGAATATTATGAGATAATATTCTTAAAGTGGGGGGCAGTGTCACAGAACGAGCGCTAAAAAAAAGAGCGCGCCGCCAAATCCTCGCGACAACGGGCGGTGGAAACGCCGCGAGGTAAAAAGAAAAAAAAAAGAAAGCAAACATCCAAGACTCCCGGGCGCGCGCTCTCCCCGCAGAAGCACGGCTTCGCAGACGAACCTCCTCACCCCACATCGGCGGCCTAGCAAAGCCGCGATCTTTCTAGAACGAAGGAGGCGGGGTCAGACCGACTGACTCATGCTCCGGAGAGGGCAGTCGAACCGTCTCGTGCCTCTCCCCAGCCTTCGCTGCGCGTCGCGCCGACGAAATGAGAGAACGTTCTGGAAGGTGGCGCGGAACGTATTTAATCGAGCAGCCGAGACGAGAAAGCAGGAGGTGACGGAAGTTAACGCCGGAGCGCGTAGAGATTCCGCCGTGTAGTCGGCGAAGTTTTTGGTCCGTAGGGACGGCTCGAGCTACAGGCAAGAGCGTGGGTTTACCGCTATCGAGCGAAGACGCGGGCAACAGCTGCGTGTGTGAAGCCGACGGATTTCCGGCGAAGAAGTTTGAAGCTTGGAGAGTGGCCTATTGAAGACGGGCGTTTTCCTGGAAGAGAAACTCCGGCGAGGTTTCCTGGAAGAGAAACTTTGAGAGCTGCGGAACGACAACAACGCTGGACTTTGAGTGAGTGATTCTCGGAAGAGTATCATTCGGACTTTTGTTCCAAGGACTTTGGACTGAATAGGTTTTCTATCTCTTTAGTCCTTAAGTGTCTTGGTTGTTCAATGCATGCGACTGCATTATAGTGCGTATCGTTGTCTGTGTCCGTTGTTTGGGTGTGGCCGATTGTGTTGTGTAGTACGTTGATTGATTGGTTTGATTGGTGACATATTGTATGCAACTATTGTGGAGTGTGCATTTCTGTGTTTTGTTTTCGATCTGCGATTATTGAGAATATAATTTGTTTGTTTATCAACTCTCGGCTCTGACTTGTTCTTTGGGCCACAGCCGGCGTCCGCTGGCGCGCCAAAAAGGACCACTTCAAAATTGTCCACGCTTTCGTGGTGCGGTTCGGGGGGCCGATACTTCGGCTCTTGGAATTTGCCCGGCGATCGCCTCCCTAATAAACGGGACAGGTGTGACACACGTAGACTTGTGCTCGGCCCTGTGTCGGCGAGGACGTTATGTCAGTATGATCGGATTATTTGATCCGAGGTGCGTAGGTGGCTGGCACTACCGCACGATGTGCCGATGGGCTTCTTTTATGCTCCAGTAGGTGACGGCTGGTTCGGCATTCAATGCCTGCGAACACGCGTGCCAGGCCAACGCCTGCACCACCTTGAAAGACTGCCACAATCATCATGTTCTGCTGTTGTAGTGGCTGGAAACACGCGTCTTGAGTCTAGTTCCCGCCAACGGTCGGAGAACCTCTGCCGATTCGAACTTGCTCGAATGGCCACAGCTGGGCAGTCCTCAGCATTTTGAGCAAATGAATTACACAGGTCATGTGATGGTAGGCCCCTCGAAGGATGCCACGTTGCCAAAGGATCAAACTGGGGGCTGCATGAGGGAACCAACTTTCTAAGAGGGAGAGAGTGTATAGATTTGGTTCACTTCCACATAGCCGCACTGCCTAACCTTACCCTGTTAAAAAGAGGCCGTGAAGTCGACAAGCGTTGTCGTGCTGGCTTCGATTCTGAGGAATCTTTGGGGCATATTCTGCAGAAATGTCATCTAACGCACCACATCCGCATTACTCGCCATGATAACACATCGTGAAGTACGTGGCCAAAAAGCTTGAGGAACGAGAATGGTCCGTAAAGAGAGAAGCACGCTTCAAGGCGTCAGTTGGAACAAGAATTCACGACCTGGTCATCACTAGAGGCCAGCAGTCCCTCATTCTTGATGCCCGAGTGGTTGGAACAAGAGTGTCGCTCTCCGTAGCCACACACGGTTAAGGGCGGACAAGTACAAGGTTCCGGAACTGTTAAACGCCATCACTCCGCGACCGACAGTTTCCACGATCACATTCAATTATCGGGGAGTATGGGCACCGGAATCCGTAGAAATGCTTCGTGATCTTGCTATAATTCCGGATGATTTGAATGTGATGATCTTAAAATCTTGAGCAGCACTTCGAGCAGCACGAATAATGTTGAGCTGAGAACTTTCTTAGCTTGCTCTCGTCTTGCGTGTGTTTTTTTCGTAACTCCTCTGTGATAGAGCAGTATGCTGCACGTTTCGATCTGGTTAATTGCCGTTCTTCGCGTGACATTCCAATTGGTTGCTGTTGCATTCACTTCTTCGCACTAGCAGCGAAACTATGACTCCTGATTATTATTATTATTATTATTATTATTATTATTATTACTATATTTATTATCACTTTATTATTATTATTATTATTATTATTATTATTATTATTATTATTATTATTATTATTATTATTATTATTATTATTATTATTATTATTATTATTATTATTATTATTATTATTATTATTATTATAGAGCTGGTATACAGAAGCACATCTACACAATACTATCACTGTGTTACCTCTCTAATTGCGCATTATACAATGTCCTCTCCTAGAGCAAACGGAGTTAACTTAGCAAAAAACTTTAGCCATTTGCAGACGCACAGTGGCTTGGACAGCACAAACACATCCAGCAGATATTCCTACGCTAAGAGCTCTATAGGTTAAAACAACAGAGAAAGTAATCGCATGTCACCATTTCGGTAGTTAATAAGAGCTGAACTATACTCCGCTCATACCTTTCATGGTCACTTGTATTACGGTACTTTGCAGCTGATATCAAGATCGCAGGATCTAATTCCGTCTACGCCGGGCGGCCGCATGTCGATGGCATCGAAGTCTCTTGAGACCTAGGCAATTTGGTTTCAGGTGCACGTTTGAAAACACCAGAAGGCCAGAGAACACCAGAATTTCCGCAACCGTCGGCTGCGGCATCTCTCATAGTCATATCGTGGTTTTGGGACATCAAACCTTGGAAATTATTACTAATTGTATCTATAGTTAGTTATACTGATGCATGTGCACGCTCTTTGTGAATATAAAGGAACACATTCGTTGTTCGAAACCTCATCTGACGTTCTCTTCAGCGCTCTGGCGCTAGCACGCCCTTTTTCTCTACCAGACAGTGTATTCTGCGGTGATACAACATCAACAACAATGTGTAGTTTGACATCCCAGAACCACTATGTGATTTTGAGTCGTCATTAGGCTATATCTTTGAGACTATAGATACTTTGAGTGAAAATATCAGTTTGAAGTGCGTATATAAATTTCATATTCGCGGGGGGCACCCAGAGGAGACGGTTCAGTGCCAGGACCACAGCACGTGCCCCGCTGGTAACAGTTGCTGCCACACGCCCGAGTACCCTGTGGGGACGTACTCCTGCTGTCCGTACGAGTACGGCCAGGTGTGCTGCCCGGACGGCTCCTGCTGCGCTGCAGGATACCGATGCGAGCCGCGTTGGGGTATCTGCACGCCCACGCTGGCAGGAAGTGCAATCAACGGCACGAGAGCACGAGGCAGCCGGTTGCTGTATTCCGTTCCTGCAAGGAGGGGCCCGCGGGCGAAGTGGTCCCCCGCTAGGAGCACATCTGACGGTGAGTTTTATTGAGATAGCATTTATATGGGCACGCTCGGCTGGATTTAGCCGCTGGCGTCAGCGTGGATGTCATGCACCGCATATGTATACGTAACTATATATCAATGAAAACGCAATAAAGAATAAAACAGAAAAAAAGACTCCCGCACGCGAAATCGAATGTGGGACCTCCACGTCGTGAATGAGAGGCATTAACCAGTGAGCCATCGAAAGGTTTCTTCTTTTGAATTATTTCCTGTTTATAGGCGCGTACATAAAACCACAAGCACAACAAGAACAAGCAGTAACAGCCCGACACATACTAAAACTCCCCAAGTGCTGCCAAGGGCTCTACCCTCGAGAACCACTCAGGTACTATCTCCTGTGTTTTCTGCAGTTTAACAAACTTGACCATACATTCACGGAAATACATTCGGGCAGGCCGTGCATCCTGATCGCAATAAAATCCCGCCATACGGGGCCGCCATAAACAGTGAAGTCCACATAGCATAATCAAATTAAAAGGCATTCCCTCTTCGTCCACTATTGGCAGAAATCTTATACCATATGAATTTTAAAGTAATGCTATCATTAACGTCCTTCGAAATACATCCCGAAAATATACTCCCTCCTAACAATGTAAAAAAACGTGGTCTATAGTTTCCGGTTTTTCACAGATGAGGCAATTTGTCCCTCAAGGTGAGTAAAACTATGGGCTGCTTGAAATGTCTTGACAGATAATATACCTGTGTGCAGCTTAGAAAAGAAGGACTTTGAGGCAGGAGCGACTTGCATTCTCTTCACTCGTTTAAGCACATCTTACCCTTGACCTCCAGTGTACATGGCATGGTATACAAAGGATCAGTTAAAACAACAGAAACGCATCTTTGTATGACCTTTTGTGAGTCCCTGAAAACAAATATTCATTGAAAAATCTAACAGATAAAAACCATACACTTAGAATAACCTCCCTAAGATACCCGCGGACTGCACAGGCCATGTCATTTGTGCTAACCACATATCCAGGTAAAGCCCGCATCTGTCTCATTTGGCACACCTTAGGTAAAAAAGGATCCCTTGTGTGGCGAAGAAAAAGAACCAATTTACGGCTTAGCGTATGAAAAGATGTGGTAAACCCAGCCCTCCGTGTTTCACTTTTCGAAACATATTAGTTCGACTGCATCTCTCCCAGTTCGAGGCCCACACGAACACTGCGAATATGCGATTGAGCTTCTGTTGTTTGCCCTTGAACAATGCAATAATTGCGTCACATACCAAAGTTTTGAAGCAAAGAAATGATTACAGACAGTCGCCCTTGCAAACACTAACAGATGATTACTGTTGCATCTATTTGTTTTCTTCCGGGTTTCTTTCGGTTGTTCTTGCCAGTAGTTCTGATTATCTTTATAGTATTTCAGTGGCACCCCCGGGTACTTGACAGGTGTGGTCACCCATTTAACATTGGCAAAATAGTCTGGTCTTGACGACCACTCTCCATGCCAGAAACCAAGACACTTTTTCCAGTTTACTAGACTGCCAGTTTCATTGCCGAACGTTTTAACTACACTGATGGTAATGGTAACACTATCTTGATTGATACAACAAACAGCCACATCGTCGGCATACGCCAAAGTTTTAACTTCGGATTCTTGTAATCTAAAGCCCCTAATGCAATTGTTTTGAGTCCTTGCTAAGCACAACGATTCTATATATAAACTGAAAAGTAGGGGACTCAGCGGGCAGCCCTGACGGACAGAACGCTTTATATTAATTGTATCTCCTAGCAGCAGGTTGATTACCAGACGGGTCGTGCAGTTCTGGTATGCCATAGATACCTCATCTATGATTACAAAACCAACGTTGACATGGTCAAGAATGGCAAGCAGAAGGTTGTGGGAAACACAATCAAAACCTTTCTCAAGATCAACAGTAGAATGGCTACCTCTCCTGGATTGGCATCGCTACACTCGAGCACGCAGCGCATCTTGTGTATATTGGACACAATGAAGCGTCCCATAATTCCGCATGTTTGGTGAGGACCTACTAATTCTTTAATTCTTTGATTACCCCTTAAAGTCTCCGTGCTAGTACTTTCATTACAATCTTGTAATCACAATTAGCGATATAGGTCTATACGAAGAGCCACCGAAAGGTACCTCGTTGTGCATTCAAATGGCAAGCTATTCATATCTTCCACTTACCGCTGTTGGTGGGAATCTTAAGGAGAACTGTCGTGTTTTCAGCATTATCAGCAAGATTGCGCAGTGAGCTCGCGGCGGCTCTCATCTCTCAAGCGTACTTTGGCCCGCGTAGAGAATAAGGTGGTGTACGCTCAATCGTGCGCCCTTATCCTGCAGTGGGGAGAATCGTACGTCTTGGCTAGCCAATTAGTTTCGTCGGCACGATTCTGTTCTAGTTACCGGGCGCACAAAGTTCACTGCAGTCATTGCAAAGCCTCCGTTTGCAAAGAGGGCGCGCTTTTCAGACACAGCGAAGTAACAACTGAGACCCTTATTCGCGTTAATCTGCACCTGTGAGTACATTTTGTGCGTCTTTTCTGCGTGAGAAACTCGGGGCACGTTTCGATCTGCTTGCCATTCTGCGCTCGATCTTCCAATTTGTTGCTATCGTGTTCATTGCTTCGCCTTTGCGGCAAAGCTGTGACTTTTCATGAAACCGCAGAACGAGGTGTTGCGATAAATTGACAAAGATTGAAAACCTGCCATGGTGGCGAAAGTGGCCACCTTTATTGCAAAATAAGAATAAAGAAAATATTAGCTCCTTTGTGAGAACAGCACCTAAATAAGTAATTACAAGGTTTATACAACTGAATAAATTGCGAATAACTAAGGAAAATGGCATGGGGCAATTGTAGCAAAGATTAGAAATGCATAATGAGTTCCTAATCATACATGAACTGCCGAAACTTTAGAAAAGTTAGGTCAACCAATGCTCTTTGCGTGCTCTCTTGCTATGCTTTTGCTTTCAAGTGGACGTTTTTAACACATGTCATTCATGAAGTGTGTCCTTGCTCTAGCAAACAGGTCCGCGTAAAATATGCAACTATATATATATATATATATATATATATATATATATATATATATATATATATATATATATATATATATATATATATATATATATATATATATCACTTCTAATTTATATACCACTACTAATTTAGTTGACCTTAACAGTCCTAAAATTCTGCTATTTTGTGGCCACTTGCTGCTCGGCTGCTCGGTACCCGCTGTCACCCTTCGTCATACTAACCAAAACGTAAAAGCTGACGGTAAAGGAGAGCATGTTTGAATATCGTCTGGCAGCAACACCGTGGCCGCTGCAGCCCATATATTTCTGTTGCACCAGCATGTTGTTTCAAGTCCCATGAATAAAGAAAAGCTACTTGCCAAACTAATATTATGACAAGTCTAGGTCATGTGTGTGCTTATAACCTTTAGTAGTCGGCCCGTCTTCTGCAATTGACCATGTGCTTCACTTATAGCAATGATTGAAAAAAAGTGGTTAACTGAATGAAACTAGCGACACTGTATCCCGTCAAATGGCAATCCTTAGGGTACACATAGTACTACGCTAAATTAGAACAATAATTGTCTAATATACACCAAGAACGTTTCGTGAGAATTAGGATTCGGGAACGACCGATGTATTGTTGTCGTGGCAATGTAGTTGCTGCGTGATGATTTTTTTCGTACCAACGTTAAAGGAGACCCCAATTAATTATGAAATAAATTTGCATGACGTCGTTGATGCGTTCCAGCTCTGTCAACCGTGCTTCGAGCAAAAGATGCGCACGCGCTGTCGGGGTTCACTGTGCGGCCGTCAAAATACTGACGCACTTGAAAATATCGTCCGCGCGCATAGTTCTGAACTGCCGGGGTGCCACTTTGATACGTATAGGGTCCGTCAAAAGTTCCCAGGCTACGCTTTCATAGGTTTGCATCGGGTAGTGGTCTCCATGGGATCTTGTGATGCACCCTGTGCTGTCCAGCCCTATTTGAAAGTTATATCATGCTATAGCGTGAACCTACAACTGCAACAGCAGCACAGCCAGAATGATCTTTCTAGGAGAGGGAAATATCAGCGAAGCTTCCCTCCTTCTCTCTGCTGTTACTTTAACTGCGATCAGTAATGTCTGAGGAAACCGCCGGCTATTTTCTGTTATTTTTTTAAATAAATGGCAATGTCCTACACTCTGTGTAACTCAGCAAGTTTTTCAAATAAAGCACTGCCAAGTATCATCATTACCATATTTTCCCCACAAAGTTTGCTACCATTCTCAGCGATATTAATCAAGGACGTATGCGCTTGATCTAAACGAATGAAAAGTTTAAAACAGAGATAAAGTGTGCATATTCCGTCGTAGGGGTGATTGTTGTCGCATGGCACAGCCAACATGGGAAAAAAGATTGCGTACTCTTGATTTTTCACAGTTCCGAAACGCGCCACTTGGCCCCTATACGCTAGGCCAGTCAAAGATAACCTTCTAATTGCGCTAGACTTTACCTCAGTCCCGAATCTGCGCTGAATGCCACGTATTTGGGGTGATATGTAGGCGTTTCGGCTGTGTAGAAAGCTTGTCGATCGCCTGCTCTACGAAATGCCCGGGTGGTTTCTCTACATCCATAAACAAGAGTTCAGCAGATCCCACGTTCCTTAGGAATAGGTGTTAAGCGCAGCATGCGGAGGGAAGGTGACTGTTCTATTTCTTTATATTGAGCGAAACGTAATAAAATGACGTTAAAAATATGTACAAATCATGTACTCACAGGCATATGTTAAACAGACGCATGTTTACGGTTGCGTAACGATGCTAACATCAACATGGGTATTAGTAAGCAACAGAATCAGTGAACTGATATGCAGCCTTTATGCCAGTGAGAATGGCGGCCCTCACTGCTACATAAATGAGCCTCAGTGAATAGCAGTTTTATTACTATTATTGTTAACCCGACATGATGTCTCTATGATAGCAATACATGTGTACTTACTGTTTATAAGATTCGATAGTCAGCACTGCAACCATAATTGACGTTTTACTAACATTACGGTCTAGTTCAAAAGCAGTTCCGAGACCTGGCATGGCTTCGTGGCAGAATACGTGATCGCCACACAAAATACTGCTGTTTGATTCCTGTCAGGGTCATAATATTTATTCGATGCGTTCGTTGGGTCAATGCTGCGGATGCTAGATTTTAGGGAAGAAGCTTCTGAGGGCTGACCTAGTTGGCGTCCACCATGTCCCTCAACACGCTAACCGAAACCGAGCACCAGCGCAACAAAAAACGAGAACATGTGTAAACAACTGACTTAATAAGTAACCAAATATACGACAGCAAAATACGTGGTCACTCATGCCGTGCATCCATGCATCTGTCCATCCGTCCGTCGGCATGTCCATCTGCTCATCCGTCCATCTATTCATCTCTACATGCATCAATCCGTGGGTGTGTGTCCTACCGTCCATGCACTTGTCAGCCCACCCGTCCACCCATGCGCCTCTCCGTCCATTTGTTCGTTCTTTATTTATAGTTGGCGACTTCAAAGTAGGCATTAGACACCTCGGGACCTATTGGTTCACCCACTATTCGTCATTCACTTCATAAACATGCACTGATTTTCTCCTAACGCTCTCGAAATAAAATTTCCAATGTCTCTTCCTACAGTTCTTTGGTTGATATAAACTGTCAGTTACCTTCAGTGCATTGATATTGACTACAGTTAAACTTAACTCGACGTGACGCTTGTATAGCGCGAATACACCTGAAATAATTATAAAACTGGATAGCCATCCCTGCATCCCCAACTGATACTTCCAGAACATTATGGTCTGCTTTAAAAGTAATTCAAAATTTCGTGTGGCTGTGTTTGTTAGAATACTTGGTTGCCACGCAGAATGCTGGGGTTTGACGATGACCTTGGCAGGCAGGCAAGGCAGGCAAGGCAGGCAAGGCAATGCAGGCAAGGCAGGCAAGGCAGGCAAGGCAAGGCAGGCAAGGCAAGGCAGGCAGGCAAGGCAGGCAAGGCAGGCAGGCAGGCAGGCAGGCAGGCAGGCAGGCAGGCAGGCAGATAGCTCGGACGCATGTTCGTTTTTCACGTGCCTGGCCGTCTGTGGACAGCCCGGTACCGTCCGAACGATTTCTTTCGGGCAGCTGGCAGCCGACAGCGTGGGGCGCATGCAAGTGCGGCAATCTTAAAGTTAGACACGGAAATTTTTGACGTGCTCTTGCTCTCTTTTTGTTTTTCTGTCTGCTTCTCGCATGTTTCTGAATTTCGAATTGTTTGCGCACCCAGTTCTTGTCATCGGTGTTCTGAGCCACGTCAAGAATGTGTGTATTCCCTAAGGTCGGGCAAACACGCGTCATACTCGCTAGGAGAAACAGTGGTGGAACGATCGCGCCGGTCTATGATGCACACGTGCTCGAGTAGTTCACTTTGCATCACAACAGAAAGAGTTTCATCACAACAGAAATAGACATAGTTCACTACCTAACTGCTATTTAATGGAATCGGGTCGGCGTTGTGGCCTGTGTCACAGCTATGGAAGGAGCAGACGGCATAACCTGGCATAGCAGACGCCACAGCGGATGCAGCCAGCATCAAGCTCGCAGATGGCACGAGGCCGCTCGGGTTGGCTCGGGACATTTAGTTCACGAGCATCTGACGTAGGCGCTATGAGCCATGGCGTCCGCAGGCCTCCGGATGAATCTCACAGATAGATAGATAGATAGATAGATAGATAGATAGATAGATAGATAGATAGATAGATAGATAGATAGATAGATAGATAGATAGATAGATAGATAGATAGATAGATAGATAGATAGATAGATAGATAGATAGATAGATAGATAGATAAGATAGATAGATAGATAGATAGATAGATAGATAGATAGATAGATAGATAGATAGATAGATAGATAGATACCAAAAGTTCTTGCAGTACGCAAATTATTCGCTTTGAAAATTTTATGCCTCTGTGCCCCTCATCAATAATTAGAAGCTGTTCATCAATTTCCTTGGGGACGCTGTGTATGCGTGTTGTTTCTTCACTCACAGCACCGTGGATTCAGTGTCCGGACGGTACCTACTGTCACCAGAACTCGACGTGCTGTTCCGCCCATTCTTCGTCATTGGCGGCTTCTTCAGCCGTCCTCCAGTACACCTGCTGTCCTCACGAGCACGCCCAGTGCTGCGACGACGGGGAGCACTGCTGTCCGCGCGGCACACAATGTGCGCAATTCGAACAGCACGAAGGTCATCGGTGCCATTGGCTGGGCGACGAACCAAGACGCACTGTTCTGGCCTCTAAGAAGTACCCGAGTCTGAAAAGCTTACCCGGGGATACGTGTGAGTAGTGAAAAGAGGCTCATTTCAATAAACTTTCAGCACGCGTCGCATCGCTTAAACGGTATCGCAACAATATTGAGAAAAGTTTGCGCACGTCGTCATTTGAAAAGAAAATGAAATGACGTCGGCTTTTTCATTCTCACCACATACGCGGGTGTGAACGAGCTTGCGTATTTAGTGAGGCATCTGAAAGTCTCAATGTATAAACTGCCAAGGAGACCTCAAAATATGAGTACATATAAGTAAGAGTATCACCGCAGCAATTATTAAAAGTGTGATCTTGGAAATGACGAAGACTTAGAGATTTCAGATATTAAGTCATGACAAAGGGTAAACAATAAATTGACTGAATTATATATATATATATATATATATATATATATATATATATATATATATATATATATATATATATATATAATGCATGGTAGTAGAGTGGCCGTGGCGTTGCAAATACTCAAGTGGATCCTCCGTGAGCAGTCACAAAGTGGTTTATTTCGACGTTTCAGCCAGAGTCTGGCCTTCATAAGGATTGAGGGTACAGTTTGTTGGTGCTCAGATTTATACAACCTTAAATGATAGAAGGTACGCGAAAAAAAGAAAAGAGGGAGAAGAAGAAGGAAAGAAGGAAAGAAAGAAAAAAACGCAATGAAAACATGGGCTGGACTCTCGGCCGCCCCTTCCACTCCCTTTCTTTTTGCCTTCCATATCCCTCCTCTTTTTTATTTTTTCTTCATTTTTTTCTGACGTTCACTCTTATGATGTCCGCGGTCTGCGTATCCTTTTTTTTTTTCAAAAACGTATTGTTCGCGACCAGATGGCGCTGCATGGCTCTTGTGGTTCGGCGTGGAGAAAAAGAGCTTTTTTTTTAAGAAGTTTAAGCCTTTAACTACTCACCGCCTCATGGACATCTCGTTGTTGAAAGAGGAGCACTGCGTATTATCGCAAAGGCTGGCAAGCTGGTGCAATGTCAATTATAGCCTGCTTTTAGATTACGCATGCATTAGGGGCTTCTCAATTGTGCACAGGGTTGCTTTTGGGTATGTCATGGTTGGCATGACAAGCCCAACACGATTACAAAATGCAATACTTAGCGAAATGTGAACTTCCGTAGTTTCATCTGAATTAACAAAAGAGAAGTTTATTACACAAATATTTATAATTAGCATTTGCTTCTGTTAACGAGGTTATCATTATCAGAATATAAATCGTCTCAAAATATCTCGTGGTGAAAGAGACCAAATGCGATCAGTGAGATCTGAAGATCTTCGGTTGGATGGGTAGGATGCGAAGATTATCAATGGAAACGTAAAGTAGTCCACGAATGAGCACCAAAATTGTATTCAGAATGCTCATGTCGTTTTATATCTTATGCGTAAGCATTGCTTCGTGCAAATGTTGATAGTACGACAAATTTCTTTCATTGTTAGTTATGAAGTGGAGTCAGAAAGCTCTAAATAAATTTATAATATGTATCTGTCCAGAAGGACTCCCACTACTTGTTCTTGTGACCGTTTCGTCACTGCTCATGTACACAGTGTCTGGAAACAGGTAATAAAGCAAAAAACAGGTTTGCTCTTTAAAGGGCCACTCACCAGGGCCCATATTAAATACACCATGAAAGTTGTTGGGTGTACGATGAGGAGCATTTTGCCGCAAGAATTTTTTGTCACCGATGCCACCTCTTCTATTTGCACTTTATTTAGAACCACTGTGCTTAAGCATAAGGCAGTCGAGTCGCATTCGTGGCTTCAGTATATTAGGCAGTGAAGTTAAAGTTTTAGCTCATGCAGAGGATGTCGCACTTTTTGCACAGATAAGCCAAGTGTCGAAAATGTGGTATATACTATTGAAAAGTTTGGCGTTGTATCAGGAGCTCGTTTATATGCCTCTAAAAGTTTAGGACTGTGGTTTGGATTGTGGGGTAGGACACCGAACCACTTTGCAGGGATTATTTGCACAATAACTCTTCCATCATACCTTGGTGTACTATTGCATGCAAATAGATTGAGTACGCATTACTGGAAGAAATGTGTTCCTAAGCTTGAACGACAGGCTCACACATTTGTTCTCTATCGACTTTCAATCTTTGGGAGAGCTGAAGCTTGCAACTCTTTCTTAGCAACAAAGCTTTACTATTCATTGCAACTTATTCATTGCGCAATATTCTATATACAACGCTTTCATCGCATTTTCGCTACTTTCATATGGTCTTCAAATTTTGAGCCCATACCTCGTGATAATATATTCAAGCTAGTTAAGAAGGTGGGTTAGGATTAAAATACCTTTATCTATGGCAAATAGGGTCATGATTCTTCTTTATCCAAGACAATTCCCATCCTCTAATCCGTTCCTTCTTGCTGGTTACGCTTGTTGATTGCTTACAAGATTTAATGGTTTCATCAAACTTCTCGGAACGCCCATGCTTGCGGAGATTCATGCAGGAAGTTTACCTCGCAGTTCAGTTCCTTAAAACTCGCTTTTCTGTAGAATACCTGTACACAGTATCGCGCAATGTGCTATATAAGGATCTGCTGAGTACACTCTTCCCACCTCCGTTGTACCGGTCACTGTACTCCAATCTTCCAGGCCACGATGTGTTGAAGTGCGTGCACAAAATGTAAATTCTACCTAATTCTAAAACATTCTTGTAAACTCCACTCTGAAACATTGGCGGTAAACACATGGTTAAAAAGAAAGGGTATTTTTATTCCGTCTGTTAACTGCCGGCTATGTGGTGTGCCGGAAACGATTGAACATTGCTTTGTTAGCTGCAAAGATGCCATACTGTTTTGGGATGTCCTTGAGCGAGCACCAAAAAACATTTCGTCAATAATTCTCACACACTAAGTTATCTTCTACCAGGAGCGCCTCATGAAGTACCATATGAAAAGTTTTTCCTCATGGGTATGCACATCTTGGGGAAGACACGAATGCAAGACCGCAATGCAGAGCCCACCACCTTTATAAGCACAGACTTCATTCAAATGGCTATCCACCTTAAAAATATTTACGAAGAACTAGACTTTAGACCGGACTGGTGCTCCATTTTACAGAGCTGTTTGACCTCGCCCCTTTTTCGTTTGCATAACACGATGTGAAGAACTTTCTATGTGAAGAACTCACGCTGTGGTAGTCATTGAGTGTTTGTGAGTAACGCATGAGCGCTTATTTTAGCGATTTGATTGTACTTCTGTTCGCTTAATTTTGTCTTTATTACGCAAATACTTTATTAAATACCATGCAAAAAGCACTGACGTGGCTCAGTGGTAGATTACGGGGCTGGCACGCAGTGGGCCTGGGTTCGAGCCCCTCTGTGTCTTTGGTACTATTTTTTGTTTCTTATTTCGTGCTAAAGTGGTTATGGACTCCGGCGACGGTGACGGAGAATCACGGTGCCACATGTGACCCAAGTTGTTATCTTATAACAACTTTCTGTAAAAAGATTGATTTATGGTTGTGGATGATAATGATTATGATAGTGATCATGCTGTATGATGTTTTCGTGACGGAAGAGTACGGTTGTGGAATTCCTTCTCAGTGCGTTCTTCGTTTGCCGCAGACCCTTCGGTGCCGTGTCCCACATGGATGGTGTGCAGCTCGGGCTCGTGCTGCCGCAATGAGTACGGGGCCTACCGGTGCAGTCCGTACGCGGAAGGAGTGTGCTGCACCTCGGGCATCTCGGGATGTCCGCCGAACATGGAGTGCGTCGGCTAATCGAACGCGTCTGCTTGCCTGAACCCGTGAACTGCCCCAGCATGGGCAACCATTTAAGCAATATGTTATGTAATAAATACCTTTCCGGCACTTATTCTGCATCAGTGCCGGGACACGTTCGTATGCATCACCTACATGTCTAAATAAAACACCTTCTCACGTACAACCCCGACATACAAAAAAACGGGTGTTATAGTTGCATTTCGTTTCCGCTTTTGTATTACTCAGCGGAATAAGTGCGAGAAGCTGCATGTGTGACGTAGCTGCTTTCATCCGAATAGTGCTTGCCCCTTTGTCGCTCAAAAAAAAAAAGATGAGTGAATGCCTCTCTTATTGCAATGTTTTGAGCTAGATACTGTATAAACCACAATTATTCTAGCATAACATTTCCGACGAAACTTCCCATAGTCTTCATGTATCAAAATCCGGACACGCCATTGGTCGAAATAGCGGAAGTTTGAAGATTGTCGCGCTACCTTGTAATAAAAAAAACTAACTAATAATAATAATTTTTCTGTTGTGTCGTTGCTCCCAGATTGCACGACAGTCTGCTTAGGCCCACAAGATTGGCCACCAGCTTGTCCGGCTTTTCGAATGCAGTTTCGCAAATGGTATGATTAAATAACTCTGACTATAAACCACTCTTCTGAAATGAGCTTTCTTGATAGCAACTATGTATCGCATGTCGTGTCACACAAATGGGACATCTTGAAATTGATCCCCATGAGGTGAAAACACTCGACCACAATTAATCAGTAGTAATCAAGCTCACTGCCATAAAAATGAGCTTTTTGTGCATCAACGACGTAATAAATTGCTGCTTGCCCTGTTCTGTTTGATTGATAGAGAAATAACTGACTGTCGTTACTAATGAGCATTGAGCGAGTGGTTCTAAGTTTCGTTTTCGCCTGGTTAGGCTGTAAGTGGTGCCATCTAGCGGGTCCCCGCTGAACCAAGCAAGCAGAAACACGGTCGGGCTTGACTGCACCTTCGCGCGCTTCTTTCGAGCACGCATGTGCAGTCTAGCCCGGCCGGGGCAGAAACCCCAGCTGGAGTCAACCAAGGAGTGCAGCGCTGTCGAAGCTATAGGCAAGAAGTTCGGCCAGCAAAACGTATAACTCCGCGCGTTTCATGATCGCTCGCGTGACATAACATTAGTGCCGGTGCACCCTCGTATTTCATTGTAATCTCCTTAGGTGTGACTCGCGAACAGAAAAAATAACAGCATATCCACGGAGTGCGTGATGACGAGTGGGGCGAAGCATCCCTCAGTCCGTCCACGCTTCGGTGCGTTCGTTCATTACTGCTTCCGTCCGTTCGTGTGTACATCCAAGCGTCCGTATACATCTGTGCGTCCATACGTCCGTCCATGCGTCCGTGGGTCTGATCATACGTTTTACTGAAGACGGCACATATTGGAGCTCCTCTGGTGTGAAGCTGTCATCCCGATCTGATAAACTGATCACAGAGAACTTTGTTACAATCGCCGAAGCTGATTCTGCTGAGGATTTATATTCGCTAGTTTGGGCGGTCTCTCCGTTTCTCAGTATAAGATCGCAAAATTCTTCGGCAATCACACGTTCACTAACTTCTCGAGACAGCGCTAGAGCCTGTAGTGGTCTCGAGTGGACTACTGGCTGTCGGAGGGCACGTACCATGTTCCACAGTTGAGGCGCCAAGGTAAATGGAGAAAGTGAGGCACATAAATCTTGCCACCTTTTGGTTGAAAGCTTCTGCAGTTGGTTATGCATTGCAGAATGTACTTTCTGTGCAACCTTGAAATTTTCTAAATTACCCGACCTGTAATATCTTCTTTCAGATTGCCGTCGTATTGCCCGAAGCCTCTCATACTCAGCGTCAACCCCCGAATACCCATCTGGAATGGAATACCCATCTGGTACGAGTTGCTTTTGTTAGAAGATTTTTTATCTTCGATGCAAACGTTTCTGCGTCAGAACAAGGTTCAAGATTTTTTTCTCTGTAGTTCTCGAAAGATTGCCCAATTTGTAATTCTTGTTGTGCGGTCATTTCTCGTTTTCTTCAACTTTGGGTAATATATGAATACTGGCAAGTGGTCCCTTCCTCTTGTATCAGCGTCTGCAGTCCAGTCTGCTCCAGCCGCTAGTTCAGAGGAGCACACAGTGATGTCTAGTACGCTGCAGTAGTTATGCCCCCGTAGAAACGTCAGAGAACCATCATTTAGTATAGTGTAACCATGGTCTTAGCATATTTTTACTATAGCAGATCTCCTTACACTACAACGCTCACTACCCCACAATTATTGGTTCGCGTTAAAATCACCGCATATAATTATGGGATCATGGTCAGGTCTACACACTGCAGCCAACTCTGCGTATAAAACGTTTGCTTGAGGGTGCACGTAAACACTAACTACAGTTACAGTAACGTTAACAAACTTAACCTTGCATCTAACCAATTCCGGCTCATCTGTTTTTGAAGAAGCCACAAGTGTCGACAGGAATATCGCGTCTCACACACAACATCACTCTGCTTTTTGCAGCAGGACGTTCTGCTTGGTACACCACATAATTGGACAAGCGAAAGTTAGTGGATACTCTTGTTTCAGAAATACACAAAATTGTAAACCCGTGCTGAGCGACGAATTTCCGAAAATCTCCACTCTTATTCTGCAAACCCTTGCAGTTTCACTGGAATATTGCACTTCTTTTGTACCAGTTAGATAGTCCGGTAGCCATGATTACGACAAGAGAAGATGCTAAAAATCTAGCAGCAATTTCACTTCTGGTAAAGAACCTGCTTGTGGCAGGGATTATAGAATCGTTTTAAGAGCCGCAAAGATTATTGGCGAAATCACTTGCTCGTTTCCGGCTGTCTCCGCCGAGATCGCATTTCTTGAAAAATTTTTCCTCAGCAAGCTGCTGTGACCCTTCCCTTTGGTAGTCAGTGGCTTCTTGGCTGTGTCTGGCTCGGCAGAAAATTTCACTTCAGCATGCGTCAACCTGTTGAATAAAATTGAACGTAGCTCTGATTGAGGATTAAAAAAAGCTCAAGTTTGATCAAATATAACAACAGTTTTAGCGCAACAAGCACGAATCATTTTACGCCGCTAGAGGCGCTAGCGCTGCGGTCAAATAACGGATGGCACACGTTTTTTCCAACGCTATTCATGTTCATGCACTTGTGCATGTATTTTCAGCGCCACATCATGAAGTTCCAGTCAATAAAAAAATTACAGCACAGACACTTTCCATGCGCAGGCTTCGCATAACATCGACTGCGAAGATACGTGCGATCTACAAACCGTTTTTTTTTCTGCGATTCAGGAAGGGATGTTTCGCATATTTGTACATTTTGATAGACCATTTTTTGTTATTCGAAGGTATTTCTTTTTTATGGAAAGCAAGTAGCGAGTTAAAACGCACCCGTCCTCTCGTGCTTATGGTACCTTTGTCTTGGAAAAAAACTTCATGGGTGAAAGCCAATACGATTTTACAAACGCAGCTGTGTATAGAAAATTGTCATGTGAAAGCTCAGGCAGTTTGAAGACACTGTGCGCTTTCATATTCACACATCATTTTCAGACGCATCGGTTTGAACACTTTCAGCTCCTAGGTTCATTCTAGCTTGTGTTTGTTGTCAATAGGTTTAGACGCTGAGGGCAAAGCATGTGTTCTGCAAGTCTAAATTTCGCAGCAGCCCATACAATTATCTAGTAAATGTGCATAAATCGAAGTGACGGACTGAGGCGCTGAAGCAGCAGCAAGCAAGCTCTTGTCATTGTTGAACCCTCTCATGAAAACTTTTCAGCATCTTTTGTTGTAGATCTCAAGCAGGGTGACAGCGGGAATCCTCAAATTACCACTACTACCATTTTCGATTTAACTATACCGAAAAGCGCGTCCAAGGTACTCGGTACAAGGGTTGCGTTAGCGGGAATTGCATCGCAGTCTTTGCTTAGGTTAAGAATCTTGGTGGTGGAATGATTGATTGAATTATTTGTCGGGTTTAACGTCCCAAAACCACCATATGAATATGAGAGACGCCGTAGTGGAGGGCTCCGGAAATTTCGACCACCTGGGGTTCTTTAACGTGCACCCAAATCTGAGCACACGGGCCTACAACATTTCCGCCTCCATCGGAAATGCAGCCGCCGCAGGCGGGATTCGAACCCGCGACTTGCGGGTCAGCAGCCGAGTACCTTAGCCACTAGACCACTGTGGCGGGGCTTGGTGGTGGAATGAGAAATTTTTGTTGTATGTATTGATGGTAGATATCATACGAGCGAAAATTTTAGAATAACTCAAACGACAGTGAAATGGCTTGAAAACATTGAACGCACTCGACAATAAATTGCGGGTAGAGTTGGACAGCTGGGTAGAGTTGGACAGCTACAAAAGAAGAAAAGCAAACATTATAGAAGGTTCCAAACTGAAACATTCTAAAACACCTAAAGCACGAACGTCTACTGACAAGGTATGTTGTTTTGATATTAAAATCCATTTACGTATGCTGCACCTACCGACATCAACACTTGATTGATGTCGGGACACTACAGTACCAATACTAGCGACTTAAAGTGGCAGCCTGGCTAGTGAAATGTCAGGTAACAAAATTTCTGAAATAGGCGCTTGCGCGTCACCAAAGCATTCAAAGAGGGCGCTTGTGTGTCGCTAACCCATAGATGAGCCGCCAGGATTTCTTCAATAGGATAGGTGGGGGTGAGCACTTACGGCAAGTGAGTACATCCAGGGGCCGTGTCAACCGCTAGTGTCCACAGGCTAGGGTCCTTACTTTTAGCACCGCACCTGCCCTCACAGTGTGGAGCGGGCATTGCTGTTAACGTCACGATATCTTGCGTAAGCATGTGAAGAGAAAATTTGGACGTCACAGCACAGCACTCGTGGTGCAGTTGAAAGATAGACTTGCTTTAGAAGATAGTGCAATTCGAGAAAGCTTGTGAAATTGAGCTTGTTTGCGTATTATCACGATTAAAATGAAAAAAGTGTTTAAGTCAAGGACAACTAAGACAGCATTATAGGTACTTTGTATTAAATTTGCAGCATTTCTTTGCAAACTTTGGCGACTTTAAGGGTATCTATCTATCTGGCTGCTTACGTTTGGGGGTTCTCGTCCGAACACGGCTGCTGACACCAAAGCCCGACCACTAGGAACCAGGCTCCAGCCTTCACTTTAGGTGAATCGTCAGCTATCACGATTTCACATTATTCTACCTAATTTTCCGCTCACCAGGAGCGATGGTAGGCACTCTTCGCAGCTCGCAACCGGGAATAAAAATCGGGATAGTGAGCTGGCCCAGAAGGGTCGCTGAAGCACAGCAATGTGCGGCCATCTAGAGTGGCCCGAGGGCTCGTCGTCATCCTGCTTCTACTTTCTCTGCCACACCTGCCCTCAAATGAATCTTCCGAGGATCAATAAAGTCCCTTACCTACCTCAGGCATATTTCTTCATCTTCTTCACCCACAATGTGAAGACATAATACGAATAGAGATAGCGCAAAAACTTCAAATATTGCAATTTTCTCTCCAGATGCAGCCTTGGGCAAGTATATTTTAGGGGCTCTGAGCAACTCTCACTTAACCCAAGAAAACGACACATCGGAAGCCATATCGGAGAACCCGGTTCTCAGTAGCTTGCACTATCCTCCGCCACGCAAGTGTTTCAACGGGTGTATACATCTTCCTTTGAATTGTGAAATAGGGGGAGAGCGCGAACGCAGTCCCCCACTACCAAAAATTGCATGCCCCATCTGCCCCAGTTTGGGTTAGTGGCAGGGGTCAGCACGAGCGCAGTGCAATGCCCGCGCATCTCCATGGGGGCACCGCCATTTTTTAGGAGAATTTTATTTTCGGATATATGATACAGAGCCTATGTGCACACATAAAAATGGAAAATTGTGAACAATGGGTATGTACAATGCAAGCTGTTATATACAGCGAAAGAACTTGTAGTGTATGCAGTGACGTACAATGCAAAAATTGTGCAACAAAGACAGGATATTCTTGCCATCGAGATGATTAAACTTAAATAGACAGTAAGGCTATATGAACAAACAAAAGGACGTCATTCACAGTGAAGGGTGATGTTTTGCATTCACCTGTGAGGACAATTTGCTCGCGCGCTCAAGAACAATATTGCACAAAAGGACATGTTTCTAAGGAAGAAAAGAAAAATACACACTGTAATGTCACAGTGGTACAAGCTCTGGCCCACCTCCTCAATAGGGGAGGAAAGGCATGGACACTCTGTAGTTTTTTTACGATAAAAATCACGTAGATCACCGTCGGAGGAAAGCTTCCTCTCCCAGCATGGCTAGTTCTGCGTTAAAATGCATAAGCATTGTTTCTTAGCCGATGTAGTAGGGGAAACATTGCTCTCTTGGGGTGTCCCCTCAGGCAGGCCAGTCCCCTTCGTTTCCATAAGACGAAGGCTCCGACTGCCATTAAGATTACGACAAAGTTATCTCTGTGGCTAGACTTCCACTGCATGCTTGTTTGGAACATTTTGGTAACCATGCGCCAAAAGGTGCGTGCTACTATACATTCATGGAAGACATGGTTCAGTGTTTCGACGCGGCCGCATTGCGGGCATGTCGCGGAGGGCGCCAAGCCCCACGCCGCAAGGCGGTCGGCCGTTGGTAAAGCCCCCCATTCCCTAAGCCAGTTTAGGTCACGGACCTCGGAGGGGAGAGACGTGTTTGTAAGAGTCCAGAGCCTTTTCGCCCGGCATTTCCGGCGTTGTTCTTCAGATAGGCTTTTAAATGCTGTTAATTCGCTCATGTTGGTGGGGGACATTTCCATAGGTTCTTGAACAAGAAAATCATTTCGCCATTGTTGCAAAGATTGTATAACATGTGTGTAATACGCTGGTGGCTGCTCAGCAGCTGGTCCCGTGTCGTTTGCTAAACCAAAAAGTCTTCTAGAGGTTCCAAGCAGATACACTACAAGTTGCCTGCCTCGATACGATAAGTTCTCTAAGACTGCCCAGGTGTTTTTGAGAGCCAACATGCGGCACATTACATCAAGGTTGGGTACACTGAGCCCTCCTCATTTTACTGGTAGGTGGACCAAGGCTCTGGCAACAGCTCCGGCGTGGCCATCTCAAAAAAAGGAGCCACACGCAGTAACCACTCTCAGCAAAACCCGTCGAGGTGCTCGGGTAATTCTGGCTACATAAAGCAGTGGCGCTGTTATGCTGGATTTAATTAGATAAGCTCTTTCATTAAAAGGTAGTGGAAACGTTCTGGCGACTTCAATGCGCCTGTTCACTTTGTGTTGGATTTTTTTTCCTTGTGGTGCGGGCTACCTCACCAGTCGAAAGGAAAGTTACACCTAAGAATTTAACGCCTTGGACGATTTGGACGCCATCAGGGAACTCTTCAATGTGCATTCTAAAGCACAATGCCTTGCTTTTTCCGGGATTAAGAAGTGCTCCCGACAGGTAACTATACGTGTGGAATATTCGCAGAAAGGCTCTGTAGCTATCCATGTTCCGAATAAACAACAATATGTCATCGGCGTATGCCGCTACTTTCACTTCGCCCAAGCCTGGGAGAGGAAAACCCCGTATCGAAGTGCATTTCTGGATTTGTTTCAATAATGTATCTATGCATAATACAAAGAGAATTGTGGAGAGGGGACAGCCTTGTCGAATTCCCCTAATTACTGCAATACGTTCAGATGTATAGCCATTCACTACTAATGACGTTTCTAAGCCTGTGTAGAGTAAGCGGAGGGTGTCGGTTAAATCTGCTGGGAAGCCACAACACTCAAGCACAGCGAAGAGATAGTTCCATTCTACGCGATTAAAAGCTTTTTCCTGATCCAAGGGAACAAAAATGCCGGATATTTGTGTTCTTGCAGCGTACGTGAATAAATCGCGAGTCAGCGCAAGCCAGGAATAGACCGTACGACCTGGGACACAGCATGTTTGTATGTCGCTTACTATTTCCGGTAGAATGGTTGTTATGCGGTTTGCAAGGATGGCTGTCAATATATTATAATCCGAGTTAAGTAGGTAAACGGGCCTCCACGGCCTTGGATCGAACGGCTCTTCCTCGCTTTTAAGCAAGAGTATAACTCTGCTCTCACGAAACGTTTTCGGTCTCATTCCGTCAGCAAGAAGCGCATTTAGCATTGTTTTCTGAAAAGGTGGTCTTGTATTGTTTCAAGGAAGGTTTTGTAGAAACTCAAAGGTATCCCGTCAGGGCCAGTGGCGGTGGTTGTGTTCATGCGCTGAAGCACGTTAAGCGATTCATCCAGCGTCACTGGGCTGCACAGACCATCGCGAAGCTCCTCCGGTACGCGGGAAATTCCCGCGCAAATCTCAATAACTATGGTGGCATGGTTCACGTGGCTCGCGTTCTCTGCCCTGAAAAGATTAGAAAAATGTGTTTCAAAGACCCTCATTCCAGCGGCGGCGGTCGTATTCATGCGCTGAAGCACGAAGCGTACTTCATCCAGCGTAACTGGGCTGCACAGACCATCGCGAAGCCCCTTCGGTACGCGGGAAAATCCCGCGCAAAACTCATTAACTATGGTGGCATGGTTCACGTCGCTCGCGTTCTCCGCCCTGAAAAGATTCGAAAATTGTGTTTGAAAGACCCTCATTATGTCTCCTGCTCGTTTAGACTTTTCACCGTTCGGACACTGAACGAAAGGAACATGCATTTGTTCACCCAAGGAGCCGTTGCGGATGCTTCGAAGAACAGCCGAATCTGAAAGCGGTCGTCCGAAGATGAAAGACTGCGCAGCCGTGCGCGAACTAAGACGTAGCATAAGTTCGTACTGCGCATTTAACTGATCAATATAGTCGTGCATTGCAAACGTCAGCGTCTCGCCTCTTCGTACAATACGCGCTTTTCGCAGCGTGTCGTTTATCTCCGTCGTCAGGCGAACTTTCCGTTCGCGCCCCGCTCGGTGCGCCAACTGTTTTTCAATGCATCCCAGTTACGGGGTTCAGGCGGCCTATCACACACTTGCTCTTGTGCATTGCGCAGAAATGCTACGCTTTCTGGGTCGTGTATGAGTGAGGTGTAAATTTTTCAGTGGTTTCTAAAGGTAGTGGATTGCTCAAAGAAAAGTTGTACAGACACTGGAAAGTGGTCTGTGATGCATGGAGCGTCCGGTGGAAAATGTATTACTTAGCAACTAATACCCCTGTAACACGTTGAAACTTAAGTGCACTTTGAGCGTGTGTACTTACGCCCACGAAGTGTCCTTTTTGCGGCTCGCTGCTACACATGAAAGCGAAGTGTACTTTGCAAATGATGGCAGTGGTGATTCGCGGATTTGTAGCCCAACGTATATTAGTTATTTTTGAGCCTGTGCCTCATCGTCAGACCACGTTGTCTTCGCGGAAGCATACCCTGTGGCACATGACATCTTAAACACCTAAAGAACAACTCACCTACACATGTGCAAGTGTACCTGGAAATAAACAATGCGATGGAGGCAGTCATTGCTCTGCATGTGCTGCCACATTCTCCTAGCGTACGTGGCCGCAAACAGCCCGACGCTGAAAGTAGCAAGGTTAGTGTTGTATCTTATTACTTGTTTTATACATAATGGTATCCACCTTACCAACAACAATAGCTTAATACTAGTATGAGCACCGCTTGAGGCAACAGCATCTTTCTATACAAGCCACTGGTACCGAGGCTACATACTTCATCGAAGCCGTCGCAGTGAAGTGAGGTTGGAGAGCGCACTTGCCGGCAAATGTACTTTGTGGTGAGTGACGCTAAACTTGCTTGTGTGACAACGCGCTACTGACTCTCGCGGCTAAAAATACTCGCTTAAAGTGCACCTGAAGTGCTACGTGTGACAGGGGTATAGGGACATGTGTGGCTAGCACTTCAGGAAAATACTAGCGATCTAGCCGGATCATTTTGGATCCCCGTTGCCAGTTTGCAACAAAGTCATTCTGGTGAGTGTCGACCCACGAGTCTCTGACCTTGAAATCGCGGATGAGTTGTCGCAGTACGCGAACTCCGCTTTATTGTTTGCTTTGTCTGCCTCCGCGCGCGTCTCTGTCGGTGTCTCACCATAGTTAAAATCCCCTACTAAGAAAGTGGGGTAGTTGTCAAACATAAAGGAATCAAGTGAATCAAAAGAATCGGCAGAGCCCCCACGTTGAGCTGGGGCATATACCACAAGCGCCCTTACTCGTCTGCCGTGAAGGTTAAAGTCTACTGCTAGTGTGCGGCCATCAAAACCGTATACACAGTGAGCTCCTCGACGTAACGCTGGTGTCAAAAACACAACTCAAACTACGCATATGTTGGAATCGGTCAGCGAAAAAAAAAGGCTTCGGCTCCAAAAAGTGTGCAAAAAGATTGCACATCAAAGGGGGCTTTAAAGTTACATTCCTGTAAAAAGAGGATGTCGACATGACGTGACTTTGCAAAGTGCATGACTTCTCTCTGCTTATCTAGGCGTCTGAAACATTTGAGGTTTAAGGAGAGAAAATTCACCGTCGCCATTTTTTAAAACGGGGTGTGCATGCGAACTTTACGAAAAAACTTGCAGAGGGTGGGGCGAGTGTTCAACGAGCGAACATGACTAAGGAGAAAGATGCTCTGACGCGTCAGAAACAGCACGTTTTTGAGGCCTACTATTGTCCGTAGAGTCCTCAGAGTCAGTGGTCGGTGGGTGGACATGTTTGGTGGCTTGACGGTCTGTTTCCATGGCACGGGCACCGACACTCACACCGGCGGCCACACCTGTAATCTGGTTAGACAGGCTCAGCTTACGGGTCTGAGCAGAGTATTTGCTGGCTCGTGCGTTCAGCGTCGTAAGTGCCATAATCATCATCATGGTCTTGTCTGGGCCGCTGATCAGAGCTTCTGCACGTCCCGTTGTTCGGGTGCCGTGTCCCATCGAAGTTCTCGGCACCTCGCAGCTGCTGGTAGCCCCACCTGAGTCGTAGCTGCAGCTCTCCTAGTCTCTACCAGGTACGGGCACTCGGGCTTCGGTTTTAGATGAGCTGTGGTCTTCATAGGCATCTGGCGAGAAGTCCGTGGTCTCGGACGGGGCGCGAAAGGTTGTAGACACTTTCTCTTACAGAGGAGGCAGGTCTCCTGTGTCTTGTGGTTCGGCATAGGCTTCAGTATCAGTTGTGTCGGTGTCGCTCTCAGTCTTGAGCGCCTGAAATTCATCTTGCAATGCGGGCGTTGGGGGCGTGAGGTCGGTACACGGTTGCTCTTCGGTTGCCGCTGCTGCAGCTGCTGTGAAGGATTTCGGACGTACGCAGTCAGCTGTTGGATCACTGCCCGAGCACTTGCGACACGGTTCTGCGCATCCCTCTGTAGCATGCCCAAAGACGTTGCATCGCGCACAACGGGACGTGGCACAATCTTTGGCAATGTAACCAGCATTCCGGCATTTAGATCCCACTTTCTTGACTCCCCGGTAGTCGCACAAGAAGTTGTAGCCTTGGACTGTCAAAAAGTTTGGAATTTGGTTTTTCATTTCTACTCGTGCCAACCACAGGATAGCCATCGAACACTGGTTCGTGGAAATGTTGCACATTGCCATAAACGAAGAGAGCAGTCGTTAGAGCTGCGTCACCTACCCACAGTGGTACCCGAAAGACTGCGACTTGGACTATTTTAGGAGCGACGCTGACGAGTATGGCTGATACGCCGTTCAAGAGAATGGCGTCTTGTTCTTCAGCTTGGTGGGTGCGTGGACTTTTGTGGCTGCGGCGTCGAACTTTGCAACTCCCATGTGAAGGGACTTGATACCGGCTGCGCCGGTTAATGCTTCAAGTGCATCGATAATATTGTCCACGAAGCTCCCCTCTGGAGCACTGAGAGTAAAGCAGTGTGCTTTGGGCGGTGGCGTTGCGAAAGCCATCAACCTTTTGTCCTGGCCCTGGCTCCCACGGCTTGCGCTGTGGTGCCCGGGCGCTGGGTCTCGATGAACGCCTCGACACAGCCGGGGGGGGGGGGGAGAAGGGCTGTCCAGGGGTCCACTGAATACTTGATGAGATGGGGGCGACGTCTGGCAGCCTTTTAAAAGAATTTTATTTCTGAAAAAAAAACATACATAGACAGAAGACATTTAGGTGTTGCATTTTTTGTTCTCAAGACATTGCTAATATATTTTAATATACATTCCAATGAACAAAATGAATTTTTGTACCTGTAAACAGAAACAGAAATTTTAACGTGTATAAAGAAAACTTCGCGCGGGGTACGTACACTTCATGAAAAAGAACAAAAAACGACATTTTAAAAATGCGCATGTGATTTAATAAATATTTATGCAATACTAAATGCAACTTCAGCGAAATCACAAACACTAGCCTACCTTCTCAGTAATCAAGGCAAGGCATGAACACTTTGCTCTTTCTAAGAAGAATGAATCGTGTTGACCATCGCAGCAAGAAAGCTTCCTTTCCCGGGATGAATAACTCTTCGTTCAGATGTGTTAACGTCATAGTTCTTGAGCGATGTAGCTGAAGAAACATGGCCCTCTGAGGGCGACCCCGCCGGTGTGCCATGTCCCCTCCGTTTCCACAATACAAAAGCACCAATACACATTATCAACTCAACAAAAATGTCTCTGTGCCGTGACTGCCATTGCATGCTGACTTGAAACATGCTGGTCACCAAAGGCCAGAAAGTACGTTCCACAGGACATTCATGAAGTACATGATTTAGGGTTTCCGTCCGGCCGCATTGCGGACATGAGGCGGAGGGCACCACACTTCACGCCGCAAGGCGGTCGGCCATTGGCAACGCCTGCCATTCTCTTGACCATGAGAAGTCTTGGACTTCAGCGGGTTGACCATAATTTTCATGAACCAGCGTCGAGTTTTGTGGTTTTTCTTGCGCTGATCATCGTTTAGGTTTTTCGCGGCAATACCTTCAAATATTTCAGTGGGTAACATATCCATCAGTTCACAGTCTGGTAAGTTATTTTGCAAAAAGTGCAGAGATTTCGCCACGTGCGTATAGCAGGTCGGTGGCCGCTCAGCAACCAGTCCCGTCTCGTCTGCTAATCAAAAGAAGGGACGGGAAGTTCCAAACAGATACTTTGTGAATGCTCGGCCTCAGTATGTCGTATTTGAGTTGAGTCCCCATGTGGTTCTCAAGGCAGAAACACGACACATATCTTCGAAGTGGAGAATGCTAAAACCTTCCATTTTCGTTGCTAGGCGGACTAGTACTCTGGCGACGCTTTCCACATGGCCACCCCAAAAGAAGAAACCACATGCACTTGCTACTCATAGCAAAATTTGTCGAGGTGTCCATGCAATTTCTGCCACATAAAACAGGGAAGCTGCTATGCTTGTCTTGTTGAGATATGCACGTTCAGTAAAAGGTAAATGAGAAGACCTCGCAATCTCAACACGTTTATCCACTTTGCGCTTGATTTCATTACAGGTGGTTCGGGCTACTTCACCGGACACAAGGAAGGTAACCACCAGAACCTTTACTCCGTCTACCCAGTGGACTCTATAGGGAAACTGTTCAGTGGAGCTACCAAAGCGCATTGCTTTACTCTTATCTGGATTGAGTTGTGCTCCCGAGAGGACTGTATGTGTTATAGAGTTGCAAGAAAGCCCTGTATCTATCAATATCCCTGAAAAAAAGTGAAACATCGTCGCGCTAGGCTGCCACTTTCACTTCACTCAGGCTTCAGATTTGGGTGCACCTTCAAGAACCCCAGATGATTATTCCGGAGCCCTACACTACGGCGTCTCTCATATATGGTGGTTTTGGGACGGTACACCCCACATATCAATCAATCAATCACTTCACTCAGGCCAGAAATAAGAAATCGCGTATTGAACTACATATGTTGCTCTGTTTCAACAGTGGTTCGATACAAAGTGCAGAAAGAAGCGCTGAGAGAGGGCAACTTTGGAGTGTACCGCGGCTCACAGCGATGGGTTCAGTTGTGTGGCCATTCACTACTAAGTAAGCTTTCAGGTCAGTACAAAGCAGGCGAAGAACCTCGAGAAGACGAGTATGAAAACCAAAGCATTCCAACACGCCAAAAAGATAATTGTACTTAACTCTGTGAAAATGCTTTTCCTTAGTCTAGGGAGACAAAAACACCAGACACTTGTGTTCTCGTAGCAAATGTGAACAGATCACGGGTCAAAGCAACTGAAGAAAAAAATTGTACGACCTGGAGCACAAATTTGCACATTACTGATTATTTCAGGTAGGACGGATGATATGCGATGCGGTAAAATAGCAGTTAATATCTTGTAGTCAGAGTTCAGTAAAGAAATGGGTCTCCATGCTTTGGGTCTGACGCTTCACGTCCACTCTTTAGCAGAAGGATGACTCTGCTCTCACGAAACATTTCAGGTCGAATCCCATCAGCAAGAATCTGGTTAAGCATCGACAAAAGGTGGAGATGTATAAATCAGTGGTAGGCCATCAGAAACTGCTGCAGCGGAAGCGTTCATTTGTTTGAGTACAAGATGTAGTCACGCCAATGTTCTCAGACTACATAAACTATCACGGCACTCTTCTAGTATACAAGAGATACCCGAGCAGAACTAGCGTATAGCTATGCTATGGTGCCCTATGCTTGTGTCCTCTGTCGTGAACAGGATGGTGAAGTGTGTTTTGAAAACGGTCACTATATCCTCTGCTCGATCAGACTGTGCGCCACTGGGCATCTCAACGTATGAAACCATTGCTCGTTCTTCAAGAGAGTCGTTGCAGACACTTCGGAGAACAGCAGGATCTGCAACGGGCCTTCCATTAACAAACGACAGCACCGCTGTACGGGAGCTAAGCCGGAGCAGGAGTTCATATCGCGCCTTCAACTGATTCAAATAATCTTGCATAGCAAACTTCAATGTTTGATCCTCCCAACTATGCGCGCTTTCCGAAGTGTGTCGTTATTTCAGTCGTTAGGCGCTTTTTCCTATATCCGTCGGCTTTAATTAGTTCAGTGCAAAAGCTGTCCTTCAAAGTATCCCAGTCACACGGTGCTGCTGCGCACTTGCACAAGTCTTGCAGTGTTAAGCGCAAAGAGGCTACACACTCTCGATTAAGTACAAGTGCCGTGTCCATTTTCCATTGCTTCCTAAACAGTGCAGGCCGATCGAAACACCTCTTTACTGACACTGGGAAGTGGTCTGAAATGAGCAGTACGACTGCGGGGTAATTCAAGACTTCGCAACTACTGACATGCGTAGCAAACACTTCAGGGAAGTAGAAACCGTCTAGGCGGCTCATATTTGTGCCTCGTTACCATGTCCTGCCAAAAACGTCTCCGTGAATACTAAGCCATGCGTCGTTTAGCTTGAAATTGTGAATAAGCTGCTTAAGTGCCCGGGCCCTCCTATAAGGCCTGCCCTGGCGATGTCCGCTTACATCCTTGTACAGATCTTCCACAAAATTGAAATGTCCAACTAAAAAGGTGGGGTAATTGTCGAACAAAAAAAATTGAGTGTATAAAAGAAATCAGAGCTCTTCGCAGGTTGGGCTGGAGCGTAAATAACGAGTGCTCTATACGCTGGCCGTGAAGGTTGAAGTCCTCGGCCAGAGTTCATCCGTCAAAACCGTAGTGACAATGGGCACCCCGGTGAAACACAGGCGTAATAAATACGACTCCAACACCACACATAAACGAGTCTGTTAAGGAAAAGAAGGCATCCACACCAAAATGGGGAACAAAAGGATTGAACATCATAAGGCGAGCGGAAATCAGTTTCTTGAAGAAAAAGAATATCTGCATGACATGCTCTGGCTAAGGTGATAACATCCCGCTGCTTGTCTAGGTTTCTAAAGCCTCGAACATTTAGGGAAATAAAATAAACCGTCGCCAATAGTTATATAGCATGTGCTGATGCAAGAACAAAGGAAAAAGGCGGGGCAAGCACACAAGGAGCCATGGTGACTACGGGGAATTTCGCCTTGACTGCATCAGAGCATGGTGGAGTTTGTGGGGCTTACTCACCCCACTTTCAGAACTTTCCGAGTCCGTGGTGGAGGGGTGTACGCGTTTCGCCGCCTGGCGATCAATGTCCACGGGGCTGCAAGCAGGGTTCGCTCCGGGGATGGGGCCAGTGATCGTGTGGAGCGGGTTGGTCAGATTCAGAGTGCGGGCCTGAACGCAGAGCTTGCTCATTCTGGAGCTTGTCAGTTGAGTAGGGTCCTGCCTGGAAAACGAGTCTTCAGGATGTCCTGTAGCTCGCATGCTGCGACCCATTGATGATTGTGGTGTATCCGAGGCCTCGGCAAGACCCCCAGAGTCTACGCTGCAGCGTGTGTGGCCCCCTGTGCGAAACGAGGCAGGAACAGCGGGCTCTGATGCGTCGTGGTCATCCGCAGTTTCCGACGAAAAGTCGTCGACTTCATTACTTGTGTGGAAAGCTGAAAACAGCCTTCTCAGATGTAGAAAGCAGGTTTTTCAACTTTTCTTCTTCGTCTGCTTGGGAACTAACATGTGAGGTCACACTTTCGCTGTCACATTTCCGCGCAGGTACTTGTTCTTTTTCAGGGGTCCGTGGCACAAAACATGACTGGGTGCCAACTGTATCACCAGCTGCTGCTGCCGCAAAAGATCGTGGTGTTACGCAGTCAACTGTGGCATTATTCGCTGCGCACCTCCAGCAAAGCTCCATACACCCCTCCATGGTGTGGCCAAAAACGCTGCAACGTGAGCACCAGAGGGTGGCACAGTCTTTCCCGGTGTGTACTGCTAAGCGGCACCGAGAGCACACCTTTTTAACGCCCCTGTAATCGCACATCACCGTGTGGCCTTGCACAGACAAGAAATTTGGTATTGGTTTCTTCATTTCCACACGAGCCGCCCGGATGCCTGTACCCACTCCTGGGCGCCCCTTGAATGCTGGCTCGTGTACTTGCTGCACGTTTCCGTAGACCGAGAGAGCAGAGGCAAGCACTGCATCTCCGACCTACAGTGGAACTGGCCAAACAGATACTTGAACAATTGCGAGTTCTATGGTGACTAGGGGTACCGACTCACCGTTCAGCAGGATGGCACTTCAGTTCTTCAATTTCATTGCTGCAGTCTCGGTTGAGGCAGCAGCGCTTAACTTTAAACATCTCATATGTTGGAGGGACTTGATTCCGGCAGGGCCGGTCACATTTTAAAGAGCATCGACGACATCGTCGACAGTACTGCCTTCTGGAGTACTAAGGACGGAACAGTGGGCTTTAGGCGGAGGCCTGGCGTAGATCAGCGACGGCAAGGTTGAGCTTTGGCTCCCACTGCGAAACGCTGTGGTGCCCGGACGAGGAACTGGGAGTGCTCCTGGCCGATTCCGAGGTGAGCTGTATCCGGGATCTTCCTTGATGAACAAGTCGCAGATGGACAGCAACGTAGCCTCGCTGATAACGGTCAGCCCGGCACTAGGTAAGTATGCCAGACAACGGGTCACACTCGGTCAGCACCAATCGCGACGTCTTGTGTCATTCTGGTGAGGTGCAGATGATGGTCGAAGATTACCATTTGCTTCTCGGCTATTTGATTGATTTGTGGGGTTTAACGTCCCAAAACCACCATATGATTATGAGAGACGCCGTAGTGGAGGGTTCCGGAAATTTTGACCACCTGGGGTTCTTTAACGTGCACCCAAATCTGAGTACACGGGCCTACAACATTTCCGCCTCCATCGGAAATGCAGCCGCCACAGCCGGGATTTGATCCCGCGACCTGCGGGTCAGCAGCCGAGTACCTTGGCCACTATACCACCGTGGTGGGGCGCTTCTCGGCTATTTAAAGGATCCATTTGAAGAAACACTAAGGGCCCACTAATATGCGTAGGCCTGTTAAATAAAATTGAACTTAGCTCTGATTGAGGATAAAAAAGCGCAAGTTTGATCAAATATAACAGCAGCTTTTGCGCAACAAGCATGAATGATCTTTACGCCGCTAGAGGCGCTAGCGTTGCGGTCAGTTGCCACTTAACGAAGGGCGCACATTTTTTTCCAGTGTTATTGATGTTGTGCATGTATTTCAGCGCCACATCATGACGTTCCAGTTGATAAAAAAATTACAACACAGTCAACTTCCATGTGCAGGCTTTCGCGTAGCACCAATCACGAAAGTGGATGCGATCTGCCGATTTTTTTTCTTTGTGGAATTCGGGAAGGGATAATTTGCACGTTCGTACATTTTGAAACATGACACAAAGGAGCTACACATTTCGGGTTTTGACAATAGCCTAATGCAGTTAAAAAAACCTTTCACATTAAAAACTTTTGTGCCATTGTTTCATAATCAGATGTCCCATAATCAAAACCACTCATAGAAGTTGACAAAATCAAAAAAGTACTCGCAGTTAGTAAAACAAAAAATATACATGGTTGTATTTGTGTATCAATCTCGAGGAGACATTCATGGCCTAGTTTTCTTGCACTTTTTATGTATTCACTTGCCAGGATAGAGTGAACACTGTATGCCTCAGTGACAATGTAGAAGTGCTCTTCATCATATGGTTCTCTTGAGCAGATTATTCTTTATGCCTTGGCATAAGTGTCACCTGGAAGGGCAACAGCAGAGCTGTTGGTTCTCACATGCTTGCTGTACCTTTCAGAGGCAATTACTGCACCCCGGACCTTCACTTTACGAAATTCAACCACCTCTTTTTCCTGCAGTTGCGCATGCCCGGAAACATCATGAACCACTTCAGGCTTGCCTAAAGGAGTAATGCCATCCAATCATTCTCTCTCAGAGTTTTCTTTTAATAATGAAAGCGCATGACTGCTAGCATGCGTCTTCAAAACTAACAAACTGCTGCGTAGCAGAAGCCTGGTAGCAATCTGCGAAGTCACTCTATTGGCAGATGTAATAAGCTGCAGAAGCTTGCCCATATTTGTTTCAAATGTGAAACAAGATTGCGTCCATAAAGGGCCAAACAAGATAGCAGACTATGGCAAATGTAACACCTGGTGAACGTTGTATGTCATGTCCTTATGACCATATAAAAATTCAACTGCAACAACAAACTTGGTCAGGAGTTTTTTTACTGAGGTCTATATCTGCACTTGAAATTGTATTTTTAAACAGGAGAAACACACCTGACACTAGAAGGCTCCAGTGAGTCAAGTATTTCTCCTCAAGTACGCCAGCCAGGCAAGACACTGTAATGCAGAAGCCAGTACTGCTATTCGGAGGCCTTCCAATACTTTCTCACCTGAAGCGGCCTCAGCTGACGGTTTACACCCACAGGCATTTGTACTGCACAAAGCCTTTAATTTATCAGCCTTATAGTAGACGGCATGCCACAGTAATACCCTGTCCCTGTGTCCGAGAACCACAGTTTAGTCAACTGTCTCAAGACGCCCAGTAAGATGCTGTGCATGTAGTCGGGGCACCTTGACCAGGCAGGACTAAAGCATGGCAAGTTAATCAAAAGAGAAGGGCCCTTCATTCCATGTACAGTGGTGCCAGTACGGCAAGCAGCCCTCGTGTCTGTGAGGCCTTTCTCATCGGTGAGGCCAGCATAGGGTTGATCCATGCAGTACTTGATGGTATTTGTTAAACAAATTAAAAGGACACACACAGCACGTTTCAATTCGCGGCAACTTATTAGTAACGCAATGAAAGGACCTAGTTGGTGCATCGTCAAGCTATCTTTGCGATGGCTTTTTCTGCCAGCCTCCGGCATTGTGTACTATGTACATGATGTCAATAAAGTTCACTGTTCACTGTTCATCTTTATGTTGAAATGCACATAGTTGAGTAATTACAAAGGATGGAGGAGAAACAGTAATAAATAGACATACATGATTCAAAACATGAATGTGGCAACTGAGTTCTATTTGCCTTTGCACTCAACTATCCTTCAAGTAAGCTGTGACAACTGCTCAACCACACAGATGGTTAGATACTTAGCAATGGTTGTATGTGTCTTAGCCCGCTTAACTTACTAACCTCCGAAAAAGAGCTAATAAAGGCCTACTCCGGCGGTTTTGCAGGTCAGCGGATCTCAATAAAATTCATTTTGTACATTCCTTTGCACAATTCCATCATTCATTTTGTGCATTCCTTTGCGCGTTTCCATCATTCAGTTTACACAAGAGGACACTGGAACCGTGTGCGTTGTGGCTTTCCTCAAATTCAAGCCAGTCAAGATGGATGGAAGCTACGACATTCCCTTGAAAGCGTCACGATATGAACGTGCGAACTTCTGCATGCCGTGAAGAACTTAACGTGTCAGTGTATAGGCATAGCTATTTTCTTGTGTTATTTTTTTTCTAGTTCACCTTGTTTTTATTATGCATGTGTCATTTAGTAAACAGTTGAATAGGATGGCCGAACATTTCCATGTATGATCAGTGAAGAATGTTTTCTTGGCAGCCTTAACGAGGACGTTAAGTCACTTCAGTATGGCCGATTGTTAGAAATGCATTTGTCCTTGCGCGAACAGTGAAAGAGGACAACGATGTTCGGAGAGACTCTCATGGAGTTTGGCCTGTGCGGCGTTTGAATTAGCTAGTGTGGCATGTGTATCCTTATGTGTTAGTAAATTACTCTTTTTATTAAGTGGTCTCAAGTAATTCAAGAACAACCCCAAAAGACAACAAATGACAGGGCCTAATGTGGAAATAATGCCATGCTTGTCATGTAAGCCATGACTACGAGCCACGCTCGTGGTACGCTCACGGTCGTTTGGCTAGCTTCCCATATACTAAATTTGGTATTACGCGACTTGAAGGAATGACGAACATATATGACTGGTAAAAACATGATAATCTTGAGATGCGTGTCACGTAATAACATGAGTACATTTCATGCTCATGATATGCTTGCGGCCGTTTCGCTAGCTTTACATATACCAAATTTGGTATCATCTGGTAGGAATAGACGACGAAGGTATGATATTGTAGCGCACTCCTCAATGAACTCTTTTAATAAGCTAACGTAGGCAGGGCGAACTTGTGCCCGAGAATAATAGCACAGCTAGATTGTCTCTAGGATTCCCTTCTTCCTCTTCTTCTGCGTTCTTCTTTTTTCCAACACGGTTCGCGCGCAGCTGGGTCCTGCAGGATCGTGCGTGCAAATCATCTAGAAGGCACAAGTATTTGCTAGCGCGCGTAATTTGAAGTCACATTGTGTCCTTGCCCCCCTTTTCAGAGTGCATCGTCCTGATGCTTGTGTTGAACTGGTTGCATGGCAGTGATTCACAAACCCTCGTCGGGGATGTCGTTAACGTCAAAGAACGTTGTATCTTCAGCGTTTCATTGTCTGTCGTGATATTGTTTCATCCTGACGACATGCAGAGTTTTCGTGCGATGCCGCCGTCAAATGAAATATCCTGTCGCTCTGGCATAACTTCGTAGTTGAGCCAGCCGACGCGGCGGAGCACTCTGTACGGACCAAAATAGCGGCGAAGCAGTTTTTCTGACTGGCCACGTATTCGTACAGGAATCCACACCCATACTCTGTCTCCTGGTGCGTACTGGACGTCTCTTCTTCGCAGATTGTATCGATGCGTGTCGGTTTTCTGCTGTTGGAGAATGCGATATCGTGCCAGCTGTCTGGCTTCTTCTGCTCTTTGTATGTAGTCGTGAACGTCATAGTAATTCTCGGGCGTCTCGTCAATAGGTAACATTGCATCTAAAGGTGTCGTTACCGTCCGGCCAAAAACAAGTTGGAATGGCGTCATCCGTGTTGTCTCTTGCATCGCAGTGTTATAGGCGAATGTTGCATAGGGTAATATTTTATCCCAAGTATGGTGTTCTATATCAACGTACATGGACAACATATCAGCCAGCGTTCTGTTCAGTCGTTCCGTAAGACCATTTACTTGAGGATGATATGCCGTCGTTTTCCTATGACCGGTGTGCGTGAATTTGATAATACATTTCATCAGGTCGGCCGTAAATGCAGTCCCTCGGTCCGTGATCAACGCTTTTGGGGCTCCATGCCGTAGTACGATGTTGGAGACGAAGAATTCGGCTACTTCAACGGCTGATCCTTTAACAAGAGTCGCTGTCTCGGCATATATGGTTAAATAGTCGGTCGCCACTATCATCCACCGTTTTCTCGATGACGACGTAGGAAATGGGCCCAGTAAGTCCGTTCTTTTTGTGTGAATGGGGCTTCTGGTGGTTCCATCGGTTGAAGGAGACCTGCTGGCTTTAGCGGTGGCGTTTTACGTCTTTGGCAGTGCCGGCAGGTTCTGACATAGTGCCGTACAGAGCTAAGCAACTTCAGCCAGTAGTATTTAGTGCGAATGCGTGCTAACGTTCTGCTTACTCCTAAGTGTCCAGCTGATGGATCGTTGTGGCAAGCCTCCAAAATCTCTGGTCGTAGAGGTGAAGGGACGACAAGCAGGAATGTCGCTGTATTATTGTCAAAGTTCCTTTTATACAGGATGTTGTTTCTAGGACGAACACTGACAAGCCGCGGACAAAAGGTCGTGGAACATCGACAGACTGTCCTTGTAGGTACTTGATCAAGAGGAGTATCTCAGGGTCGGATCGCTGCTGATGTGCCATCTCTGATGGTGTCACTGCTCCCAAGAAAATAAAATCTTCACCATCCTCGGTGGAAGCAGAAGCAGCAGGATGAATCGGAGCACGTGACAAGCAGTCCTCATCACGGTGCTTGCGACCTGACTTGTACACAAGCGTGATATCATACTCCTGTAATCGCAAGCTCCATCGTGCAAGCCGTCCACATGAGTCCTTGAGATTAGCCAGCCAGCATACCGAATGATGGTCGCTTATAGCTCGAAAAGGCCTACCATATAAATATGGTCGAAACTTGCTTATAGCCCATACCACGGCAAGGCATTCTTTCTCGGTCGCTGAGTAGTTCACCTCAGCTTTCAAAAGAGTGCGACTGGCATACGCATTGACTCGTTCTTGTCCGTTTTGCCATTGGATGAGCACGGCCCCAAGACCTAAATTGCTTGCATCCGTGTGGATATCGGTTTCCGCTTCCTCGTCAAAATGCGCCAGAACAGGATGGCTTTGAAGGCACTTTCGTAGTTCATTGAAGGCATCCTCTTGTTCGGCAAGCCATACCAAAGGCATTTCCTCTTTTGTCAGCCGCGTCAGTGGTTCAGCGATTCGTGAAAAAATTTTAACGAACCGTCGATAATAGGCGCAGAGACCTAAAAATCGCCTAACAGCCTTTTTGTCTGTTGGCTTCGGAAATCTTGCTACGGCCTCAGTTTTTGCAGGGTCTGGGCGGACGCCTTCTGCACTGATTACGTGGCCGAGAAAAAGGAGCTCACGGAAGCCGAAATGATATTTCTGCGGTTTTATCGTCAAGTCCGCTGATTTGATCGCAGTGAGCACGGCCCGGAGCCTTTACAAATGTTGCTCAAAAGTAGCAGAGAAAACTACAACATCGTCGAGATGAACCAGGCATGACTGCCATTAGGACCAAAAGCACTGTGTCCATCATCCGTTGGAATGTGGCGGGTGCTGAACAAAGGCCAAAAGGGAGTACCTTGAACTCGTATAAACCGTCCGGTGTCACAAACGCTGTCTTTTCGCGATCTCTTTATCAACTTCTATCTGCCAATACCCACTTTTAAGATCCAATGAGGAAAAATACCTGGCATTTCGCAGCCTATCCCGAGTGTCATCAATTCTTGGAAGAGGATAAGCATCCCGTTTGGTGACGGCATTCAGCTTCCGATAATCAACGCAGAAACGTAAGGTTTGGTCTTTTTTCTTCACAAGAACAACAGGTGACGCCCATGGACTTGATGAAGGCTGGACTACATTGTCTTTGAGTATTTCTTTAACCTGATTACCAATAGCTTCTCTTTCTCTTGGTGACACTCGGTAGGGATGCTGGTGTATTGGCCTCACTGACTCGTCGACAATGATGCGATGTTTGGCGATAGGAGTGCGTCGAACCTTAGATGACAACGAGAAACATTCGGTGAATTCCCTTAAAAGACCCTCTATTTGCTCTTTTTCGCTTGTTAGTAGGCCTGGCTTGATGTCGATGGCTGCAAGGACAGACTCCACGTCTTCCAAATCACACTCATTGGTTTCGAAAGTGCGCAGCTCCGTAACCTGGACGAAATCGTTCAGACTGGCGATGACCGTTCATTTTGCATCGTGCTGCACCTCATTTGCAAAGTTTGTGAGTAGAACATTTGCACATCCGTCACGTAACTTAACAGGCCTCGTGCCATGCAGATCCCTTTTTGAAGTAGTAAGGCAGTGTTGTTGTCAGCAAATTCTTCGAATTCACGGAATGCTTTGTTGGTTACTGCAACAGATATGCTCGATCTTGGCGGCACCATGACGCCATCATCTGCAATTCAAAGGTCATATACGTTTTCTTCCGTTTCAAAGGTAGCAATCATGTGCCTAGTCGGGAATGAGACGGAAGATTCTCGCAAGTTAATTACAGCGCCATTAGCCCGTAAGAAATCCATGCCGATAATCAAGTCTCTTGAGCATTCCGGCAGCACAATAAAACTGGCGACGTACGTGAAACTCCGTATTCCGATTTTTGCTGTGCATATTCCAGTAGGGTCGATGAGGCGCCCTCCTGCTGTGCGAACTTGTGGTCCCCTACTCATCACTGAGTATACTGCGCCAGGTATCTACCAGTCCGATGACTTCGTAGCCGTCAACGAACACACGTAAATCGGAAGCAACGTCACTATCGAAGCACCGGTTTCTGAATCGGTCATCGTTCAGAGTCAGCAATGGAGGTTTTTCTGCATTAGTGTCGACAGCGGCCTTGCCTCCACAGGTCGCTGACTCTAGTTTTCCCGACGCGGGCTTGGGGAACGAGACCTTGGGGAGCTTGCTGAAGGTCGGGGGCTAGGCGATCTATACCTCCCCGTTGTCGTTGCACGAGGTTGGTGTCGTTAGAAGCCACTTGAGGTTTCACGACCTGACTGGTATTTTTCAATTTCGAAGGGGTGTTCACCATTTCGTGGTAGAGGTGCATGAACAGGAAAACCATGTAGTCCTGCCTGGCGGTCGTGGCACGTTCGGTAAAGATGACCAGGCTCCACACAGTGGTAACACAGCGGTATCCTGTCGGGAGTGCGCCAGACATCGCTCTTCCTTAGTCTCCTCTCTGGCGTTGGCTGCAGGGTGCTCGGCGGCATCGGGTACTGCATAGGTGTAGCCGCGGCGACGTCCACACGTCCTGGAGGTCCTCGTAGTAGCACATCAGCATACGTCATTCTCGTCTTCTGTTGTAGTGGCAGCCCTGGCTGTGCGTTGCTCGAAGGTTCGCGTACCACCTGCCTGACCTCCTCACGGATAGCATCGGCTAGAGACGAAAGCATTGGAGCGTTCTGGTCAAGACGCTGCTTCTGCAGCTCTTCTCGCACAACAGACCGCACCAGCTCGCGTAGTGCTTCCATGCCATTACCGAAGACTGGTGGCAACATGTCCTAGGAAGTGACGATCGCATCCCGGCTGTATAACCTTGCTCGCTGTTGTAGCGTCCTTTCCATTGTAGTCGCCTCGGAACGAAACTCGGCGACAGTGCGCGGCGGGCTTCGAATTAGTCCGGCAAAGAGTTCTTGCTTCACGCCTCGCATTAGATGGCGCAGCTTTCTGTCTTCGCTCATATTTGAATCCGCTCGGCGGAATAAGCGAGACATGTCTTCCAGATACATGGCGACAGTTTCGTTATTTCGCTGATTTCTTGTCTGGAGCGCAGCTTCAGCTCTCTCTTTGCGGTCTGTGTTCGGGAAAGCAGCGAGCAGCTCCCGTCGAAAATCATTCCATCACCGGAAGGTAGCTTCGTGGTTTTCATACCACGTTCATGCGCTATCTTCCAGTGCGAAGTAAACACTTCCAAGTTTGGGTTCTTCCCCATATCCGTTAGCCTTTGCGACGCGTTCAAAGTGCTCAAGCCAGTCGTCTGCGTCCTCGTAGCTTTCGCCGTGGAAAGGCTTTGGTAGCATTGGCTGGTTTACTACAATGTTGGCTGGAGTGACCTGAGCTGTCATGTCGGTTGCGTACTCGTTCAAAGCCGTTGATGTTCCAAGCGAAGTCGATAAAAGTGAAAATTCAGGACCCTCACCACGTAGGCGTCGACTGCAGCGCTGATGAACAGGCGTCAGCTCGTTAGGGTCGAAATCACTGTGCTTCTGGACTGTACTCCGTCACTCGAGAGGGTCTTGGCATCACACCCAGCACTTCCACCAGATTTGTAACGCACTCTTCAATGAACTCTTTTAATAGGCTAACGTAGGCAGGGCGAACTTGTGCCCGAGAATAATAACACAGCTGATGATGCTGATGCTGATGACCTCTGATGAATGGCGCTTACCCACAAAGGGGGATGGGCCAAGAACCGCGCGGCAGGATACTTAAATGAAACTAAAACGAAAATGAAGCCAATCTGAAAAAGTAGCTTAAAATATTACTACCAAAAACAAAAATGTTTGCTGAGCAAGCGGTCAAACCATCTTTTGTTTTTGAAAGACATAACTACGAATTATAAACTAAAGATCTGAAAAGGTAGGGGATCACTAGCACGGTAATCTTTTAGTTGCGTTGATGTAATCAAACACAGCGGAGCATACATCCCTGTGGCAGTAACCAAATGAAGTTCCGCCAATTGATAAAATTACTGGTAGATTTACTTGTATTCCTAGCTTTTGTAATGGGGCTACTAAATATCTTTCTCTCTGATAAGAATAACGATGACAGAATAAAAAGAAATGTTCAATTGTTTCAATTTCGTTGCACCAAATGCATAGCGGTGACGCCTTGAGCCGAGCTTTGTTAAGGTAATAATTTAGTTGTGGAACTGAACAGCGCAATCTGGTATAAGTGACCTCTAACTGGCGAGATACACACCACTGTTTATTCCAGCAAAAGCTCAAATGCTCGAAATCTTTGAATTTATCCAAATTACATTTTCCCCATTGCAGGCAAGCATTTCGGAACCTTAGCGCGGTTACGTAAGCCATATCTGGCAAAACTGGGATGGTGGGCCCACCCAGGGATACTGCTGCTAAATAATCCGCCATTTCGTTCAAATATAATCCGCGGTGGCCTGGTACCCATAGCAAATGCAGTTTTTTTACGTTTTTCGGTACTAAATGCGGAAACGTATTCATCAGCTCTGAATTTACTGCCGAAGAAAGTGCATTACAAACTGATAACGAGTCTGTAATGATAACTGCTAACGATTCGCTTGAGGGTAACTTGCGTAGGGCAAGAACAATGGCCAATAATTCTGCAATGAATACCGGGGTATAATCTGGGAGTCGAATCGAAAAGGACCAGTCCAAAGAAGGAGAGAAGATGCCAACCCCAGCCTTTTCTTTTGACACAGATGCATCAGTCGCTATGATATTGCTTATCTCTAGGTGAGCTAGATAATCTGCTAACTGGTCATTTAAATACCTATATGGCAATTGTTTCGCGTTATGAGGAAATATATCATCGAATTGTATGCTAAGCATTGACTTTAGGTTGTGTATTGGACCAATATGTCAAATTTTTACATTCAGTTGCTTTAGTAGCGCTTGTGCAAATACTATTTGCGGGGTGTGTAGTCGCGACCAATGGGTTTCGAAAAATAAAGTCGGTTCTTGAATGGAAGCGTAAAATGAGAGTCTTTGTTGTGAACTGCATATCTTTAAGAATGCTTGCACAGTAAGAATGTTAAACCTATTTAGCAGAGAAGGTAGGCGAGCTTCCATATACAACACGTTATTTGCAACAAACTTTGGTAGACCCAGACACAAACGCAGCGCTTCTCTTTCCAGCAGTATTAGGGGTCTTATTTTATAAACTGCGCTGCCAGAAATTAATACACATCCGAATTCCATGATGACCCGCACATAAAGTTTATATATCATTATTAGCACATCTCTTCTTAAACCCGCTTTACGGTTTGCAAGCTTCCGTAGCCACCCCGTGGCCCGTGTTGCCTTGGAGTACACATCATCAATGTGACTTCTCCAATTTAATGTGTCCTTATATATGATATATGTTATTATATATGATATGATATATTATATATGATATATGATGCTGTGAGCGTCCACTTCATAACAGGGCGGTGACATGTGTGTGACCAGGCTCGCAAGGAAAAATGAAGAGGTAACTATTTTTATGTTGGCCTAATGTCTTATCTACTTCGAAAAAGTTGATCTTATCATAGCAAAAAAAACATTTGTGTTACATCTGTATCTCTTCAAACAGCCTGACCTCATTTTTCCACAATTTCTGTCCTTTATCTCTACTTTTCTGTCACCAATACTCTAACCATCTCGTACTTGCTTCTGTCGCGGACGTGTTCAGCTTTTCATGTTTGTCCCTAAAACCTAAAGCCTCATGTAAGTTTACCCACACGTATACCTGGGTGTTATCGCCGCATTCCATCAAAACATGTTTCATCGTTTCCTTACCTCCCCTACAGTGTGTACATTGTTCTTCCTCTTTATTGAACCTTGCTGTTCTTCCTCTTCATTGAACCTCGCTCTATGACTATTGTTGGGCTCGAACTTCGTGCGTTCCCCGAATACCTTATTGTTACCCACCCCGCGGCCGGCGACCCCTCGCCAACAAGGAAGCAGTGCCACCGGAATGCGGAACGATGACTGTCTGCTGGCCACAAAGGACGCGACCAACGTTACTAGATTATCTTCAGTTGTAAAACTGGCTGGCGCTGCCCGGAACCGCCACCGATCTTTCTCTCTGTGGCGCTGCAGTCGCAACCGGCTCGGTTGCCGGGGCGCTCGCAGGTGGTTTCGCTTATGCGCCGCAGTAGCCGGCGCATTCGGTGCCCCGGTCTCCGGCGTTTCTTGTTCGCGCGGTCGTTTTCAGAAGTGCTGAATGAGCGATGCCGTTCGAGTGGCACATTTAGTGATTTTCCAGCGACTGTATTTCATTGCTGTGGGCCTCTGCATGTGAGGCTGAGGCCGACAATGCCGACCTGCTTCGTTTCCGGGTGTACCAGTGGCTACAGCAGCAACAAGAACAACACGGACAGGCACTTCTTCTCGGCTCCCAAAGATGCGACGCTTCGCTCGCTTTGGAATAAGGCCATCCCGCGTGCGGATAAGGAGCTTTCACCGGATAAGGAGCTTTTTTTTTTGGTGACGCGCATGCATTTCTATTCCAGATTCCTTCAGCGAGAGCGTGCCTTGAATGTGCAGGTCAAGTCGGCGCGCAAACGCGCTAAGCTGCTGTAAGCACGCTGGCAAAGTTGTAGAGTTTGTTGTAAATGAAAAAAAAAACCTTGCATACATGTATCTATTCATTACTTTTTTTCTGTCAACATGATTTCGTATTTTGTAGCCATAATCACCGTAAGCAAAAAAGATGTGGAGTTGATTTGTAAATAAAAATGCTTGCATGTATCTATTCATTACTTACTTTGTTTCTCTTAACATGCTTTGGTATATTGTAGCAATATTCACCTCAAGCAAAAAAGGTGTGGAGTTGATTGTAAATTAAAAAAAATGTTGCATATATTTTTCCACTTTGTGTCTGCCGTAAAGTGTGCACTGTGAAAACCAATAAATTGCTGAAAAGAACATTATGCTTATTGACATGTAAGCTGGTTTAACTTCGTCAGTTAATTGACTCAATAATTCTTTCAATTAAAGCTATTTCGCCTTTTGCAGAAATGTCGCTTCTTGGTGGCGTTTGGTAAAGCTAACTGTTGTCAGGGCAAGACATGCAAAAGGTACTATTCCAAAAAGGACGTCGAGACAATTGGGAAGTTTCGTCTTCGAGTGGCCATAATTACTAGAGCCACTAAATGACGTAGCTCCAATGGTGACCTTGCTTCTTTGGCTGGAAACAAAATGAGCGGTTTCGTGATTTTTTATTAAATTCGGAAGAGACAATCAAAATAAGTTTTAACGGAGGCTTATTCCATGCTACCAGCTTGCGGCAGACCGTTCACGCTCGTGGTTGACTGCCGGCGAGCAGCCGACGCAAGCGCGCGCAAACTACGATGCGCTTCGGCTGACCTGTTGTAGAAAGCAATGCAATGAGCCGTAACGGACGGCTTTTCTGCCCCACATTAAGCGATCCTGAGCAGCTACTGGAAAGTACTCTGGCCTAGATGTAGTCTGGACGCGGACAACTTGACGGGTAGCGGGTAATCTTTGATGTTATCGTGCGCTAACGTCATGAGAAGGCCGAAGCGGCGTTGGGAGAAGCGCCGTTGCACGCGATGAGCAGCGGCCGGGTAGAGCAGAATGCGGCGGTCCCGCCCTCTCGCGGCACACCGAGAAACGGAGACGCCGGCGGCGCACGGCGCATGGGGAGAGTTTTACAACTGAAGCTATCTAGTAACGTTGGGACGCGACAACTCCCGTGCCAAAAGGGGTTCAATTATGGCGCTTTACTGGAGACCAAGCCAGGCTGCAGGTGGCCGGGCCAGGCTGCAAGGACGGAAGGTGCACGTGCGCGTCCGCCGGACAACCAGAATCAGCGGAGGCGACGGCATTTATGCACTGGCCAATTGTATTGATGGCCTGTCAGCTCGGCATCGCGGGAACTTACTCGGAGGCGATTTCCCACGACCCGGCAACGCCCATCGTCGATCATTCCGGGAACCGGGGTGAAAGAAACCTGAGCGACGGCGGAGAACCGATGAGTGGGCAAGAGGCGGTGGGTCTTCGAGGTTGTGGCGAGGGGAGACACATCCGTGCGTTCCGATTGGACTGTAAGAGTGGTTGAATGGGGAAACAGGGGATAAAACAAGGGTGCAGGGACAGTGAGAGGGAGAAAAAGAAACGAATAAACATCTCTATATCCAGATGATGTCGGAGCGGTCGTTTCCTCAAGGTGCCAGCAGATGAAAAGTTCTCGTCTCCGGCTTCCTGGGCGGCAGCAGCAAATGTCGCGCAACAAGCGAGAGGCGAGTGGAAAGAACCAAAACGGAACGTAACTGGCGCAGTTGGCAGGATCTGCATGGCTGAACTGAGGAGGACAGCGGGGAGCGACATCGGCCGAGACTGACGACAACCACCTTCAACTCACTACCACGCTGCGGGATCAACGAAGCAAGGCTAGTCCACCAGATTCCGAGGAGGAAGAGCGCACCGCAAGGCTACTTCAGGCGGGTACCTCTTGATTTTCTGTTGGGCGCAGGCGATGACAAAGCATTACAACTTGCGAGACAGAGAAAGGGATAACTCGGAAATTAACGGGGAAGGGGCAGGAAACTAGAAGGCGTTGGGAGTCGCCGACAGCGGCACGGGGGGTCATGGTAGTGGCACGTGAGATACGGCGTCGGAACAGCAGCTAGCGCTGCTCCAGCTTCAATTAAAAATTGCCGAGGCGGAAACGGAGAAGCAGCGTTTGATGCTGGAAAGCCAGCGGCTACGAGCCCGTAATGGGGCAGAGTCCAACGAGAGCGATGACAGCGTAGCGCTTGGCGGAAGGTCAGAGGAAGGCAGGCGACTGAAATTCGCAAGCTTGTTAAAGGGTGCACTGGCACAAATGCCGAACCAAGAGGCGCTTGCGCCAATGTGGTTCGAGGATGTTGAGGCAACACTCGTGTCGTATGAAGTTCCGAGCGAATGGTGGGCTGGGCTAGTTTTGCCACCGTTGAGTGAAAGGGCATGCGGGATGCTGTGCAGGCTTACAGCAGAGGAGCGCAAAGCTTAGGTTAAGCTTAAGTCAAGCATTTTGGAGGGTCTCAGGCTTTCGGCGGCAGAGTACAAGAGGCTGTTTGCGGGACCGAAAAAGGGGGAAATGGAGTCCTGGGATCAGTTTGCCGTGCGCCTTAAGAATTATTTCAACTATTACGTCCAGATTTCAAAGGTAGGCACGTTCGAGGAACTCAAGCAGCTAGTCGTCGCTGATCGCTTGAAATAATGTTTGAGCCCGGAAGCGAGAGCGCATGTCATTTGTAAGCAACAGGAGTCATTTTTGTGCCCGGTGGCGTGGCTAGGCTCGCGGAGAGATTCGAGGAGAGCGAAAAGTGCAAGGCAGCACAAAAAAAGGCAAATGTAGAGGAGTGGCAAAAGAAAGCTAAAACAGCGGTAGATACACCCACGGACAGAAAAGGGGAATGGCGATGTTTTGAGTGTAAGGGTGCCGACCACATTGCCAGGAATTGCCCGAATAAGGGCTCAGGTGCAAGGCAAGGGACTAGGCCAGCAGGACAACAAAACGGTCCAGTGGTCGCGAGGGTGACGGCTTCTGCATTCGGGTCAGAAATAGCAATGACAGACAGGTTGGGGCAGCGTAAAGAGCAGAAACAACCCTCACTGGAAACTGTAACGCTTGAGAGCTCAGGTCGATCAATAAACGCCGTGGTAGACTCAGGAGCGGAGGTGAGCGTCATCAGAAAAGCAGTGGTACCTGAGTACGATGGTATGGGTTCGCAGATAAAGTTGACGGGAGCGTTCGGGCAACAGGTAACCACTGAGTTGGCTTACGTGCCGCTCATAGCTACTGCCGGAAGTCCTTACGTGATGTCCGAGGCGGTGCAGTCGGCCGTGCTTTGTTACAGCACAGATAAGCTGTTAGACGGCACCGACGCGCGGATCACGCCCAACGATTACGCACAGCTTCTCGAGGAAAGGGTTAAACGTGACATAGTGTCAGACGAGTGTTCAGCAGTCGAGGAGACCGAAGCTATAGTAGAGCTGTCAGATGAAGCATGCGAGGGGCAACGGGCGATGGCTGGCGTCATAACCGCGGAGAGCAACAGCGAAGGTTCCGAGCCGGTCAAAAGCAAACGACAGAAGTTTCGTGAGGCTCCGGAAGCAGACCCGGCTTTGCGAGATGCTTGGGCGCAGGCAAAGACCGGAACGCATGGTATGCTCGTTCAAGACGAGCTATTGTATCATCAAGAACACCTCGCGGGTCGCATCTGCAAACAGCTAGTGCTACCATCACACGGGCACAAAGAAGTGCTGAAAATGGCTCACGATTCACCAAGGGCAGGTCATTTTGGAGAGCAGAAAACACTACAACGAGTGAAAAGCTCATTTTACTGGCTGCAGATGTCGCGAGATGTAAAGGAGCACTGTAGGTCGTGCCATGGATGCCAGGTGAAATTGGCGACGAAGCAGATAGATAGGCTTCCGATAAAGCCCCTGGCCAGGCCCAGCGTGCCGTTTCAGACAGTAAATAAGGACTGCATCGGTCCTACGGTACCCCCTTCGGCTAGAGGTCACTGCTATGCTCTTTGTGTCGCAGACTTACATACCAGATGGCCAGAGGTGGTATGCCTCTGTTCACTAACGGCAAAGGCTACATGTGACGCGTTACTGCAGATATTTTCTCAACACGGGGTGCCAGAGACAATTTGCTCAGATCTGGGCACCAACTTTACGACGAGGTTGACACAGGAGATGATGTAAAAACTGGGGGCAACTCCGAGATTTTCCACGCCCGATCACCCGCAAAGCAACGGCTTAGTCGAGCGCTGGAACGGCACGTTCATCAGAATGCTTTCTCACATAGTCAGCGAACATGGACGCGATTGGGAGAGGATGATTCCGTTTTTTTATGGGCATATCGTGAGGTTCCACATGTGACTACAGGGTGGTCACCGTTCGAGCTCATGTACGGGCGGGTGCCCAACGGGCCCCTATCCATTCTCAAAAGGACTTGGTCAGGAGACTGGGAAGTGCCGGAATCATTGGGTATGCCAGCAGCGGAATATCTTGCGAAGCTCCGAAGTAGTTTGGAAGAAGCTAACGAAGGAGCCGCCCGACAGAGTGAAGTCACTCAGAAGGAGTACGTAGGACGCTATAACTTGAAGGCCACAGACAAACAGTTTGTCACAGGGGACCAAGTACTATGACTCGAGAAGGAAGGAGAGGGGAAGCTAGTGGCGAAGTGGAAGAACCGATCACAGTTGTCGAAAAACTGCGCCCGTACAGTTATTTAGTTGAGCTCGAGGACGGTTCACGCACAACCATTCACGCTAACAAGCTTCGCGCATATCACGCCCGAGTAACTGCAGTAGGAATGATATTCGAAAGCGATCAGGAATTTGGAGAGGTTCCGGTCCCACCATGCGGGCTAGAGGCGCAGGCGACGCTGCAGCTTGATGAGGTAGCACACCTGGAGCCCACACAGAGAGAACAGCTGCGAGACTTAATCGCGAGGCACCCGAGGGTATTCGCAAACAAACCCGGCACCTGCAAAGTGGTAATCCATAAAATACGAATCAAAGCAGGAGAGCAACCGAGGCGCGCATACCCATACAGAGTGCCGGTGGCGCTGGTGAATGAAGTAGAGAGGCAGGTAAATGAGCTCCAGCAGTGGGGATTGATATACCCGGTTGAAAGTCTGCACGCGTATCCACTCGTCTGCGTATCAAAGAAGGACGGTGGCATCCGCATCTGTTGCGATTACAGGAGACTCAGCGAAATAACAGAGCCAGACGCATTTCCCATGAGCGTGGCGACCGACCTGTTATACCAAGTAGCAAAGGCTAAGTACAAAACTCTGCTAGAGTTGTTCAGGGGTTACTGGCAAATACCTCTCGACGAGGACGCGCAGGTTTGTGCCGCTCTTGCCCTCCCTCAGGCCGGTACGCATGGAGAGAGATGCCCTTTGGGTTAAGGAATGCCGCCAGTACCTATCAGAGGGTCATCAATAGTGTACTGGCTCCCCATAGACATTATGCTTGCGCTTACATTGACGATGTAGCGATATACTCTGAGGACTGGAACGAACACCTGGAACATTTAGACAAGGTGCTTCTGTCCCTAGCCAAGGCAAGGTTGACGCTCAACGTAAGCAAATGTCGGTTTGCACAACAAGAAGTAAAATTCTTGGGGCATATTGTGGGATCAGGCAAGTACGGGGCCGATCCAGCAAAGGTGAGGGCGATAAAGGACATCCCGGCTCCCGAAACAAAGGGACAACTTCGTAGTTTCTTAGGGCTAGCCAACTATTATAGGGACTACGTGCCCGAGTACTCCAAAGTCGTTCTGCCTCTGACTAACCGAACTGGCCGACGTATTCCGCAGAAATTACCTTAGAATACAGAGGCGCAGGAAGCTTTTGACAAGGTGAAAAACTGTCTAGTGCAGGCGTCGGCGTTGCAGGCACCAGATCCGAGGAAAGAATTTATCCTCGCCACAGATGCATCCGATTACGCCGTTGGTACGTGCCTGACACAGCAGGATCTGGTGGGGAAGGAGCGCCCTATCGCTTTTCTGAGCAAGAAGCTTAGCCCGGCTCAGACCCGATGGGCCACAATAGAAAAGGAAGCTTATGCAATCATTTGGGCACTGGGGAAGTTGGATGTTTGGCTGTTTGGCGCTAAACTCAAGGTGATTACCGATCATAACCCACTCAATTTTTTTACTTTAAACACTCCGCAGAGTGTTAGGCTGACACGCTGGGCGTTTGCACTACAGAAGTATAAGCTGGAAATTGAACACAAAAAGGGGTGTCTAAACGCAAATGCCGACTCAATGTCGCGGTTGGTGACTCCTAACGATGACGCATAAAAGGGACGGCGAGTTAAGGGGGCTGTATGCTTTGTTAGCGCGTGCGCGCGACGGAGTCAACGAGGTACTAGTGACAGTTGGTGCCTCACGTGTCGAGCCAGTGAACATGTGTGCATATGCAGTTGTGTTTGTGTCGCATGTCATAGATACAGTGCAACACGGTTGGAGGGGAGGTGTTGGGCTCGAACTTCGTGCGTTCCCCGAATACCTTATTGTTACCCACCCCGCGGCCGGCGACGCCTCCCCAACAAGGAAGCAGTGCCACCGGAATGCGGGACGATGACTGTCTGCTGGCCACAAAGGACGTGACAACTCCTGTGCCTCAAGGGGTTCAATTATGGCGCTTTACTGGAGACCAAGCCAGGCTGCAGGTGGCCGGGCCAGGCTGCAAGGATGGAAGGTGCACGTGCGCGTCCGCCGGACAACCAGAATCAGCGGAGGCGACGGGATTTGTGCACGGGCCAATGGTATTGATGGCCTGTCAGCCCGGCATCGCGGTAACTTACTCGGAGGCGATTTCCCACGACCCGGCAACGCCCGTCGTCGATCATTCCGGGAACCGGGGTGAAAGAAACTTGAGCGAGGGCGGAAAACCGATGAGTGGGCAAGAGGCGGTGGGTCTTCGAGGTTGTGGCGAGGGGAGACACATCCGTGCGTTCCGATTGGAAGATAAGAGTGGTGCGTTACGATTGAACTGTAACTGTGGTTGATTGGGGAGACAGCAGATAGAACCAGTGGTGCAGGGACAGTGAGAGGGAGAAAAAGAAACCAATAAACATCTCTATATCCAGATGATGTCGGAGCGGTCGTTTCCCCAAGGTGCCAGCAGATGAAAAGTTCTCGTCTTCGGCTTCCTGGGTGGCAGCAGCAAATGTCGCGCAACAAGCGAGAGGCGAGTGGAAAGAACCAAAACGTAACGTAACTACTATGTATTCTAAATATGGTTGATTTGGTGTTTTGGTGATACATGATTGTTTTGAAATGAGAGCGCACTACTTAGACGCGGACAAAAAGACAGGGGCAAGCGCTTGTCCCTGTCTTTCTGTCCACGTCTAAGTAGTGCACTCTCACTTCAAAACAGTCATGTATTCTAAAGCTACCCGAACTCACTTCGAACAGCAAAGCACTTCCCCTTGAATTATCATGAAACCTCACCCGCCTTATTTCGTTCTAGCCCTTTCGGTATACTAATCGCCGGGTTCGTTTTCATCACTGTCATGCAATAAATACTCTCCACCTCTCTGACTTTTCGCTTGATACTGCTTGTGGGCATGTCACCCAAACTGCCAGCTGTATATTTACTGGTGAGCCTCCCAGCTATTTTTTTCACTTAGTGTCCACGCTCTTCTTATACAAATACCATCTACCATCCTTTAATTTCCTAAGTCTCTCTTCAAATCTCTCTTCGTACTGAGCTTCCCTTACTTTAAAGCCTGTCCATCCCATATCCCCTTTTAAAGCCTCATTCGTGGTCTTCCGGTGAGCGCCCAACGCGAGGCGTCCCACAGTCCTGTGATTTACATTGAATCTTGATTGCACCTCTGACATCATGCACACCACTGAATTCCCAAAAGTGGGCCCTGGAACCATTACACCTTTCCACAGACTTCAAAGGACTTCGTTCCTATTCCATCCTCATAACGCTCTGTGCTTCATTATTGCAGCATTCCTCTATCCCTTTGCTTTTAATGTTTTTTCCTGTACCTCCATATATCTATCTCCCTCATTTATCCATACTCCGAGGTACTTGTACTCGCTTACCTTTGGTATTTCTCGGCCTAGTATCAAAACCGCCTGATCTTCGTGATTATTGGGTACCATCAATATTTATTTCGTTGCCCTAACCCTTGGCTTGGAGCCTTACCTTCCCTTCAGCATACATTTGCCAGCCGCTGTATAATGTCGTCACTGTCCGCAAATAATACAATATTGTCGGAGTAAAATAGACCTAGAACTTCCGTTCAACCATTGCGCCAGGCTGTTTGGGTGACAGAATAAACCAAACGCTGCTACCTTCCGGCGCTTTTTCATCCGCACCATGTACATCATGAATAACAGCGGAGAAAAAGAGGCATCCCTGTCACAGCCCCTTGTTAATTTTAACGCTTTTATTGCTACTTATTTCTTCCCATTCTATGCAAACTGTTTTTTCTCGGTATATTTCTCTTAAAAGCTGTACATAGTCGTCACCTGTACCCACTTCTTTCAAAATGTACCACCAAACATTCTGACTAACGTTGTAATACGCCCCAATGATGTCCAGATAAGCTGCTTTTAAGGACCTCTTTTTATTTTGGATATTTTTGTACACTGAGTAAGAACTAAGATGTTATAGTCTAAGCGCCTGTCGAGTCGGAATTCATTCAAAGTTCTCCCAAAATATCATTTCGCACTGCCCACGTTTCTATTTTTAATGTTACTGTCTGCATCGCCAACCTCTATACCACAGACATAATGGTTAGCGGTTTCTTCGAGCGAATGTTAACCTTTTCTACCTTGCATTTAGAGATTACGTTCATTCTGCTTTTCCGCCAAGTGTGACGTATTTCCTTCTCCTGTAAGTACTTTTCCACGGATTTCACCAGTGCTTTTCAGTGCTATGTCCTACTTCAATGATGAGGCGGACAGGAATCCCATATAAGCCAGTAGTAGTACGCATAGGAAATTTTACTTCGGCCTTTTTCCAATCGAATTTCTCAATTACTACCTCTTCCTCGGTTGCACTCTTTTTCATACTTTTACACACCGGAGAATCCCTCTGGGTGACCTTTTTAAACAAATCTGCTGTTACCAATCGGATATTAGCTAGTGCTACGTACCCTTCCAATTTATTTTCTTCTTCACATACCATATGTTGTTGCATTGTTACAAACTTCCTACCTAGCGCTTTATGGTGGCTCCAAAGTATTCTAGGTGTAGCCTTCTTCTTTTCACAAATCTCTGTCAACTGACGTTCACTTTCACCTTTATTCTTGCCTCAACCAATTTCTGCAGAGTGACTTTTTCTCTTAATATATTTCCCATATTTGGTTGACTTCATCCTGTGGCCGCTTCTTTTTTTTGCCTGGCTGTGCTCCCGTGATGCCTCACGTCGCTTCTCGATCACATCCCGGATTTCGCTGTTCCACCAACTTTAAGACTTTCCCTTTCATATCCAGCAAATCGTTTTCTTCTCTCTTTCCATCTCTCATGTCATTACATGCAACAACCCACTATCCTCCCAGTGTTTACCCGGTAGTTATTCTACTTTGTCCTCGACCCTTGCATCTATATTTCTTATATGTGTGTCATTTAAACACGAGCTTCCAAACTTTGACTCTATGTTCGTATTGTCACTTTTATATCCATTCCTAATGTTCTGCGTTTATAATCACTACACAAGCTGTTAATGCCTGCCTCGTCTATTCTCATCTCTCTAAGTTTGCATAGATAACCTCTGTCATAAGACAATAATCAATGCTCAATTCCGTGTGTGCGACTTCCCACGTAATCTGCCCCTCGCACTTAGGCCCCGCATTAATTATCCAAGACTATGTTCCTCGCAGAGATCTAGCAATATCCTGCTGTTGGTGTCTGAATGTTCGCCAAGGTCCTGCATGTGAGCATTCATGTCCCCTAGAAGGATTATTTCGGCCCATGCCAAAATTTCGTTTATGTCTGTGCTTATGCCATTATTTCAGTATCTCCAAATTTGTTTCCTTCCAGTTGTTACTCCCCTACAAGTAAGCTGCCCGAGGCTTTAAATGGTCGCCCCCTTCAGCAGCGGCAACCCGGTCGCACCCTCGCCACCCATATGGTAAGCTGGGCTAGCATTGCCTCCCAACCTGCTCCTATACATAATACAGGGCCTACAACTACACACACGACCAGACCTAATAAGGAAACCATGTTAAGTACTCTCACACTGGAGCTGCGTTCACTCCGTGCGTTAGTACAAGAACTTCACGTTGAAAACGCTGCTCTTCAGAAACAACTTGCCCAGCAACCGCCATCCTCTTCTCTGTTTTACTCTGCTAGCCCCCACGCCAATTCCGCCCCCACCCCCACCCCCTAAACGAAAGGCTCCACCCACAGAAGAACCAGCCACACCATCGTCGCAACCACCTGCGGCCTCAGCACCAATTTGGCCTCTAAAGTCTGTACCGCAGCAGCAGCTCCATGACACGATTCGAAACGTACTTGAATGGCAGTTACTGCTAATGCTTGAACAAACCATTGTGCAAACGCTAGAGCAATCCCTCGATTCAATCCTCACAGCAAAGTTAGAGCACCACCTCACCTAATGCTCGACGGAAAGCTAGAAGCCCGAGCGACAATTATCCAGCACAACCTTGAAGCCACACTTTCGAGTCTTCTCGCCAGCTACAATAGCAGAGCCACGGAGCTTGAGTGGTGTACACATCGCTCAGACTCGCACCAGAAGCCTTATGGACGCAATAACCAAGATGGCTTTGAATAATCCACACACTCAGTTTAGCATCTAGCAGTGGAACTGCCGTGGCTACCGCCGTAAGAGGAGCGTGCTACAACAATTTCTATCGACACTCAAAGAAACAGAAACACCATATATTATTGCTTTACAGGAATTGGGCGGACAGGCTAAGCTCGTCGGATACGCCTTCTTTATGGCTGCTCAAGCCCATGATGGTCGCGAAGTCCTTACCACCCTCGTGAAACAAAATATCCCTGTTATTCAACACCCCTCGCTCTCTGATACAGTGCCACACAATATATTAAAAATCCTCTCTTCATCTCGCCGGGCACCCACCAATATGTTCTTGGTCAATATTTACAGCAGCCCACAACAACCACGTCGCTTTCACAAGCTTCTCTCTTATGTCAAGAAGTCGGCAAGAATTTCCACCCTGCTCATAGTAGGGGATTTTAACGCTTCCTCACCCGCTTGGGGATACATCCATGACACCAGAAAAGGACGAATGCTGTGGCAAGACACCCGCAATCTTGGCTACACCCTTATCACAGACCCGCAATACCCTACCTGGTTGGACCACAGCGTTGCTAGAGACACCACTCCTGACCTCACTTTCACTGCGAACATTACGCATGCAGAGTGGTCCAACCTTCATGAACATTTAGGCAGCGACCACTATATAATACAAACGATCGTCAAGGCTGGCCCGCAGCGCAGGAAATCCAAACAGCCTGCCTGGTTGACTGGAATGTCTTCCGCGAATTGGGGGCAACGGTCTCTCCAGAATCTGCCACCACAATCGACCAATGAACAGCTTCCTTACTACGAGGCGTTAAGCGTGCTACAAAGACTCTCCTAGAAGACGCCGTAGGCGACACGGTAGACACCAAGCTGCTGCACATGTGGAATGCCCTCACTGGTCTCCGCAAGCGCTATAACTCCAACAAATTTAACCGCTAATTACGCAAGCGCATTGCTATACTGACACGTCAAATTAAACATTACGCTCTTCAACTCTCCCCCCAGAACTGGCATCAGCTTTGTAACGCTATGGAACGCTTACCAAATGTGCCCAAAACGTGGAATATTCTTCGTCGTATGATAGAACCAACATTGACAAAAGCTGCTCAGCGCCCCTTCTTAATCACTGCTCTGCACAATTATCCAGGTACGAATGAGGACCTTATCTAGGGCCTATTTAGTTGGTACATTGTCAGTGCTACTTTGGTTGATCTCCCATGCTACACTGGGGGGATAATCTAGCGCTAGATTCCCGGATTACAATAGTGGAAGTAAGGTTCACAGTTTCACAACTGCGACCCCAATCAGCGCCTGGCTCGGATAAATTTACAAATCAAATCTTACAATACTTTCACGAAAATCACTTAAAACACTCACATCTTATCTGCAAATGGTTTGCGGCCGGGAGAAATGCTAACAATATGAAAAACCACAACAGTCATTCTGATACTTAAACCAGCAAAAGCACTCACTATCGAGAACTTTCGGCCGATATCTCTCGCATCTTGTGTCGGCAAAGTACACGAGCACGTTCTTCACACTCGACTACAATGGTACATGGAATAGCGTGCCTTCTACTTGCATACAATGTTCGGATTCCGCACTAAACTTTCGACACAAGACGTAATGCTGCAACTGAAGAGACATTATCGACAGTGAAGACGGCTCTCGGTATGAGACACGTGCTGTTCCAGGGCTAGACCTCTCCAAGGCATTTGACAATGTGCTACATTCATCTATCCTTGAGGCCCTGGCCACGCTCAACGTAGGCGCCCATACCTACCGCTACATCCACAGCTTTTTAACGGACAGGACAGCCACACTCTCGGTCAACGATTTACTTGCACCTTCCGTCACTCTCGGTGAGAAAGGGACATCACAGGGGTCGGTCCTCTCTCCATTTCTTTTCAACCTGGCCATGCTTCACCTTCCGCCACTTCTAGACGATATCCCTGACCTCCACCATAGCATATACGCCGACGATATCACCTTGTGGATTGCCAGAGGTAGCGACGGAGAGATACAGGATGCACTTCAATTGGCTATTGATAGAATCAAAACTTACGCTGAAGAGCGAGGATTGTCCTGCTCGCCCCAAAAGTCGAAGCTTCTCTCTTATCGACCTATACGAACAGTTCCTACCATTCGCGTATTGGTCTTCCGCATTCAGCATAACAGCGGCAATTCGGAAACAATGCAACTGCTACACCATCATGTCTATCAGACTAATAGGCTCATCTTCCGCATCGCCGATAAAAAGCAAGGCATGTAAGAGGCCATTTTCATACGACTGGTGACCGCCTCTCCATAAGCAGCATTCTTTACGTTGCTCCATTAATGAAACTTACGCTCACCGACAAGAAAAAACTAAACATAATAATCACGTGCTGCTACAAGTGCGCGCTGCGTGTCCCTATGTCTACGCCCAATGCGAAACTCAATGACCTAGGACTTCAAAATACTACAGACGAATTCACTGAATCCTAATGTATGTTGCACTACGAACGATAAGGCCAAACTCCTACAGGACGTAATGTCATGTGCACACTCGGCAGACCTTACGTCTCCCAGTCTGGCCAAAACCTCCTAATTCCTTCGGACATTCGCAACACCTTCGTGATTCCCCCCATACCATGCAATATGCACCCTGAATATAACCCGGAAAGACGAGTACACCGCGCCAAGCAACTACGTAAGCGCTGTGTGAAAGCCACGCACGTGGCGTATGTAGACGCACCGGAATATCCTATGCATGGGGGCGTGGCCCTCGCTGTTGCCACCAGGCCGCAGTACATAATTATCGCAACAGGCACCATTCGCGTAAACAGACCAGAAGAAGGCGTAGCCGCAGCCATCGCACTCGCCTATGCTTCAACCCAAGCCTCCTGCATCACCAGCGACTCCATGACTGCCATCCGCAACATTGCCAAAGATTTCATCCAACGAGCGCTCCGAATTTTCACAAGTACACCTCCATTACGTCACCGCCGCGTTGCGATCATCTGGACTCCAGGCCGCTTGGGGCTCGCGGGGAACGAACACGCTCATGACGCCACCCGAGCTCTCGTACACCGGGCGCGTCATCCAGCAGAGCACCACCCTTAGCGACCTGACGTGGCTGAGTGAGAGATGGTGGTGTTCTTGTTTCGCGACAATGGGAAGGATAGAATGGTTACCTTTGGAGAAATCCTAATGTATTACTGCAAGGCTCGACTTAAATACCACTACCAGATTGCTGCTTTGGTATGCAGCAGTTTACTACCTGGCGTTTACTACAGACACGCACTTTCCCCTGTCCGTCACTGTACAGCCGTATTTACCCCGCTGTTCACACGCCACAGTGAAAAGCGCGTGGTGCACCTAACGCCGAGCTCAACCATATTGTAAGGGCCTGCCCCACAGCTACTCACTCAGTTAAACACAGCACGGACCCTACATTCACAATCACCGCGGCCGAGCAGTGGGGGGCTTTGCTACTTAGCACAGGCCCGGAGGACAAGCTCTGGGCTGTCCGACTGGTGAAGACGCCACCAGGATTCAAGGCCTGGCCGCCACCTGAGGAGGGCGGTTACAGAAGGGCCCATCAGCAGGCCCTCCGCCACCTTTGAGCCCAGCAGGGACACTTCAATGTTTCTTCTCTCTCGGAAGAAATAATGAAAACAGAAGTTTCTTTTTATGTTGGCCTAGAATGTTTTATCTAAATAGATGGATGGATGGATGGATGGATGGATGGATGGATGGATGGATGGATGGATGGATGGATGGATGAATGGATGGATGGATGGATGGATGGATGGATGGATGGATGGATGGATGGATGGATGGATGGATGGATGGATGGATGGATGGATGGATGGACGGACGGACGGACGGACGGACGGACGGACGGACGGATGGGTGAGTGGATGGATGGATGGATGGATGGATGGATGGATGGACGCGTCGGCGGATGGACGGATGGATGGATGGGCGGATGCTGTGAGCGTCCACTTCATAACAGGGCGGTGACATGTGTGTGACCAGGCTCGCAAGGAAAAACGAAGAGGTAACTATTTTTATGTTGGCCTAATGTCTTATCTACTTCGAAAAAGTTGATCTTATCACAGCAAAAAAAAACATTTGTGTTACATCTGTATCTCTTCAAACAGCCTGACCTCATTTTTCCACAATTTCTGTCCTTTATCTCTACTTTTCTGTCACCAATACTCTAACCATCTCGTACTTGCTTCTGTCGCGGACGTGTTCCGCTTTTCATGTTTGTCCCTAAAACCTAAAGCCTCATGTAAGCTTACCCACACGTATACCTGGGTGTTATCGCCGCATTCCATCAAAACATGTTTCATCGTTTCCTTACCTCCCCTACAGCGTGTACATTGTTCTTCCTCTTTATTGAACCTCGCTCTATGACTATTGTTGGGCTCGAACTTCGTGCGTTCCCCGAATACTTTATTGTTACCCACCCCGCGGCCGACGACCCCTCGCCAACAAGGAAGCAGTGCCACCGGAATGCAGAACGATGACTGTCTGCTGGCCACAAAGGACGCGACCAACGTTACTAGATTATCTAGTAAACGTTGGTTTCGTCATCTTGGCCTGAAAAAAATCTCTGGAAATGGTGCTAATGCCATATTTCCATGTGCGTGCACAACTTGCTTCACCGTGGTGAAAGGATCATAGTTCCAAGTAGCGTTACTCGTCGTTTGATGGAAGTTGCACATGAATCCCATCCGGGGATCAGTCGTACGAAAAGTAGACTGCGAGAGATGTACTGGTGGCCTCAAACGAATGACCATGTAGAAGAACTGGTTAAAACATATCTTGTTTGCCAGTCATGTGACAAATCTGCACGGCATACTGCAGCACCTATGCACCTAGTAACTTTCCTTGACAAGCCTTGGGAGAAAATAGCCATTGATTATTGGCCCCTTTGGGCAAGCTCCCATCAATTCCCGGAATTTATCCCTGGGGCATCCCCGGAATTTATCCCCGGGATTTGATGGGCAAACTCCCATCAAATCCCGGAAATTTAGATCACCTGGGGTTCTTTAATGTGCACGGAAATCTGAGCACATGGTTCACAACATTTCCGCCTTTATCGGAAATGCAGCCACCGCAGCCTGGATTCGATCCCGCGAACTGCGGGTCAGCAGCCGAGTACCTTAGCCACTAGAGCATCGCGGCGGGGCTTCTTGTTAGAAGTGTTGCTCGTTATGGCTACCCAAATGAAACAGTTTCGGATCACGGTCCACGATTCAGCTCAGCTGAATTTGAGGAGTTCATTCGGGAATGCGGCATACGCCATTGCTTTTCTTCTGTCTACCACCCGCAAGCAAACAGTCTTGTAGAAAGGTTCAACAGAGTCCTTAAGTTTGTTGTCCATATGGCAGTATACGAGCGGCATGATATCCGTGTCGCCGTGACAGACTTTTGGGCGTCTACCGCTGCACACCTCATGCCGCAACGGGAGTGGCACCTGCCGATCTCCTGTACTGACTCGCTTGAGCATTGTTGGATTACCAGATTCTTCATCTCACGAAAATCCAGCAGAGTTGATGAAACGGCTGCGTCAGCGTGTCCAACAAAAACAAGCTTCTCCCCAATTTTACACCGACTGCCGTCGTGGAGCTCGGACCAGAAACTTTGCCGTCGGTGACTACGTCCGTATGGGAAAGCCATCTGTTCACGGGAAAATATCCTCGCACTTTTCGAAACTGGAGAAAATCGTTAAGCAACGAGGGCCAGCCTCATTTCTTTCGGAAGACGGTCACGTATGGAACTCTTCAAAATTTCAAGCTGTACACCTAGAAGCCGTGGGGAAGCTGATAAACAGATGGCCTGGAATTCTAAATTGGAATCTGCTCTCATCCGATCAACCTTTTCAAGGTAGCGCACCTGCGAGTGAACAACACGACGACTGCCCCCCTATGCCAGGGCAAAGGACCCAAACCAAGGAACCATTTTCACTGCAGTCGGAATCATCTTAACTGCAGAACAAAATGTCCGGCCAAGCATCACGGAAAAGCTGACGAGTGAAAAAAACTCCATCGAAGCTCAGAGACTATGTGCAACGCAGGCGATAGTTTTTTTTTAACAGCCGGGGAAATGATGTACACAGGAAAGAAAAGGAGGATGAGCGCGTTGGATTGGAGAATAAAGAGAATGATGTCAAGGCATCGGATGCATCGTTTCTGTACGATATAAATACAACAATGGGATCTGCAATTTTTTCAAGCTGTGGCTAACGAAAATGAAAAATTATGTCTGATGGTTTCGTATTCGACTGGATCAATCGGTGCCCTACTATATACGCAATTTGCACTGTGTTCTGCCTGGTTGTTGATATGCTGCTCTAAATTGCTTCATATTACTCATTTTATTTCGATTCCTTTCCCGGCATAAAGCCTGCCTAAGGTCAGTTTGCAACAGAGCTTCAAACACCGGAATGGCTCCTTGGTAGTATGCTGGTCTGGCACGCGCAAGACTGTGTCCTTTGCCTTCTCCATTTATGCAGCTATTTTTAGGGGCGAAGCTCCCTATAGTCTAACTCTGTGACTAGTCACGCATAACCAAGAGAAGGAGAGGCAAGGAAAAAAAGAAGGCAAAGAAATGAATGCCCATATCTCGTCTAATTTCCTAGATGGCGTTACCCTGCCGCTACTCCACACTACCACTACTCTCCGATTAGCTGCTGCGCACACTTTGCCAACGAGTGGCTCTCTCAATCTCCTGGATAGTCGCCCTACATGGTGGATCATTGGTGGGGCATGGACGGAGCAGAGCGACGGGCGCGTTGAAGACGCTTGCACTCGGCTTCTTTGGCTCGGGTCTCTTCAGTGTTACCCGCGCGCTGTCTGCATTCTCGAATGCAATCGGACGCATGCACGGATGAATAGACGTTTCGCCCTACTTATTATCATTCACTCCATAGATATGCTGTCACTTTTTTGTTATTTTGCGCGAGAATTGTTACCGATACCGGCGATGTTCAACAATAGTGTACCCGACTGTTATAATGCCGTAACAGCTGTCGCTGTAAAAAAAAACAGGGCAGAATAATATGGACAAGAAATACAAAATAGGTGTAATGCTATTTTGGGCGTCCTCAATTTGCGCACATTTTTGCTTAATTTTTAATCGTGGATACGCACGTGGAAGCTCGATTTTACAAGCTTCTCGAATCGCCCTTTTTTTAAAAGCAAGTCTGGGTTCCAACTGTACCTTGCTGTCCCAGCCTTCTCGTCACGTGCTTCCGCAAGATATCGTGATGCCAATAGCAATGCCCGCTTCACACGTTTGGAGCGGGCTCGGCACTAGTAGGCAGAGAATAGACGGACGGATGTTGTTCAGAAAAAGTTTATTTTACACTATACAAGAACAAACAATAAAAGTTTCATAATATTCCAGCAATAAGGGCACATACACTTGGGCACATCTATGTACAAGGACAAACACCACTACGCTGCAATAAAGACATTGCTCTAGTATACATGACAATGTTGGCATACATGTACACAAGAACTAATTGCAATGAATGGTATAACGATAAAATAGATGCAATTAGCATAACTGTTTACAAACGAAATCATGAATAACTACTCAACGAGAGCTGCTTAGCACCACATCATTCGTAAAAAAGAGTTGACGAAAGGCCACAAGCAAAAGCTTGCTTCACACTACTCCGCAGGGGCTTTCTGAATGATTGTGAATACAAGTGCTGTGGCTTTCATGCATGAAATTTTCATTTTCACAACTTTTTCAATTATTGCGTTTTTCTCAAATACAGATTTTTGCACATTTTGAATTTTGAAATGAGCACTGTGTCGCTAATACTGATTTGATTTTCTTGATCTTTTTTTTGTTCGAATGCTAGGGTATTAAAGTTTGCAAGAAAACCTTGATAAAATGTTCAAGGACAGTTGTAAAATTTTGAAATTTCCCAGAAATCACCAGTGAAAATTCAGAGCTAAGAGACTGCGACATAAAAACTTCATAACTTTGTGTAAAATTTAGATACTAGCATGAAATTGCATATTTGCACTATTTAATTATACAGCAATATACAGGTTCGATTATTGCTCTTTTGATGCATTACTTTTTATGCAAGTCACATCCCGAATTCATAAAATAAGAATAGTAACGTTTTTACGGATTGATGTAAAGAAAATGTAATTACATGTTTTCAATCAGTGCACAAAGCTGAGTATTCCCTGAAAAAAATCATGTCTCTAGGCCTAATACTAATACATTTCACTATCGGGTCCCATGTCCCCTTTCAAAAGCTGTTACAAATTTTTCTCATAAACCTACGATGCATCGATGCATGCAGTCGCAGTGAACAGTGGGCTAAGCATGTTCTTTTCATCGTACACATCCAAGTTTTTCCCTGCCTGGGCATATATGTACCAAAGTTGCGGACTCTTTGACTGGGCACACCGCTAGGTTGCATTTCCTAGCTTTTGGTTGCTCCACGGCCCACTGCCGCCTTCCTGTTTCAATTCTATGTTGCACCCTGTCAGCGTTTCCATTGCTCTGCAAAGCAGCCAGTTCTGACCTGTGCAAACAAACACAGAATATCAGAAGTGCAAATCACTGCCTCAACACTTACTACAGAGAACATGCTTGCTATTTCCTGAAAAATCATGTCTACATGCATGCTGCAATGAGAACACACATTTGAACACTACATAAGACAGAATAGATGAAACACCTCATTTATTGCAGTATTGCAGCCTTGTGCTTCAGCCTAGTCCAATTGGTATGTTAACTACATCCCAATTTTTTGTTGTTGTTGTCGAGAGTATCGATGTCGATATGAGGCCACCAAACAGCATCACGCGCATGGGCCTTGCATCGGTTCACACCCTGATGATCCTCGTGAAGTGAATCCAAGATGTCCTTCTGCAGAGCCTCCAGAATCATCAGACGCCCTCCTTTGAGTAGCAGTCCATTGCACACGGTCAGCTCCACTTGGTACTTCCAATACTTCGAAAGGTTTGATGGCACATTGTTTTTTCGAGGCCAACCTTGCCTGCAGTACTTCACGAGGGTAACGCACTCGCCATCCATCATCTGGTGCTGACGAACCGCTTTAAGGCTAACTGGTGAGCCTTGCGTGATGTTGCCGACGGCTTCGCTGACATACAACTTCACTTGGTTTTCTTCTGCTGGAGACGCTGATGTGATGGGGGCTCATGAAAGGGTATCAGCTGTTGCCAGCAGCTTCCCTAAACGTACAATACTATGTACTGGTACCTCATGAGTTTCAGTCGAATCCTTTGGATCCTTGGTGGTAAAGCATCGACATACATAGAACCTAAGCTAACATCCAGCACCCAAGCCAAACGAACTGGAATCTGCGGATACGATGGTCGGGTACAGTGGATGGTAGTTAGCCATGCAGATGTTGGAGGACATCATGTCTTTCAACTTTTGGAAGGCGACCTGCTGGGCCAGTCCCCACGCCCAGTCACTTCTTTTGTTGAGCAGTCCTCAAATGGGTGCCGTCACCTCTGACAGATGAGGTAAGAACTGTCCCACGTGGTTTACCATGCCCAATAGTCTGCGGACGCCACTGACGTCGACAGGAGGTTCCATGCTCTTGACAGCGGCAAGCTTGTCTGGGTCCGGCGAAATACCGCTGCCGCAGATAACTACGCCGAGGAACTTGACACTTGTGACGCTGAATTCAAATTTTGACTTGTTCAGTGTCAGCCCGGCGTTTCTCAGTCGAGCCAGCACTGATTGGAACCGGCTGTCATGTTCTGCACGGTCGCGGCCAAAAACCAAAACGTCGTCAATCATGTTTACGACGCCGTCTTGACCCTCGAGAATGTAACTCATTTGGCGTTGAAAGTATTCGGGGGGCGGACGTTATCCCGAATGGCAGTTGACGGTAGCAATAACGTACGAATGGCGTTATATATGTTGTTAATTCTTCAGATTCTTCTGCCAGTTTTACTTGATGAAAACTTGATGTAGCGTCAAGCTTCAAGAACACCTGAGCATTACCCAGTAATCCCAAAACTTGGTCTACGGTGGGCAAGATATGGGGCTCACGCAACACTACCTGGTTCAACTTGGTGAGGTCGACGCAGACGCGGTATGAACCGGATGCCTTTGGTACGACGACCATACCGGCGCACCACCGTGTAGGCTGATCACGCCCTCCGCTTCAAGTCTATCCAGCTCCGCCTTCACGACGCCGTGTGAAGGGATGGGCACACGCCTTGGGACCAGCAGCGAATAGGGGACAGCATCTGGTTTTAGGCATATAGTGTACGATTCTTGCAGCTCGCCCAAGCCACAAAACAGCTTGTCTGATGCCGCCTGGCTGCCTTGCGTCTCGACCACCAGGTCCACGAACTTGACCACACCCAGCTCTTGGATAGCAGGAAATCCCAGAAGTGGCATGGCCTGTGACTGAAGTACGTAAAGTCGTTGCGTTGCGGACTTGTTCTTCCATTGCAGAGTGGCGGTAAACGTTCCCAGCACGTTCAGCGGTTGTCCCGCCGGTCCTGAAAGCTCCCCTTCCGGCGGCTCAAGATATGGCGGAATTCCAGAAAAAGTACTGGGGACGACTGTGACCTCGACGCCACTGTCAACTTTGAAGCGTAGAGGTATTCCGTCCACTTTTACATCCACGAACTTGGGCTGCTGTTCGCTGTTCAAACCGACAGTACCCAATTCCACAACGAAAAGTTGCTTGCTAGCCGCCCGGCAAACCACTGCGAAATGGCCCTTCCTTCCGCATTTGTTGCAGGTTGCTCGGCGAGCGGGACATTCTGATCGTAAATGTAAGGACTGGCCACAAAATCCACCAGGCGAAGAAACATGCATCCATGGGGCAGCTGCGCTGCGCATCTCTCGCTGCTGTGGGCGGTTCTGCATGACTTTTGCCGCCCCGTCCACGATTATCAACTCGTGATGCGTTATCACTACTGGCAAACATGCTGCTGAAAAATTTGCCCTTTCCTTCTCTGCGTCTTTTGCTTGACGGACACAAATGCGTGCCACTTCTAACGTAAGTTTAGGATTGTGGCAGAGCTTGTCGGATAGCTTCGTGCCACGAAGGCCAACGATAAAACAGTCGCGGACAAGTCGCTCCTCGGTGTCCCGTGAAGAGTAATTGCATCGTTTCACCATGTTTCCCAGTGCTGTGAGGAATGCGTCAGCTGTCTCGCCTGCCTGTTGAACACGTCGGTGGAACCGTGCGCTCTCGTACACCTCGTTGACGGGGCGTAAGAAGTAACCGTCCAGCTTGCCAACGATGACGCTGCACTTTGAATAGTCTTCGTCCCGTATTTGCAATGAACACAAGATGTCCCGTGACCTAGTGCCCATGCAGTATAGCAGCATTCTGAAGCGAACTTCATCGTCCACCGCATGAAGACCCGTTGCAAAACTGCAGTCGTCGAACTGCTGACGCCACCTTTGCCAAGCCGCTGGGTTCTCGAAGTCGAAATGGGGGTGGCGGTTACAAGTTAGGTCCAGCGACCACGGCCACCATGGCTTTCCCGCCGGTCGCCGCAGGTAGCTCGCTGTCCTTGTTCTCGCCTAGAGGCATTTTTACTATGATGCAGATCCCACTTCTGGCACCATGTCGAGAGTATCGATATGACGATGCGACGTTGGGTTGGGCCGGCGACTAACTGCCCCACCATGTTTATTGATACTATATATATATACACCTGTAACCCCTTAGTGGCGCCGTCTGTTAGTGTGTTAGGGTAAGTGACGCCACCTAGGATCAATACAACAAAATACAACACTACAGTTGTGAGACTAGCCAATGAGGTCAGATTATTAAAAGAGCAGTGACAGAGCATTTGTGCGCCTTTGTTTTTTTGCTTTAGGTCAGAGGTTCGTGGCTCATTATTCATGGCAATGAATACCAATTTGCTCTAATACGAGATGAACGTTTTATAACATGCTCTTATGTTACAACAAGAAGCAGGTTTGGTTTCGAAAAGTATTCCGGAGCCTCGAATGTAGATGGCATACTTGTCAACAAATGCTGTATTGTGTGACCACGAGAGCCTCTGACGTCACTCTCCAGCTGCTGCTATTTTGTCAGCGATGTTTTTTCGTCCCTTGTGTTGAGCACTGCGAGTGCCTATTTTCTTGATCATCAAACTATGTTACTTATCTAAGGCAGCGATGAACAAAGGAGCTGGGAGGAATGTAAAAAATCAGTCAGAGAAAAGAAATAGAAATCGATTCACTTTGCCAGTCTTGCTGGTGGCAGTGATTTTGTTTTTGTCTTCGTCCAACTGACGCAACGTTTTCTGCGAGGCTTGGAACAGCCGAAGCATTAGGTGTGCTGAAATATTTTCTCTCAGATCATTTGCAAAGTAGTGGGTTGAAAAGTAACGAAAAAGTGTAGTAAAATCACCAAATTGGCACTCTGACAGTGTACATGTGTAACATATAAGTTGCATGATGTACGCTTAACTGATTCGTATGTAGATCGGGCAATCCTGCGTTCGAAAGGCATGCCAATCCCATGTATCGTATGTATATGGCCACGTGCATTTCTCATTTTCAGTTTGGTTTCACTCGGTTTTTGCTCACAAAGCCTGTCAGGAATGCTCAGTGCAAACTGTGCCTCATTGTTCAAGAAGTGTGGATTATCAGGCCGGTGTTGCTCCATGTGCTTGCACACCTGGACATGCCAGTCGATAACAAGCTCGTGCACACACTTTCCTTGTGTCCGGACCCTTTAGTGCCTTCTTCAATCCTTCTAGTTCCACAGCACAACTGGTGCTGACCTCATTTGAGTGTAATAGAAGGTCAAAACAACGTTTTAATCTCTCTGATGCAAATATGCTATACATGTGTAAACAACAAAAACATTTTCTTACCTGCACAAGCTGCAAGTCACATTTTATTGATGGGTCCAGCAGTGAATAGGTAACATACTTTGTGCTGTACCTCAGTGAGTCAGCACGCCTGTTACCTGCGAGCTAGGTACCAATCCTTGTGAGCAAGTTGCCGGAAATGTTTACGTTCCCAAAGCTGAAATGAAGAAGAAGTATATCATTGATAACGCTAATAACTGTGGAAGCTTTTATCTCCCAAAACAACAATATTATTACAAAGGATGAGATAATGAACAGCTCCAAAGATTTTGATCACATCGGGTTGTTTCACGTACATCAATCAGTGCATAGACACCTAGCATTCTGAAGCTTCCATAAAGTATGCCTGCTGCGATTGGAATTCAATCTCACGACCTTTGTGTCTGCAGTAGACCACAGTGGTAGCTACGTAAATCCAGGGTCTGCCTGTAAAGTAATGAGACTAGGTCTCGTAAAATATATTCACAGCTCTTTTTTTTTTATTGGGACATATACTTGCCTTTAAGGCGTAACACCGTATAAATGCGTGTAAGGGCAGCACTTTTTTTTTCAGGAAATGAGGGCCAATTTTCAGGGTGCAACCCATACACGGAACTTTTTTTTTTGTGAACCAAAAACAACGTACCAGTTAGCGAATGAAGAGCGTTTATTGTGGTATGCCGCGTGTGCGCTAAATCGTCGTCACTTGACAAGTCCTCTAACTCGGAGTCTGAGATGATGTGTTGCGGAGCACCATCATTCCACAAACAGTCATCTTCGGTGCCATCTAGGCTGTTGGATATCCTGACTTTAAAACTTCGGGACACAATGTCGTCGACACCGAGCTCCACGCCGACAATACCCAACCGAGAACAGTAGCAAGCGGCACCCTCTTCAGCCGTCCGGTCGGCGTCTGCTCATCGTTGCCGTTGCGGTTGCCATCCATTCCGTGTAGAGTCTTCGGAATTCAACTTTGAACGGTCGATTCACGCTCACATCCAATGGTTGCAACATTCCTGTGAGGCTGCCTGGAATCACGGCCATGTCTGTGCCGACACGGTGCAGCTCCTCCTTCACCTTATCGGTAAGGTGGCCGCGGAAACTATCCAACACTAAAAGTGAATGTTTGGCCAACAAAGCTACCGGTCTGTTCTGCCAAACACTTTTCACCCAGTCAAGCACCACATCATCGTTCATCCATCCCTTCTCTTGGGCTCTAACTATGATGCCCTTGGAGAAAACTTCATTGGGAATTCTTTTCCTTTTCAGAACAATGTACGGGGGTAGCTTCCACCTGTTTGCGGTCCCACAAAGCATCACGGTGCAGCGTTGGCACTCAGCGCCGGTTGTCCGCACAGGTGACACTCTTCTTGCCTTTTACTTCGACTGCGTAGTTCTCGGGAGAGTCAAACCACACAGGAGTTTGATCTCGTTCGCTATTTGCGACAACAGATAATTGTGCTCATGGCGCAGGCCGATGAAGTGCTTGTGAAAACTAAGCACCTTGTCGGTATAGTCTTCTGGCAGCCGCTGGCACAGCGTGGTCCTTCGTCGAAAGGAGAGTCCCTTCCTTTTTCAGAAACCTTCGCACACAGCCAGCACTAGCCTTGAAATCCCCGGACGGTACATTTTAGCACGTGCCGAGGCTAGTGCCTTCATGCGCAGCATGTCTGTAGTGAGCACAAAACCACCGTTTCCCACCTCAGTCACATAGCGGAGCAACTCCTTTTCCAAATCAGGATACTTGCACTGTTTTCCTCGGAAAGCGCGCTTTTTGATATTGGTGTTCTGCAAGGCTTTCTTCTGAGCGCACCAACGTCGAACACACTACTCGTCAACGTCGAATTTTCTGCCGGCGGCCCGATTCCCGTGCTCGAGAGCAAACTCGATTACCTTCAACTTATAGCCAGCTGTATAGCTATTCAGCTGCTTGCCTATCGTGCCAAAACGAAAACGTCCCACAGAAAAATAGCTAGTGTCCCAAAGTCATTCAACGGTGCGCAAAACTCGAGCACATGGCAGGCTGAACAGCACAATAACCGAACAACGCACAAATACCAAAGTTGGTAATGCTAATGCCGATATGGATAGCGCGTTTGTATAGAAGTGTCAGAAGTTAAAGATAAAATCCCCCCTTTAACATTTAATTGGCGGGTGTATGAACACTACTGAAAAAATTTAAAATTTTTAGCCAACTTCATGAACATATTAGCATGAAAAAAAAAACAGAATTATTCTAATGACGTACTATATGGTGATGATGATAATTGCGTTCTCTAACGCCATATACTGACAACGCCTAGTAGCTCAGACACGCGCGCCATTTGGATTACGTATGGGTCAAGGAAAGTGCGGATGTGGCCCTTACATGCAACTTTTTTATTTTAATATGTGCTTCTTAAAAAAGGCATGTGGCCCTTACACGGGTGCGGCCCTTACACGCGTGTATACGGTATTTTTGTTTGTATGTGTATTAAATGTGCACCATTAGGCCAGTGTTGTGTATGAAGTTTGTGACACTTGTCCGTATTGTACCACTCCAGTGATGCAAGCAGATGCATACCACCTTATATAGACATGTCAAGGGTTACAGACGACCTTCGCTACAGCGACACAACCAGTTACAACCGGTGCACATAAGACAAATTCCACAAGACACTACTTCACTTCATATTTAGAGATCTGATCAGTACTTATTATTTTCATTCCCAAATTAGTTGCCTTGGATGTCGGTAGATCATTTCAATGCAATTCAAATGCTGCAAAGGCATTCTGAAAGTCAGCTGCCATGACGAGAGGCTATGACAGCCAGGTGCACGGTTGGAACACTACTGGAGACATTATTTTTCTGTCTTCCCAAGGTTTTGCGGCTTGAAGAAGCTTTCCAGCTCTCACATCAGGGCTCTGTCAAAACACGCAAGTTCACTTTTTAGGCCCATTTCTCCATTTCTTGGAGTGGATTACACACGAGAAGATACAGTATGCCCCAATTTGATCAATAAAGATTGCTACATGCATGCATACTGACATTCTCTGCGACTATGCGCGTGTGTGCCGGACAAAGAGGAGGAAAAGCTAGCCCCGTTCGGTCGCTGATTATTCGGTCACCCGGAACTGCTTGGTACAACATATTTTATCTACAGCCTCGTCAATCCGGCGTTTCTTCTCTGCCGTAATAATATTTTTAGCCAAACCCACTCTTAGTTTTTTACAGACAGACCTGCATATAGTAAAAGAAAAATGATACCAATGAAAAACCACACGAAGACAGCAAAGACGAACAACCTCACAGGACAAGCGCTGGACTTAAAACTGAATGTTTATTAAAAAACTGCAGACACCTGAACACATGTGTCAGCATCGCATGTAAAAAGGCCACCTGAGCCGAACACATAAATCAGCATCGTGCGTAAAAAGGCCACCTTAGCCATGTCAAACTTGCGCACCTAGCTGTACAGAGCATGAAACATGTGAAACTGATAAAATTAAACACGAAGCTTACCAGCTATCTGGAAATGCAAATTCTTTCTTTGTGATAAAAACTGAGGGTTCGCTCACACATGACATTTTGCCTTCCTTCCCGATTTCGAAGGCCTCACAGCTCTCGCATTCATTCTTCTTCTACTTTTGCCAATTACGGTCCTTGATTTCGTTATTTCCGTTATATCCAGTTTTATAACATCGAGGTCTGAGTGTACTTCTAATAACTTTTCCTATACTTTCTTTGCCATCATTGTCTGTTAGTTCTCATTAGTACCGTTAACGTTGTATCATTGGAAAGCTACCTGGTAGAGATCTGTCCATAAGTCACCGGTGTCCCCGTGATTTTTGATGTCCACAGTAATCACACGGTCATCGTCAAGTATCTTAATCCTGGATGTGGTATGTAAGCCTAGACCGTTCACATATACTGAATGAGTTGAGGCAAAGGATCAGACGCCACTCAGAAATGGTTGATTCTAGCGAAACGTGCCATCAGCTTTGAACAACAAAAATTATTTCCATACCTGTAGAGACGACTAAAGAACGGATTAAAGGCAAATGCCTATTTTATTCCTTGCATTCCTATCACGGCACTTGGGATACATTAGCATGAATTAGAGGTTATGAAGGGCTTTTGAAGTGTTTTTATATTGTGCCTGTAGATGCCCATTTTTGGCAATTGTGCCTAAAAGCCTATAAGTGCCTATAATAATAATAGTACTAATAATAATAATATTACCTTTCCTTCCAACAAAAAAAAAAGCAGTATATATGGCTACGCCTACCAAAGCCAATCGGAGGCTTGAGGGGCAGAGCCTGACAGGCAGAAAAGAAACCGAACACGTCACATGATGGCAGTTAAAGGCACAATAGAGATGATAAGACAAAATAACATGCACATCAGATTAGAAGCACAGGGCATATAAACTGTAATCATCCCCATAATACAGTAGTTAAAAAAATTGAAAGTGAACGAAAAGCAGAAAGTCGGCTATGTTTCACGAACAAAGTGCCACACTAAATGATTGTTCAAAAGTACGCTTGCAAATCAGTGCATATAAAAGAACACGAGATGCACATTACACGTACAGACAAATACGCGATGCACATTACACGTATAGACAAATACGCCATAGCAGTTTCCTTGATTTGCATTTTGTTTTTATGCAAAAAATGCTAGGGGGCAGAACATTGAAATAGGTTAGAATGTAATGTGCTCGTCCCCTAGCTCCATGCCTTGTTTAACATCTTGGTCTCTAATAATGGATTGTTTGCCTTAATAAACGGAAAGTGACGTATGAACGTAAATGTCTATTTTCAAAATCGACGCCTACATGAACCCTATTTAGGCACAAATTTAGCTTTCAAGTGTGGTTTCGAACAGTTATTCATGTCAGGCGGCAGCATTGACCTTTCCCAATATTATGGGGTTCAACCAAGTTCTATTGGTCGGCCAATCAAAACAACCGCTAGCAGTAGTGAAATGGGATGCAGCGGCCAACATACACCACAGAGCTCAAATGGGGTGAGTGGTTGGAACAGGAGGCGGAGATGTTGAGAAGAGGAAAAGATGCTATTTTTCTAGCCCTATGTGGGAGCACACATCTCAGCGTCTACAGGGCAAGAAAGAGAAGCAAGGAATGGAGAAAGAGAGGAGACTGGTGTCCTTGGAATAGAAGGAATAAAAGAAACACCCCAAAGGCCTCAGTGTAGCGGTGTGAAGAGGGCAGGAGGTTCTTCTGTGTAGTACCGTATATACTCGCATAATGATCGCACTTGTTTTTCAAAACAATTGACTCCAACTTCGGGGTGCGATCATCATGCGGGGTAAATTTTCCGTGAAAAAATATTCTGAGCCCCGGAAATGCAAAAAGTCGCTGATCAGAATTGTTACGGTAGCTATCATGAACACAACCAAAACTAAAAGTAAATTAAGGCTTACTTCGTAATAAAATGCTTGCATTACGCAGGAGCTACATGCATGGCACACTGCCCTTTTATTTTTTATCTCTCTGACCCCCTAACGTTCATTCAGACTCCGAAGCATCACTTGCGTCAGTGTCGTCTCCGCACGATTCCCTGTCGGAACCGGCAGTGTCTTCACTGTCCCACAGAGGGTCATATTCCATTTCGTCGAGCACGTTGGAAATGCCAGCGACAGTCCATTCCACCGCATGAAGCGTGTCGTCCAGCCGGAACTGGCGCGGAAATCCTTCGTGGTCACGCCCAGCCTCCGGGAAAATATGCACGCCTGCGTCCGTATCACGTCTAATGACACTGCATAACCGTCCTTGCGCATGTCCTTCACGCATTTGAGGACTGCCTTTTCAATGTCAGGGAACTTGCCAGATTTGGGTCCGCGGAAAGCTTATCGCGTGCTGTTAGTAGCCATGAGCATGTTGCACTGTTTTTCCAATATCGGATCCCGATTTCCGCGACGCCAAAATGTCTGCCGGCAGCGCGGTTGCCGTGCTCAAGCACGTAGTCAAGCGGCTTCAGCTCGAACGCGGCAGTAAAGCTCGCATACCGCCCCATGGTGAAATGGCGCTTCAACAGACCATCACAAAGCACACAAAAAAAAACGTGGTCTCAGGAAAAAAAAAACGTTGCTACGGGATGAACACAGGTCGACCAACAGGTGACCGCCGCTGTAACAGTGCGGAATGTCAAAACAAACATGGTGGCTGACAGAGCGAAGCACTCCTTGGAGCGAAGCCACCGCATTTTTTTTTCTTCTTTGCGTCAGTTATGGAGGTTGCGAGTACGTCATGCGAGTCAAAACAGTTTCTTCCATCTAAATAAAAAATGCTTTCATTTAAATCAATAAATTTACGGCATTGTGACGTCCCCGCAAACACGGACTGAACCGCGGTCCTTTCAAGATGTTTACGCTCATTTCTAAAACCCACGCATAAAAAAAAAGGAAAAGAAAACCGTCGGTGTAACGAATGGGCATTCCGGAGTGGAGTACCTGGAAGGATTATTTCTACTGTTCTCGCACCCCCCCCCCCCCCCTGCGCAAACACGAGGACCGAGTGGCACCTTGTCGTCTACAGACAGTGTGACATTGTACGGTGGAAATAATCCGCGCGCACCCTTCAGATTTGTGGCATGGGGGAGCAGCAGAGCACCTTTTGTTGGTTTGGGGAATGCGACCCTGCCTCAGCGCCTGTGCCGGGTCCGACCTGACTTTCCGTCAGCCTCTGTGGCTCCAGAGCTCATTACTGCGTTCTGCGCGGATGGCCACCTGCGGCGTTGAATGACCAAGAAGCGGCGGCTACGGAGAATTTCGCGGGAGACACCGAGCTGCATGGAAACGTTGAGCCTTGGTCTGGACATCGGCTCATTAAGTACCGGAAGCATCGGGACCATTGTTCGCCCGTAATTAAAGTGTCTTGGGATAGCTCGCCCATCTCTCTCTCTGAGGCTTGAGTTTGTACATTGTTACTTGCTCGTCTTTGTTTCGAAGAGGGTTTTCTACTGGTGTGGGTGGCAGGGGCGGCCGTTGAAGATGATACACTCAGACTGACAAGAAAATATGCCGCGTCGATAGTGGCAATTGCTTTGGTGCCCCGGTAGGGCGGAGTCGGGTCCTACAAAAAGGGACTACGAGACGATACGAGAGAGTCAAAGAGACGATGCAATGAGCTCGAGATGGTAGAGAGACAGAATGGAAAAGGAAGATAACAGTGTGAAGAGATAGCAAGGAGAGTCGATGAGATGATGACTGAGGCAGAGATCATATGACGAGGAATGAAAGTTAGAGATGGAAAACGAGGAAGTGAGTGATTGCGGGACGTTATGGAAGAAGATTAAGATGAAAATCGCCGAGAGAGACAACGAAGACAATGAAGACTGACAACACAGACCATTCGTGAGACGAACTTTACGCACCCTATTTAAATTAACTTTGCGGGAAGGGAGGTGGCGTGTTGAGACATTGCGTGATTTTATTCATTGATAACTTCACCATTTGTGTCGTCGTGTGTTTTTTTATATGCATACCTTTGTATTGTTACAGTTACTTTCTTTATGTGCCTGCCCTGTGTCGAACGACGCAAGTGTCTAAATCATGTGTTATAATTTTGTGTAGTGGTTGATGTACGCGGGTATACGATGTTTGCAGTTAGTAATAAATTTAATGAATCAGTAAACAGAAACAGGTCGTAGTGTCTCTTACTTCCCGGCCCCAGTACGAATCACTGTATGTGAGAAGTGATTGAGACACATAGCCAAAAGGGAACCGGATAGACAAGGGGTTAAGTGGTCTTCCCTCTCTTTGGTAATCGGTGGCGTAACGGGGGACGTCTCAAGTGGTGGCAGCGGTGGGATTACTGCTGGGGCAACGGTGCGAGATTTCATCCTCGTACTAGGGAAGGAGAGGCGGCAAAATGAACGAGCAGGCTACCAAGATGACGGACGGAGACGACCCACTAGAAATGAGCACGTTAATGTTAGCGGGCACGGTTCCATCATTTACGGGAGGTGATACGGGTCTGGATATTGGGGTTTTCTTGAAAATTTTGGAGCAGGTTGGTCGCTTGGGTGGATGGCGGGATAATGAGCTGGTCTGCATAGCACGATGCAAGATGGTAGGCGCGGCGCACGATTTCGCGTGGTGGGATGATGGCGTCGCTGCGGCTTCAAAATTTTCTGAGTTCAAATATTTGGCCCTCAAGAGGTTTGATACGGAGCCACTTATCTTTAAAACGGAACGGTTTTTAAACGCGAGGCAGAGGGCAGATGAGGAGGTGCGGTCATTTGCAAGTCGCTTGCGCATCCTCGGAACCGCCACCCTGGCGAGCTCCGATAGTCAGGATCCGGTGAAAGCTTCACTGCGCCGCGAACTCTCGCAATTTTTATCAGGACCGAGGGAGCCGGTCCGCAGATTTGTTCTCTTTCGAGACCAGAAAACATTTGACGAGGCCATTGCCATAGCGGTCAAGGAGGAACAGAATGAGAAAGCATCGAGGAGCCATTCGTTACCCGTTCGATACGTAGAAGAGAACACAGATGTTCATGAGATGCATAGCCGCCTTGACCGCCTCGAAAAACTTGTGGAGAGCTTGGCAGTACACAATAAGGTGAAACAGAATTGGCAGGAATTTCCGAAGCAACTCCCTTATCACAGCAGGTGCTATAACTGTGGCAGGTTTGGCCACATTCGACGAGAATGCCACCGGTACCGACGACGAAAATGGAATTCGACGGGTGGCAGCCGCATTCACAAAGACAAGGAAATGGTGACGAAATTTGAATATGGAAACCTAGACGCAACTCCTCCTCATGACGTTGACGCGCAGAGGTCAATCGTGGTTGTAAATATTCGCGAGGAAACAAGCTCCGTAAAAACGAGTCGCGGTTCACCGTGTGCGCATGTGGTTAATGTAGTTTCCGTGATTGAGGAGGATGTTCCGCCATTGAGCGAGTGTGTGTTTGGGGGGAATGGTCGCACCCCGGTGCCACTGGGTGAAACAAAAGCTGTTAAGGTTGCTAGAGCGGATACAGACGGTTTAGCTGCGGTTTCTACCTCGAAGGTCCCACAAGACGATGAGGCATTACCAGTAAGAGTAGCAGATATGAAGTTGGATGAGAATGGGTTTCCTGAGGATGCAGTTGTCGGAGTCTTGGTCGACACGGTGGTAGATCGAACGTTAGAGAGAGAAGATGAGATCGAGGAATGCCTAGATAGCAACGGGGAGGTTTTTGTGGGGCCAAAGGGGAACTACAGCACACTCGATGTACACCGCACCAAACCCGGGCATGCGCAGCGGTGGTCATATAAGATAGCTTCGCACATGCCCCACTCTGCAAGTTAGTTGAGTAGGTGGAAGTTGGAATCATTCAACGAGAATCCGGGACTCGGAGTCGGGGAAGAGGTCTGCATACGGGTAGACGCTGAGCGCTCGGGTATCGGCTAGGGTCTTGAGAGTCCACAATGTTGTATGTCATTTTATGTTCTATGATTTCTGCTCGGTCATTGTGCTCGTTACTTAAGTGGAGACCTTGCGTCGAAGCATCAGTTTTTTTATTTTGTTTTGCTTTGGCTTGTGCTCTTGTTTTATTTTGTTGATTGTGCTTTGAAATGAGGCAGATAGTTAACTCGGTTATTGTTGTTTTGTGTTGCACGCTATCTGATGTTGATCACTGAACGAGTGGTACCACATGGGATCGGTTCACACCTAATGATAGGGAGAACATAGAGTCCGTGAAAGTGAGGTTACCTAGATCTCGCCACTTGTCGGAGAGAGGATGCGAGGGGGAACGGTCTGGGAAACGGTAAGGTTTAGATAGACAAAATACGTGATTGGCATCTGTGGCCCAAACTAGGCAGATTATGCGAGGTGGTTGGTCGAGATACCTAAATAGGCGCTGCACAACAGGTGATGAGATGAGACAAGTAAAGATAACAGACAAGCTACGGCGTTTTCCCTACACAATAGTGTCATGCCTCGATAGGAGGCGGGGAGGGCTGGCTTGTAGGAAGAGACGAAGCAGCCCCGGTATCGACGAGGCGAAGTGAAAGCTCAAATTGAAATGGTTTCACGGCGTCTCCCCGCATGGAAGTGTCGCGCCTCCTTAGGAGGCAGGGGGTGTCGTGATCGGTATTCATGTACAACGCCCAATGTCACAGTTGCACAGGACAGCATATACGCTACGTTCTCAGCCAATCTGAACACGAAATTCGCGTTGAAGATCCCTTTCCCTCACCGACAGGTGCAGCAGAGGCCGGGCAGGAGATGGTATGTGAGGGTAATTCAGTGTTGCTGCCTGTATGACCTATGTTCTCCCGCAATCCCGCTTTTCGTTTGGTTTGAAATGTTGGATAAGGTCTTAAAATTTTGTGCACGTGTGGAATGAAAGCATATTGAAGTGTGTGTATCCTCTGTTCGGTTGTGCCGAGAGTGGACAGTGAAGACGAAGTGTGTGATGTGCTCGCATGGTAGTGAACCTTCCGCACACATGACTAAATGCTGCGTGCCAAACCATCTGATGAGCAGCTGTGACCAGTGTGCGTTTTGCCCACGCATCATCCACGAGTTTCTGCGGTTATTCTGAAGGTTTCAAGTGTGTTGTGCGCGGTAGAAACACGGAATCAAACTGCTTCGTGGTGGGTGATGATTCAGCGACAATCACAGATTGGTTCCTCTCCGCGACGCGCTGCCGCCAGGGCTGAATCACAAGTGTGCTGTGTTCGCATACCGTACGCCTAAGACTGCCGCAATGTCTCAATTTCGCTGCGCAACCCAAAGGCGCTATGCGCCCGCATTTCTCGTGTTTGAATTTCCCCGATGGGAAAATACTTCTGCAAGATGAAGGGATTGTGACGTCCCCGCAAACACGGACTGAACCCCGGTCCTTTAAAGATGTTTACGCTCGTTTCTTAAACCCACGCATAAAAAAAAAAAGAAAAAGAAAACCTTGGGTGTAAGGAATGGGCATTCCGGAGTGGAGTACCTGGAAGGATTATTTCTACTGTTCTCGCGGGTCCCCCCCCCCCCCCCCCGCGCAAACACGAGGACCGGGCGGCGCCTTGTCGTCTACAGACAGTGTGACAGTGTACAGTGGAAATAATACGCGCGCACCTTTCAGATTTGTGGCATGGGGGAGCAGCAGAGCACTTTTTGTTGGTTCGGGGAATGCGACCCTGCCGCAGCGCCTGTGCCGGGTCCGACCTGACTTTCCGTCAGCCTCCGTGGCTCCAGGGCTCATTACTGCCTTTTGCGCGGATGGCCAACCGCGGCAATGAATGACGAAGAAGCGGTGGCTACGGAGAATTTCGCGGGAGACACTGAGCTGCATGGAAACCTTGAGACTTGGTCTGGACATCGGCTCATCAAGTACCGAAAGCATCGGGACCATTGTTCGCCCGTAATTAAAGCGTCTTGGGACAGCTCGCCCATCTCTCTCTCTGAGGCTTGAGTTCGTACATTGTTACTTGCTCGGCTTTGTTTAGGAGAGGGTTTTTTACTGGTGTGGGCCGCGGGGGCGGCCGTAGAAGATGATAAACTCCGACTGACAAGAAAATATGCCGCGTCGATAGTGGCAATTGCTTTGGTGCCCCGGTAGGGCGGAGTCGGGCCCTACAAAAAGGGACAACGAGACGATACGAGCGAGTCAGAGAGACGATGCGATGAACTCGAGATGGTAGAGAGACGGAATGGAAAAGGAAGATAACGGTGTGAAGAGATAGCAAGGAGAGTCGATGAGATGATGACTGAGGCAGAGATGATATGACGAGGAATGAAAGTTAGAGATGGAAAACGAGGAAGTGAGTGATTGCGGGACGTTATGGAAGAAGATTAAAATGGAAATCGCCAAGAGAGACAACGAAGACGACGAAGACGATGAAGACTGACAACACCGACCATTTGTGAGACGAACTTTACGCACCCTATTTAGATTAACTGTGCGGGAAAGGAGGTGGCGTGTTGAGACATTGCGTGGTTTTATTCATTGATAACTTCATCATTTGTGTCGTCGTGTGTTTTTTCATATGCATACCCTTGTATTGTTACAGTTACTTTCTCTAGGTGCCTGCCCTGTGTCGAACGTCGCGAGTGTCTAAATCATGTGTTATAATTTTGTGTAGTGGTTGATGTACGCGGGTATACGATGTTTGCAGTTAGTAATAAATTAAATAAATCAGTAAACAGAAACAGGTCGTAGCGTCTCTTATTTCCCGGCCCCAGCACGAATCCCTGTATGTGAGAAGTGATTGAGACACATAGCCAAGTGGGAACCGGATAGACAAGGGGTTAAGTGGTCTTCCCTCTCTTTGGTAATCGGTGGTGTAACGGGAGACGTCTTAGCATTAACATAATGACGCTCACTTTCAGATCACAAAAAACAATGATACACGTGTCCAGCTAGACTTGGCACATGACATGTCGATGCGGCAAGTTCAGGGGGCGATCATTACGTAGGGAAAAAAAAAAGTCGAATTTAGACGACAAAATTCAGGAGTGATCATTATGCGTGTGCTGTCATTACGCGAGTAAATACAGTAGCTGGAAGGTGGTGAATGAATGCGGAACCGTGGTGAGCCATTAAGAAAAAGGAGAGTGTGCATCAGAAGGAAGAAAAACGTGATGTGTATGCGGCTTTTGTTTCGCTTCTAATTTGCTTCTTTATGGGGCCCTCGCCAGGTTACATAAGTAGTTATAGTTAGACACTGGAAGTTGTTTTGTGCCCAATGAAGAGCATTGTACCACAAAAATTTTTTAAACAGGCTCGTCATGGGCCACGAAACCATGTTGCGAGGAGGCAAGGTTGACACCATTGCTACTGGCCCCTTGTAGCTAATGCAAGCTCAATCACCTCTGCCATTTTCATTATCGGAGCAGGATGACCACATGTTGCACACGCATCAGCACGTCATGTGCATGCAAGGTCACATGCACACGTGTCCGAGGCTGCCCGTGCACAATCACCCTTAAAGGAGCACTGAAATCAAATTTCAAGATCGAGATGTGCTCATGATTCGATCGCTTGGTATGCATAAGTCTTCTTGAGCAAATTTAAGCAGCATCCGTCACGTGGAAGTTATTTTAATTCAATGCCAACAGCACAGAAAAGCTAAGGAGAAAAAACTGAAAATAGACTGCCCAGTGACATCGACACTAGTGCTACGTGTTCAGTGTGATACGTTCCACAAATACCATCCTGAGTGACGATGCCCTAGTAGCAATGACGTGTACGATCCGAGTGTTTTTATCCTGGCGCCGAAGCGCAGAAACGCACTCTGCTGCAGAAACGCATGTCTGATGTTCGTCGTACTTTAGAAGTGTGGCAGCTTGGGCTAGTTGGTATGACATGACAATTGTTATAGCACAAGAACAGAACGACACAGACACAAGAAGGACACGAAGGACACGATAGGACTTCTCTCTGTGTCGTCGTACCGGTTTGAATGCTTTCGTGAAATTATCAAAATAGAAACTACCTTTAAAACAACGGTGAAAAAAAAAGAGCATGATTAAACGTGTGCTTGTCGGTCAGCAAGTCTGGGAATCGTGAGCTTCAGTCGTCTAGTTCGAAGCACGGAAAAAGCGCAATGAGGGTGTCTTTTCATATCACGTATGTGTTACACATCAACATGACCACAAGCTATCAAAAGTAGAACAGCGTACAGTCAGATACCATCGCTAACAAGTAAAACGCAGGTATCGTTGAATTTTAGTTCATCTGTAGATTTTGTGTCCACGTAAAAGTGGTAATACCGTGTTGACCGCGAAAGGCTGGGTAGGTGGGGCCATCTGGAGGCGCGAAAAGGAACCTGGCAAGCAGAAAACATATTTTATTTCTCCACTGATGCTCATTCACGATAGCTACATTCCATTGAGCCCTCTTTGTATACCTGAATGCTTTGCACGCCAGGCCACACCAATATAGCTAACTGAGACACACGAGTGAACATGGCTGAAACGTGCATCCTCGGGCAGCTCTGCAGTGCTGCTTGGAACAGCGTCCATTTCGGAATCACTGTTCTGCAAAAGGTCGATCGAAGTAAAAATACTTTGCAACGACGCGAATCGCGGAGATTCGAAGCTCCAGACTATCGTGTTGAACCCGAGTCGACACTTTGTACGGAGACGACAGCAATGCAGGTGACAAGGCATGATTGAATGTGTCGGCCTAGCAGACGAAATGTTTGAGGGCAGCTCAGCCTGACATCACTTTTTTCTGTGGAGAAGTGGTCAGCTGTGGCGTGATCTGGAGGTGACCGCAAGGTAGCGCCACTGCTGGTGTTCTTAGCGCTAGAAATGGCGGGATTGCCGGCTGTTTTTTAATAGTGCAAGATCCCAGTAATATAAATCAATAAATGTGATAGTTATTCATCCCTCAGTTGCGTTTTAGGTCGCGAATCGCTGCTACGGGGTCCATAGCTACTCGCTGATGCAAAAATCTTGGCATGAGTAAATTTGTGTCAGTGCTCCTTTAATGTTTTGTCATTTCGGTGCTCTCGGTAGTGTATTTCCTGTTTCTAGGGGACAGATCTCTCAGTTCGTGTACGCTTAGAAAAGCTGGCACGGTTCATGCATCCTTACTGCTCTACACCACGTTGCACCACTGGTACTGCTGTCAGAGACGATTCCCCAAAAGCTTGCAAAGCATCACAAGGGTTGGCGCCGGCACAATGCAGGAACGGCGAGAAGACGAACGCATGCGAAATGCAGGCTCATTAGTGTATAACATCTCGCGACAATTCCAAATTAATAATAAAAATAAAAACACCCCACATTCTATTTGTATGTGTATTATTTCTTTCAGGTTTCGTTCATCTGCTCAAGAATAAATTACACATGTCGCCTCGAATGGTTCTCGCAATCTCACGTGCATGCTCCCAATCAAGTGCTGCTTAAAGTGATGGTAATGGCGAAAAAATGGGACATTTCTTATCTGCTTTTATGACTATAGGCAGCATTTAACCAGGACCCGATGAAGAGTGAACGGTGAGAAAAATCAGGGTACCAATGTCTATCTAAAGGAGTGATGTAAGAGAAGGCGCATTTTTTGTCGTACACCACCCATTCCATCTTAGGGCGTACGCTTACGAAAAGGGGAAGCACCGTTCATCTGGAAATTTCATGTCCTTCTGCGACACGTAGCAATGCAAATATTGGCAGGCGTGATCATGAGCACCCAGCGCATGCATTGCACTTGTCAGCTCTGAAAGCTCAAATCTGGTGAGGGGCCCTGCTCACAGATAGGTTAGAAATGGACACGATTAAACACAGTTAATACAAGACATCTCTCCCTTCTGGTCTTTTAGCGGTCTGCCTATCTGGTCCTGTGCTGCCCTTTTCAGCCATGATGAAAAGAGAGACCCAGGAATGCATTGATTAGACAGTGGACACTAGACTCCCCATGCTAGACAATAAAAGCGGAGACCGTGTTCTGCCAACCGTGCAGCAAATTCATGGTTATGTTCAACCATTGGCACAATTCTTTTGCTTCCTGTTGTTGATACACTGTGCACATGTTCTTATTTAAAATTATGTGAACTTACGAAAAAATTTATTGCGCCTATATTTATGACTTTGAAAGCCTAAAACCGCAGTTTACTTGCCTGTTTTTGGCGCTTAGAACATGCTTTTTTAGTGTCTCAGAATCCGGTCTCCAGTGATGACTCCTTGGCGAGGTGGCATTTTCTGAAAACTTTCCAAGATCAAGCAGGCTTTCTTCACACAAGATGATCTTCTGAGGACATGGTGCGATGGGAACACTATAAAGTAAATCAATGTTTCTTTTGACACAAGTGCTTTGTTTCTGCACAGTATCCTTTGCACTTGGCCCACAGATGACAGAGCTTTTAAAAGGGTTAGGACACTTGAACCATAAGGCTACAAAGAGCCTGCTGTACGCTTCCTCTGTACGCAAGGATGCTGAATGCAAAGTGTTGGACACAGCCACAGCCAGGCTAGATTGCACCTGCATGCTCCCTTTTTACGGCCTTCACATCGGGTGCAGTACATGCTCCTCACCACCGCTGTGAGGGGGGCGCTGCAACCCTGACCTTCCTCCACCGCTCAGTGCAGCGCACGCAACGCTGGCACGAGTTCGAGCACGCTTCTCCACTCACCACACGTTGAAAAACGAGTTGCCTAATCGTTGAAGACGCACAAATGGTTTACGGCTTTGCTCATACCTGATGATGCTGGGATTGGACCTATATACCTCTGAAGAGTGCACTTTGCTGACAGTGTCACAAGCCCCAAAGTGTGCGCATGATCGTAGCCTCTTTGTGACAGAAAGCACCATATCACACACCTCTTACAAGTTCGTCTGGGTGCACTGAATGCTTTCTTCTGTCACATTCTAGTTGATGCAAAAGAAACACGCCTTTATTCTCTTTGTGCATCTCTTGTGATTTTCTTGACACATGTGTGGTGCTCGCTTTCACGATGATATTGGGATGCCTTTTTCTCTTCTTTCGGCAATTGCTGCACCTTCTCGCATTCTGAACGATTGTGCGACACTTGGGAGCGCAATTGTCCTATCATAGCCTGTTATGGACCCGCGTGATGAGCATTGCTGTTTATTGTTTGCGTGCAAACACTTGCTGCTTCTTGTTCAGTGAAACCGTCTTGTGAAGTCGCAACATCGAAATCTGTTTCCTTGGTCTCCGCTTTTCCCTTCCTTGATGTTTGATGTAGGGACAAAGCCCATGAAGCAGGATCTTTGCGAGGTTTCTATGCACTTGAAATCAAGTAGGAAAAACAGTCCTCAAAAAGAGTAGGAGCGGAGTCAGGAATAAGTTTTCGGATGCGAAACGCAGGCACATAATCTACATCGTGCAAGTGTCTACTGCATACGACAGTCGATGTAGACTTGTCGTTAATAATGAAGTTGTCTCTCACAATATTCTTTTGTCACTTGGCGCATAGCTCCGCATTGTTTGGGAAGCGGCGAGAAGAAACGCTGGGTGTTTTCCCCGTATAGAACTCGCAACACGGAACACAGCAACACACTTTCACACAGCTAATATATATCCATGTGCGTAATGTCTGTAGTGAAGGTTGTGCAACTGCCTTCTCGACTCGAGAAATCACTGTAGACTGAACACTGACAAAGCACCGAATGAAATGCAGCCATGGTGAGTGAATCTCAGAATAAAGCAAGCCACACTAAAGATAAAAGGAAATTGACGACAACCTGCTTGTAACACTAAGCCACAAGAGAATTAATACAGATTTTTTATTAGAAAAAAAGCTGCTTACTTGCCGAAAAGTTGCAATGTTGTCAGTTTCTATTTTTAAACATGCTCTTCTACGAACCCGAAGGATAACACAGAACTAATTTGCACTAGAGTTTCAGTTTCGGAGCAAGCTGGCTTGCGAGCGTAAGCAACTGCGTACTCTGCATTTTTCATGAACCTGGCTTACAGTACAAAGCAATGCAAAATGGCTTGGGGTCTTCGGAATCATCATATCCAGGTAGTGATAACACTTTGAAAATGCACGCCACCACTCTCTGTACGTGCCGTTCGAAGGGGTTATTCAGCAACAAAGGCCCTCCCTTGGTTTTTTTTTTTTTTTTACTTTCTTTATCTCTATATGCAGGTTTTTTAGCCATTAGATATACAACATATGTACATGCTTCAAAGAGTTGTCAGGCAGCAGACCGCAGCTTTTAGCCCTGAAAACCACTCCAAATGTATTTGGAAAAATACAGAAAAATAGAAAATAGCTAGCTTTTTGCTCGTTATTCTGTGAGCAACTACTCTTAATTGCGATGCCATTGTCCAACGGGACCAAGGGCTAAAAATATTTGGTGCGCTCTGCTTGCAGAACAGGTGCAGCATTATTTATCTTTCTCTCTGATCATTACCAGTGCTTTATGCCTCCTGAATTATGCCTCTCATTAGCCGATTCTTCTACATTTTTACTGAGTTGCAGCTTGTATTATCGACGAGCGCATTCATACCTACATTAAGCAGCAAGCCGTCTGGTAAGATTAGTTTTCTTTTTTTAAAGAAGATGATCCTCCCGCTTTTCCCGTTTTCTTTAATAATTCCCCTCCCCCTCTCTGTCGACAACCTTCATTCCACGGTTTCACATTGACAAGCACCCCTGTGCCGTGTGCGCGGCGCAGAAGATACAAGGGGTCAGGGTCGCTGCGCCCCTACCACCGACGGGAGGCGAAACATACTCCGAAACTCTACCACTGTATTTGAGACGGGTGAGAAAAGCCGTGAGGAAAGAAGCGCACGCATGTGCTGTCTGCCCGGCCGTGACGCAGCAAGCATGTAAGGTACATTTAAATTTGCTTCCCAAAAGATGCCCAAATGCTCACTTTTGCGATTGAGACTTGTCCATGGCTAGCAGAACTGGTGCCGATGTCACCATGCTGGAAGCATAATGAAAGATTTAGTGACATCACACATTACAGTAATGTGTAGAGAGCAATGACCCACAGTGCCGCTGCACTAGGCCAGCCTACAGGGATCATTGCCCGCAAACCCGCACTTAGAGGACTAGGCATGTTCACCGGTATTTCGCAAAGTGCTTTGCATGGCCACTCGTACCAGCTAAGACGACATACAGCGTGCCCGAATGCTGAAGGTATCTGGATGTTTGGTTACACGTGTGCAAGAGCAGACGCTGCAGCGCTGTGTGGCACAGATTTCTGGGGTGAAGTGACCAAGCTTTTTATAAAGTGATGTCCCTGTGACACTCAGAACCATAAACGAAAAGTCATTTACAATATTAATGACATAAGAAATCATTTATCAAGAATTTCTTTTTTTAGCATAGTCATAACGACTCTTGGAGCTATAGCATAAGCTCTAAACAAAAAATTTCAAAGCAATATAGTCTGTTTCTCATCTATTTTACGAAGTGCAAATGAACTTTATACTTAAAACTTTAACATAAAAATATAAACTTTCTCAAGAAACATCTTATGCTTTACGACTTGTATAGGCTGACCAACTATATCTCACTATAGTCAGTTGTTGGGCTAGTTGGTACGACATCTCGCCTAGGGGAGCACGGATTTGGTTAAGAAAAGAACACAAGACAGGAAGGATGCTCCGAAAATCAGCATTACTTGTATGCTAGGAGTTGGTAGAGTTTGTTCTTTGCCTGTGAGCAATGCATTGAAAAAAATGTTTACTTAGATATACCTTACACACTTACGTTTCCATGTTTTCATAACTTGGTTCTTGAGTAATGGCCATTGATTGGATCACCCAGAAAACTCAGTGAGGGTTCTGGTTGTGGTTCCGGTGTTGAGCACTTACGCTGCCTGTATTAGGCTGCTTGTCCACGAAACCACACTCAGTCTGGCATTCTGTGAGAGAAGTGGGCTGTAGATGAGTACAAGGTCTTCCAAATCTAAGGTGAACAACTCATTAGTAACTAAAATGTCTCATTAAGCAATGCAATATGTGATTTAGAAAATTATTGTGTTTATCGGCACCGTTATTAGACATGACACAATGGACATCTTGAGAAATAACTACAATAAACTTTCTCGTTTTGCAGGCTTCAATACTAACTCGGGGCCCTGCGGTACAATTTGAGCATGTCTTTTCCATTGGTGGTTCTGGTGCTGTGAAATTCACCGATACTATTCCAAAAGTGGTAATGCCGAAATTGAAGCTCTTATAACTTTAATTGTTGGGATAGACTACATTGAATTCGGACTGTGGCAATCAATACACATGGGAAATGACGTTATGTGACAGTGACGCAACTGACAACATAGACTGTTTGTTTTTGATTGGCTTGACGCGACAAGTAGCGTGCAAAAGGGCTGCCACAAAAGTGTCGCAGGGCCCCTTTAAATGACCCCATACATAATACGGAGGCTGAAACTAAACAATCAAGGACATAGGAACACAACAGCGCAGCAAAAAACATGTACTCAGTAACAAGTATAGTTGTGGCACTGCTTCTTCAGCACTTGCCACAAAAAAAAAATTGTTTTATAAAAGTGTCGCCCCTTCTGCATTAGGTCTGCTGTTTAGGAGCACCATGCAACAAAACAATAGTGTCTGCATGCACATTAAAAAAGAAACCTATCATTCGAGTCATCAGTTCACCGTTATGTATGAAACATACCCAAGATAAGTTTTAAAGTGCATGCCATGCCACTGCGGCCAGTTGATGATTCATGATCTTACTACAAGGCACAGAAGAAAACCAGGTCGAGCAGACGGAGGCAAGCGCAGTCCTCACCCACTTGTTTTCTTCCACACAGTATACCTATATACTGCCATACCCCTTCTTTTAGTGTAAACAACCAACGACCAGTGATGTCACGAATTTCTATCTACGCTCCTTTCGTGCTCACATGAACGTGAGGCGGCACAAGGCCAGCGTGCATTACTCTTTTGCTAAGTCATGGGCCGACTATGCTTGCCAACATACCACGTTGGATTTTCTCGGCACTTGAAGAAACAGCCACTGGACACTATAAAAACGTCTCAAAATAATTAACTGCCATGTGCTAAAGATACACTAAAGTGTGAAATGATTTCTCCCATATTAGTAAAGTACAATTTCACAATCTCGAAAACACCACTCTTACTACGACATGACACTTAGTATGCGAGAAAGCGTGCAAAAAAAAATGTGGTTGGAAACGCCACCTTGAGATACCTGCACAAACACCGTGACGTGAGAAATTTTGAAGGCTTCTTCTCGTACAAAGGTAGCTTTCAATCTGTAAAAATGAAGTGCGTTGCGATCTGTCGGTGCCTTGGACTTAGCATACGAAGTTTCAGAAAATTTCCTGGAGCCAATGCTACGAAAATAACGAAAATACATTTTGAAATTTCGTACGTCATGCACAGAGCTTATGGAGTGAAACTTTAAAATTAAACTTAGTACTTAATTTTCTCCACTAATAATTAACTTGTGGAAATAGAGTTCTCAGAATGCAGTTTATGAATTTAGACCAAGTCACTCTTTCTATTTTGTTTCCCCTTTAAGCAAACGACGTTTACAGCTGTAATAAGTGGGTTCTTAGCAGCAAAAGTTGCATTTTTGTGTCAGTACTCTTTCGAATTTGCACGAATAACCCGAAGAACTAAAACAAAGCTCCATACAATATAACATGCTGAAGATGCTATAGCGAATGAATTTTTTTTGTCAATAATGCTGTCTGTCATGAAATTCCAAGGCAGGCATGGGACTTCTCTCCTTGTTGCACATCATACGTGCCCATCCGTTGTACAGCACCGCGTTTAAACAAAATGGCCATAGCCAAGTCTTTGGCAAAGAAGCTGCTATTTTCATTTTAAGCTCGTACACCTCTGCACTAAGTGTGCCTGCCTGCTGCTTTACACCAGCGCCGTACCATAAATTTTTTTTTTTCTTCTTGGGTGCTCGTTTACAAAACAATGCTCATCAAGTGCCAATCACATTTTTTGGGAAGCCACATGTTGCTTGGGCAATAGGTTGTGAGTCACACTATGAGAGATACCACAACAAAAGGAAAACATGCAATAATTTCAACAAGCTGGTGTTTTTTCAACACTGGGCAGTACATGGGTCTCGTGTATTTTGCCTCCTATGAAAAGTAGCCGTTGCCGCTGGGACCGAACTCGTGTCTTTTGGTCAAGCATCCAAACGCCATAAGCACTAGACCATCAAGGTGGCAGGAATCTCACCCTGACAAGCACGTCCGGGCTGTCACTCACATGACAAACTCGACAACAATGAGTTGCTCCAGCCCCTCATATCCAAACTCATCAATGCACACTATGCGTGCGTGCCTGCTTCTCTTGCATTTTAAAGGGACACTAAAGCCCAACAACAGTTTATGTCAGAGTGAAAGCTCAATGTATGACGTCTAAAACAAGAGTATTATCAACAGCAGCGCCCTACTTACAGGGAAATTAAGGCAAATGCACGAGAACACATGCACTATGTGTAGGACATTTGCAAAATGGTACTGATTACGTCAGAGTCACCGTCTACAATTCATCACTAGTAATCGAACTAGCTGCATCTTAAAAAATCTTCCGTACATCAAGAGACGTAAAAAAATGCTGCTTGTTTGTTTCTGTTTGATCCAAGGAAAAAAAAATGCCAGTGACTACTATGGGGAATGGCAAGAGTAGTTCAAAAGTTCCATTTTCCCCTGGTTAAATTTGCCAGGTTGTGCCATCTAGCGGGGCCCCTTTGAACCAAGCACATCTGCTATTTCGGAGGTCGTGGCAGGAAAGTGTAGAATGAATGTTGTTGCTGCTGCGGCTCCCGCTACGTTAGCTCTGCTGCTACTAGTATCAGCGGTCGCGCAGTAAAGCCGGGTAACATTATGCACAGAAATAGTGACGTGAAAGTTTCCACTTTGAGGAGGGTCATTTCAAGTGTGCTAATGTGATTTAATTTCAAAATGAGCACTTTTTAGGCAGAAAAGTAGCACTAGGAGGTTTCTAGCCTGTTATTTTAACAATCAACATCGACTTATTATTTGCCTTTAGTGTCCCTTAAAGCGAATTCAAGATATGTTAGAGCATTCCATACGCACCCAAGGTCTGGTTTGAACTCTCAGTCTGCGAGCCAAAGCTGCGCATCTTTGGACGTAGTGACACTTGTGTTGACTTGAGGGATACCTGCATAGTGCACTGCGTCTGGCCGTCACGTGTACTGCGTCCAGTCGTTGCGGAGGCTGCGCAAGCTGATGATGTGTTGGGGTGATAATCACACGCTGAATCATGAGGGGATGATAAGAGGAATCAGTCTTGATGGCAAGTTTAGTTCATCACATGTACAGTCAAGAGGACAAGGCCATATGTGGCATGGTTCCCACTATAATGTTAGCAAGTTGTCCATCAGATGCCCTGTTTTATTAATTTGCATGGGTATAAACCAACAATCGAAATTGTCATGACAACAAATTTCAAGATTATGACAAAATACTCGTCTGTAAGAGGCTAATTCTGGTGGGTTAATCAAAGCATGCCTATCACCCAAAGGCTGCCTGGAATTTCTAATTTTCGTCACTTATAATCTACACTATTGAGGCTTATATTAAAACAAGATAAATTAAACTCAAATACCTGTGCTCGATAATGTTTTTTTTATGACCACGTAGAGATTAACCTCGTCGCTGCCAGCCACGCACTGCACACACCATCAAATACGCCAGCATTAGCGCCACTGTCAACAAACATGCCTCCAGCTAACACACTAGGTCGTAATACAAACGTGACGCTCCGGCGCAGCTGCTCCACTTTCACGCGCCAGTGAAGCTAGCGCAGCAGCAGGGTACACCGTCGGCACGGCACCGGGCGCCAACAAACGCTTGATCGGAATTCCGAAGCTCGCCGCGTACATGGACTGATAAGCGTCCGAGCTGAAGTGCAATGAACACAGCATGCTCGTCTTTCTCGGTGTCCAGTGACGCCGCCCGGCAGCCCGAACGAAGTCCGTCCAGGCGTTTCTTTGTTGTTCGTCTCGGGGAAACTTGTGAAAACTCACCGGGTCTCCGAATTTGCTAGGGCAGAAGTCTAGCACACAATAGTATAAAGGCATGCCCACTGTGCGGGCCACCGACCGGACGCCTTCAGCACTCAAGCACGCTTAGTGCCGTTGTCAGAGCGTGCTTAGTGCCTTCGCAGGTTCTCCCGAAGATGCGACGCGAAATCAAACCTCGGCGAGTGAAGTAGTAACCAATGCTTTGCCAGCGCACAGAACACCTTTGTACGCACGTTTTGGAGGTGGTGAGCGCACGTCACTACATATCTAGTGTGACGTCACTACAATTTTTGCTGCTTGCTTCTCCTATACTGCTACGTCAGTGTTGCTGCGCAAGCGATGGGCTTCGATCGCGAGGGAGCTTTTAGGTACACGTGAATTAATGTGTTCTACGCGTTTGCTGTGTCCAACCCTTCGAGTGGCGTGTACTTGAATCCTGAAGAACCCATAACAGGTTTGGCATAGCCTTTAAATTTGATGGCAACACCCCTTTACGAGCCGTTCGACTTTGTGAAGTCTCCAAAGCGACAGGGGCTCAACAATGATACTTCGCAAAATCACTCAGGAGCTGCCTCAAGTCGTCGGTTTATTGGCGCATAGATTTCAAACGCGCAAGAAAGCTTATGCCTCACATTTGATTTCTCAATTTGAATTGACCCTCGCTAATCCTCATCCCCCGGTGCGAGATAAACGACGTAGGTGCACTGTGTTTGGTGCGTCGGTTTCGGTTTCGCCTGCTAAGTTATCACGATTTCATCACCACGCGGTGGTTATACCAATGGCCGCCTTTCAGAAATTTCAATGTAGCTATAAACCATCCGAAGGCAGGACTTGAATTCGCCCGTTGAACTCAATCAGCTTATTTCCACGTAGATGGTCCCAACGCTAATAGATACGTTGGGATGGGCCAACCATTTAACGTTGGGGCCAACAGCATGAACGACTATGGAGAAACGATGCACGACGATGAATCACGCAGTACATGACGGTAGGAAAAATAAGGTTTTTCCTTCCTCCATTTCTTTCCTCCATGCACTTTGATGCACTTGAAGCGGCACTTTGTCGCTCCCACGACCTACTCTGTGTTCGCTCCACGTTGTGTTCTAGAATATTTTACCACAGATACGACCACAGAACACTTACACGGCACTCTCCCGCTCTATCTCGCAATCGCACTACCCGCTCTTCCGTATTCATGCGGGAAACATCTTTCCGTTCGATTCACCTGCACCGGTCGGAACCGGTTCATGATTGTGCACGCGAAGTTCAGAAATTGTGCAGCGTGAGTTCAGCGGTGCAGGCACAGCACGACACCCGAAACGAATGACGATGTGCCGACAAGGTGATGGCCTTATTTATTTTCGGTTAATTTACGCCATTCAGCAAACACCGACCTATGGCGAAACGCACATGCGGACAGTTTATGAGGCGCAAACATCTTGGCAAAACACACCGCATTTGTAGAGGCGAGTACGGCGCCTAAGCCACCTACGTCTAAGTGCTGCGTCGTCTGCTCAGCTGCACGCGCGCCTGCTCCAAGCCGGCACCGTCAGCAAAGGAGGTGCAGGAAAATTGTGAACCGGTGCTGCACCTCTTCTGCACCTTTCGAAACGAATGGCAGGGTTCAGCGGTCGTCAATGCTGCACCGCTGAAACAAATGGTAAGATGCAGCACCTCGTGAACTGGTTCACGTGGTGCAGGCGAATCGAACGGACCTATCCTTTGCGTGAGGAAAACCCAAACGTTTGTGAGGAAAAGCCAACGTCTTGGGGAGTTTCGCGCTTGCCGATTGTTCGGGCTCGATTTCTTCAATGTAGCCATATATTTTCCAATGCAATTACGTGAAAGCATTGCCGCGGTTGAAGGTAGCTCGATAAAAAATATAACTCGATTTAACCCGTTCGTTGCCGCCAGCTTTTTCATAATACCGTCTGGCAACCATATCGCAGACAGAATACAAAATGGAAGCGCCAGCGGTGATTGAGGAGCGCAGTCTTGAGAAAGAAGAGCCTGACGCCGCATTTGACGTGTCTGACGACGTCTTTCGGCAACACTATCGCTTGACGAAAGAAACAATGTGGTTGCTGTGCGACGAGTTGGCCGAGGAACTCGGAGACGCGCGAACGACGACGCTGTCAGCGGAGCAGCAAGTGCTCTGCGATTCTTCGCGACAGGGAGCTCTCAGGTCTCCTCAGTTGAAAGCGACCAGACGACTGGCGTAACTCAGCTCGCGGACAGCAAGTGCGTGCGACGTGTGGCCGAGGCGATCATTCACGCTGGGACCTGCAGTCGGTGGCTGCACTTCCCGCGGAGGACAAGGCGCCCATCAAGCAAGCTTTTCGACGGCGCGGTGCCTTTCCCGGCGTAGTCGGGTGCGTGGACGCCAGCCTCATCGCACCGAAGGGTGACCGCAAGACGTGGTTCATGTCCCCAGAAGGCTATTACGCCCTCAACGTCATGTTCGTATCAAGTGTTCTTTTCCACCTGTGTTTTATCAAAGTACTTTCAGTGCAGGTGAGAAACGACACTCGGAAAAGGGCGCGTTTGACAGTGCACGTAATTCTGGTTGTTCTCAGGTATGCTGCTGCGCATGATTTGTTGGTTGGATTTCTTCGTGCGAAATCTCGGAAACTTCGTAAAATAGCGACGTGGATGAATTGATAAAGTTGTATTCATTAGATCGGGCGGCGGCCAACGCCACCTAGCCGTAATGCTTAGTGAACAAAAACTATATTTTTTTCTGCTGTGGTGCTCAGAACGCTTGCTGTGTGTTAAAATAGAATAGAAATAGCTAATTTGCTTACTTGAGTTAAGGCTGAAATGAATTCCCAGCCAAGCCCGGTTTCCAAAAAAGAAGTAAAATTCAACCCGTCTGCAGATCCCTCTCATTCCCATAATTATGCCCAGTCGGACAGGTATGGTGGCCTTTAAATTGTTCAGTTAGGGACTGGCACTTTGCTGTGAAAGATTTAACTTTCACTCGTGCCTTGATTGTAGCCACCAATCAGATAACCTCCTACTAGTTATTTCTACCTACTTATAGTCTATTTTGCCCTCCCTGTTCCTAAACCCCAGTGCTTTGAAAAACTCAGCGCCATCATCCTGAACTTAAGGATGAAGCCCTTTGCAGAACATTACCAAGTGTGCAGCAGTTTCTTCCTCTCCACACACACTGCATACCGTGTCTACGCCTTCATATTTGGCCCGATAAGTCTTGGTTCGCAATACTCCCGTCCTGGCCTCAAAAAGTAGAGAAGTACCCCAAGAATTATCATAAATCCTTTCCTTGGTAATTTTCTTCTTAAAATTTCGATAGATTTCTAGTGCCAACTTCTTCATAATGCCTATTTTCCACGTCAATGTCCGTTTTCTTCACCTTTTTATTAACCAATAGTTCTTTTTAATTTGGCCTCCTGCTGTTTTCCAAGTATTTACCCGTCACTTTTCTGGCTCGCTTCCTCCGTTTTCTATCAACATTCCTTATGTACAAATAGCTGAAGACCTTCTTAGCCCAACGCACCTCCCGCATTTCTCTCAATTTCTCCTCAAATTTTATCTTGCTGCTAGCTTCCCTACCCTTGAATGATGTCCATCCTTTATGACTTGGTGTATGACTCCCTGATTTGGTGTATTCCCGTGAGTTCTTAAAGCAAGCATACCTATTACACGTTGCATAACTTTTAATCTTGCTTCAATCTCTTGTCTCATGCACAAGACCACATTGCCGAATGTCAGACCAGAAACCATGACCCTTTTCCGAATTCCTCTCACACCATTGTACCTATTGTAATTCCACAGTGCCCTATTTTTCATCACCGCTGCATTCCTGTTACCTCCGGTCGTTTCATATCTTTCGTGTTCTTTTAGGTACTCGGCCCCATTGCTTATCTATACGTCCAGATATTTGTTTTTATCCGTTATCTATAGCGTGACCTCCTGTTTCTTATGCTCGCTACCTTCATTATCATTAAAAATCATGAATTCTGAATTTTTCTTACTGAATCTCAAATCTAACCTATCTTTCTCATTACTGCAGATGTTTGTCGATCCCTGCAAACCTTCCTTGTTGTCGGCCATTAGTACTATATCATCTGTGTACATCAATGCTGGTAGTGCCTGTTCAATGAGTTTTTCTGGTTTGACGAAAGAGAGGATGAAGCTAAGTCCATTTCCCTCTAATTTGGCCTCTAATCCTTGAAGCTACATCATGAATAACAAGGGTGAAAGAGGACACCTCTGCCTATGCCCCCGTTTGACCTCTGCAGGCTCGGATATTTGTTTTTCTCATTTTATAACTACCTTGTTACTTGTAAAGATATCCTTTAAAAGATTAGTCACTCCATATTTCACACCAAGTGTGTTCAGTATTCCCCAGAAGTCCTCTTGAACCACACTATCGTATGCTCCCTTGATATCCAAAAATGCTAGCCACAGGGACCTGTGTTCCTTTTCTGCTATTTCAATGCACTGCATCAGTGAGAACAGATTGTTTTCCAAGCTGCTGTGTTTCTGAAACCCATTCTGCAGTTCCCCCAGCATCCCCTGATCCTCTATCCATGCCTGCAGTCTTTCCTTTATAATCTGCATCGCCAGCCTGTAGATTACTGACGTCACTGTTATAGAACGGTAGTTGTTTATGTCAGCTTTGTCCCCATTTCCTTTATAGATCATGCTCATCCTGCTAAGTTTCCATCCATATTGGACTTCCCCATCGATTATTGTTTTGCTCGCTGCCTCTCTCAAAGTCTGCTTACACTTGGGACCCAATGTCTTTATCAGCATAATTGGTATGCCATCCGAGCCTGCTGATGTACAACTAGGAACCCTCTTCTCCACCCTTTCCCACTCTCAATGCGAAAATGGAGCCAATGTGCCACTTGATCCATCCTTGTCTATTAAGGTGCTCAAGGCACTTCTTCGTTGAAATTTTTCTGTCATTCTTGTTCTTATATATTCAATAGCTTCGTCCTCTTCTAGCCTAACACCTTGAGCTGTAGTTATAAACCTCTGCTCTAGGCTTTGTAGGCGTAATGCGCAAAAGTAACAGGTTTTAAAACGAAATTTCTAAAAGTATAGCAAAAACATAAAACAATCAAAGGTGTAAAACAAACACTGATGTTAACTTCACATGAAGCTCTGAAGAGTGATTTCGAAGTTATTGGTGTTAGTTATGCTTGAGTGTTGCAGGTAGGTTATTTCAATCTCTTGTTGTTTTGGGGAAAAATGAATGTGAAAAACCAATGGTGTTTCTGTGTGCAATGTTTACTTTTTCGCGATGGTCGATGCGCAATGAAATGTATGGCAGTGGCTGAAGGAATACAGAACGTAAATTTGCGTTGTCGTAGTAGATTTTGTGGAATAGACAGAGTCGAGACTGTTTTTTGTGATGCGACAGCGGTGGAAAGTGTAGGATGTCTTTCATGTTTGTAACACTGACAGTTCTTTGGTAGTTGTTGTGAATGAAACGGACTGAGCGATTCGGTATTTTTTCCAGTAGTTTTTTGTGGTTCTCATATCTGGTGTCCCATACTGACGATGCATAACAAATGAAAGTTGTGTACAGTAGTAGTTTTAGTAATGATAGAGCTTGAGAAAACTTGCGGCGAAAATATCCTAATGTGCTAGTGGCCTTGGTGGCTATGTGATCAATATGAGTTTTCTATGATAAGTTGTTAGTAATATGAACACCCAAGTTTATGCATTCAAGTGGAATGTTATTAAATGCGTAAGTAGGTGAAATCATTACAGTGTGCAGGAAATTCTCATACTTTCATATTTTTAATGTTTAAATCCATCTGCCATAACTAACACCACTTAGTTATGTTATTAAGATCTTTCTGAATTAGTGAAATGTCTGCAACATTAGTTATTGTTCTGTACAGAATGCAATCATCTGCAAACAAACATATTTTCGAGGATACATTATTAGGCAAGTCGTTAATGAGGAATAGCAACGGCTCAAGCACAGACACTTGCGGGACACAGGAATCAACAGGAACCATTGAGAAGTTAGCGTAATTAGTGGTGACAAATTGAACACATGATGTCAGAAAGGCACAAATTCAATTAATTATAGCTTGGTAGATGTTTAGTGCATGGTTCACTTAAAGAAGTTTCAGAGGCTTTAGCTTCCTGTCTGTAGAAGGGATATTTTCTTGATAGGGCTAGATTTGAACATGAGTGCCCCACTTCCAAGGTGAGGGTCCTGGTCACTGAGCTGACCACTGACATCAATTATCCACGTTTAGCCAAATTCGTCGGACCATGTTTTACTTTGACTGCTGCCACGATACTGTGCTTTGGCATCAACACATGTCTCATTTCACGCATACTTTTCATTGCCAGATCTGCGATTCAGACATGGGGATCCTGGCTGTGGACCCACTGCGACCGGGGTCGGACTATGACGCCCGCGTTTGGAGGACCAACTGGTTGCGGCGTCGGTTCCGGGAGGGACACATTATCGAGGCCGGCGAGTACCTCCTCGGTGAGGAGCAGTTGCAGAAAAAAAGGCGGGACACCTCTATGTCTTAGAGGCCATTGCCTCAACGCTAACTGTTTGGTGCTTCCCTTTTTCTTCCCTCGTTTTTTATGTATGCTATGCACTGTGATTTTCTTGGTGCTTGACCACATAACCTATTGTGGTGGATTCAACACATTTTTTGTTAATGCGAGCAGCAAAGTTTGGCGTTTCTGATCAAGTTGGCAATATGTGTACGTGTAATCACTTCCACAGCAAAAGAAGAGACTAAATTTATTGATGAATGTCTAGTTTTACTCGCACTAGTTCAAGTGTTATTTACATGCTTGAACGTTCACTTTGTCACAAGAAGTATGTTGGAAAAACAGGGCGCCCAAATAATGTTAGATGAAACGGGCATTGTACAGACATGGCAATGAAGTTAGGAAAAGCGTTTGCACAGCATTCGCAGGCTTTATATTGTTCAATCAAGCTTTCTGCCTCCAACAGACAGAAAATATAGAGTTGTATCTGAAACACAAATTTTATATCCTTGAACCAATAGGCATAAAGGTTTTAAAAGGAGCTCTAGGGTATATGCCATAAAGTAGGTACACAAATACAACTAAGCAGAAGTGGTTTTAGAATTTGGTAATGATTCATCAGTAACAAGGATAGATATTGTTGTTGATTTTGTTTTAACGGCTTCCACGGTTGTTACAGCAGGAGTTTTGAAATGTGCAAAAGAAAAGCTTGTCTTGCTCCGCCTGTGAGCCCAGCAAAAGCGTTGACATGGAAATAAATTAAATGGAACTACATCACCTTCGGTTCTATTGGCAGAGCCGCGCTGCACTTCGACCGGAGGTTCCCATCACTCAATGATGCAAACTAAATGCGAGAGTGCTGTTTATGCATCACAGGTGCAAGTAAGCATAAAGATGCTAACAGTTCTGCAGCTGGATTACAATACACAATTTTAGTTTAGTATATACAAAGCTGTTTGCGCACATCGTGCTGCATACTCTGCATTTGAGGCTGTCCCCTACAGCATTAGTTTACTGCATGGAACATACGAACCGTGTACCGCATCTGGGCTTCAACAAGCTTGCCTTTCAGTGTTGCTTCGCGCCATTGTGTAGCAAAGCAGTAAGCTGTTTTAACCAATATTGTTCAGTGCAGCACGCAAATTACTGCACAGGACAAACCGAGCTTTTCCAATGATCAATACTAGTGGTTTTGGGGCAGGGCTACTAGTTGAATTACCATTTTTGTTAAAGCGGTGCAGCAAAAAAGCAGTGGGAGGAATAGGAACAACGAACGAAACGAGCGCTTACTGACAACTGCAAGTTTATTGTTTCCCACAGACATCCACATTGACATTGTAGGAGGAGAAAAAAAAAAGAAATAACAAAACAAGGATCGCTGGAAGCTAAATACAAAAAGACCTTCCTCTCTCTCCCTTTGCATCGGCGTCTTCCAGGAATGCCAGCTTTCTTACTTATGCATGGGCATTCATCACTAGCCATGCAGGCGGCTTCGACTTGGCGATGGTTTGTCTGAGTGCAAAAAAAATCATCTTGGCTTGCTTGAACATGGTGGTGCATCCACATGCACGGTGATTCATTGCAAGAACTATCCCTTTCATTTCTAACATTAGGCATGCTTTTGTAGGCGATCCGACGAACATCTGCCAGTTTGGCCCATGTAGCAACCACCACAGTTCAAAGTGGTTACCAAATACCCGTGCAGTATAATCCTGTTACAATACAGTATAATCCTATTACAATAGACCTCCACAGTTAAGAGGATTTTGTTCTATTGTAAAAGGAGTATGTAAAGTCCAACTACTGTTACAGCAGACTTTTATGGAAACTTTGAATGGCTCTGTTATAACCGGAGAGAATCGCGAGTCATGTAGAATTTATTCTCAATGGGGCATAAAAAGTTGATTTCTTAGGAATCATTCTTCAGTGTCCGTAGCCTTTTTTCTAGCTGATTCCAAAATATTTTCACTGCATACTACATAGAAGAGCTGTAAAAAGTTCTTGTGCCTGCTTAGGTGGTGAAAATCATTGTGTAAGTCGCATGAAAACAATGGTGTTATTAAAAAATTATGGCTATGCGATGCCACAACTGCCGACCACCATATTGGGCTCTTCCTAAAAGTATTTCGTAAAGATCATTCTGTGTTCAAAAAGCAGATGTTTAAAATTCATTTGGAGGATTCCGATTGGCTGCTGCTGCTGTATTGCTCCAGTATGCCTCGCGAGTCTAATGCTTGTTCCGGATACGCCTCCAGGATAGCGTCGTCTGCTTCTACTGCGTCGCGAGGTCGCGGCTGTGTAATATCGCGCTACTTTGACATTATCGCGCTAGTTATGTGTTCACGGGTTGTTAAGGCAGCTGCAAGCGGATGTTCAATCTTCAGGTTACGATTGTGCGTCGTACTCGTCGCGAAAATCACTCGCGCACGTCTCGAACCGATTATCATAGCTCTGACTCATTGGCGAGAAGCACATCAGACCTTGCGACTAAGACCATCGTGGGACAGATCTTTGTACTTGCGATCGAGCATGTCTTAATTTCAAGCATCAGGCACCACAGCCATGCACTTCACAGCTGCGCTTTCTGCTGGAAGTCGGCGCTAGGCCTAACTCTGCCTCGAAGTTGGTGGGAAAAACCGTCGCGCTAGCAGATATGCGAAAAGGAAAAAACTGTGTGTTTTGTCGCAAGCAACAAATCACATCGGCCACTGGCTCATTAGAACTGTCAATCTTGTGCATCGGTCGCAGACCCCAGTCATACTCGCCACGCAGCGACCGCTTGGAACAGTTGTTGCAGTGGCCAGCAATTTTGCTCGTCAGCGCTCCAGCACACAAAATCAAGCACATTGCGCGCCGATTATTCGTTGCCGTAGCTAGGCATAACTCATCATTAACAGACCGGAGATACGCAGCTGTTGTTCTTAAATCAGAATGTTGATATCCGTGGCCCCATTCCCGTCTCGAAAGTATGTCAAGCGATGTTTGAAGACAAATGTTCAGATGTCCGCGGTAGAAAACTCCGCTGTAAAGGTGTCCTAACCACCTTGCTGGCCTCACATTTTAGTCAATTATATCGAAAAGTTTGTTGTACCAGAATCTGTAATAAACTAAGCTCAATCAATAGAACAAATAGGGAGGTCAGCATAACGCCGCAAATTAGCATGTAGTAACCGAATGTCTGTTGTAAACAGATCCGTTGTAACGAGGTTATACCGTACGACAAATCTGGCGCAGCGCTTCATGGCGCAATCGCGTTCTTGTTTCCCCATAGGAATGCTTTTCTGACTAAATAGCTGGTGCACAGAAACTGACGGTGTCCAGATCTAGTATTTCATTGTTCTTCAGTTTAGCAGTGATCATAATCCATTGTATCTTTTATCCAATTGGGTTCTAGCTACTTATTCAAGCTCCGGATGAACGACAATGCCGAAATTCACACAGATATCATTTGCTGCCGTGACCATTGTGCTCATGTCAGGCACGGCTGTCCTATCTGTCCTGCTCTCGGCATGTCAAGATCTCGCGAGAGAGCCACCGATAAGTTATGCAACGGCTGTTGCAGGCACAACGTAAGTGCCAAGATCTACTGCGTGCATGCCGTGTGTGCGTAAATGCACGCATCTCTCATTGGCTCAACGCATGTGCAGTCTTGCTCCCTCTCTGGCGTGTGCTGTGCAAGCCCGTTGCAGCTGCTTGGTTGAAATTGTGTAATATCTGCCATACCAACAAACAGTTGAGTGCACTGTGAACAAGCTTCTCTGGTAACTGCAATCTTGGCTTCCTGGACTAGGTTCGACATCGCACCTTTGCTGGATCCATTCGCAGAGTTAATCACTTCAAGGGCGCTTCTGTTGTCGATGATGCAACGAAGATGACATCACTGTATTTGCTCAGCATCTCAAGATGCCTTGCAGCAGCAGCAGCCGCTGTTCTTTGCCAAAAAAATGCTGTTTGCCTTGACTTTTCAGAACCCTCACATCTGGTCTGCCGTGGGGACATTGCAGTTACGGTGCTTAGCTGCTAATCTGAAGGTCGCAGGTTCGATCCCGGCCGGGGTGGTCGCAATTCGGTGGAGGTGAACTGGTAGAGGGCTGTGTACTGTGCGATGTCAGTGCACGGTAAAGAACACCAAATGGTCGAAATTTCTGGAGCCCTTCACTACGGTGTCTCTCGTAATTATATTGTGCTTTTGGGATGTTAAACCTCTGATATTTTCAACTCTCACATCTGTCGTTTAACCCAGCAGGGATTAAACTGCGAATATGCACTTCAAAGTTTTTTTTTATTAAGTGCTTTACCTGTCCTTAAGCCTCATGAGACTTTAACCATTCTGACTATGGAATTTTTATGTTCACTTACTCCTCATGTGCCGTGCATTTCCTGCAAAATATAGTGGCACAATTCATTTGAAAGCTAGCAAATACATGACTTGGCATTATCCACTCGTGTAATAATCATAATACCACGCATTCTTCCTTAATTTTCCAATGGAAAGTGTTTTTCATATTATTGCATAATGCTCAAAGTTTGAACTTGTGAAAGAAAAGCACGATCCTTATGTGAGTAGATGTGGTTTGTTCAAATGGCGAGTGATTTAGCCAGAAGTGGTAAATGTTGCTGTCTGTGCAACGTATTGTGCGGCTGCAACATTACTACACAGCTGGGATAAGCCAATTAAGCGAGCTTGTGTGCAGGCAGGCAGCTACAGTGGCGTCTATAATTTTGCGCAGGTGACAGCAACTATCCTTTGGAACCATGGCTCCTAACTCCTATCCCAGGCCATCCTCCCACACACAGCTCCAAAGGCAGGTACAACGGTGCGCACACTGCCCACGTGGAGTGTTGTGCAACGTTGCATCAGGCTCCTGAAGAGCCGTTTCCGCTGCCTTCAACAATGCTATCCTTTTCACTATGATCCGGAAAGTGCGGCTAACATTGTCACAGCGTGTACGGTGTTGCACAATCTGCGTCTCGACGAAGGTTACAGCACGTTTGAAGACGAGTTCAACATCGGTGCTGCTGACAGTAGTGGTGTTCTCTGCCCACTAGAAATTCCGCGACGCTGGTCGTCGCTTGTAACTTATCATCTTGGACAAGCTGTCCCGGATGGTGTTGTCAGCTCATTTGGCACAACGCCGATGCCGCATCAGTTGTTTGTGAGAAAGATACGGAGGAAGCTGCGCCGACAGCAGTACGTGTATGCCTGTCTAGCTCCTTTTTCAGAACACAGGTGCCCAATAGAAAAGAAGCAGCAACAATAAGTGTGAGTGAACTGTGCACACCTGCTGCTGTTCATCACACATTGCTAATCTACTGCCAGATTTTTCATGCAGTCTTTGACAGTAAGTAGTGCTTATCACAGGCACCTGTGCCCTTCCAGTGTGACAATGTTATCCATTTAGCGGCAGCAGATAGACCATGTTTCATGTGCAGCAGTGGAATACCACAGCCACTTCGCTAGCAAGCAGCACCATGCCAGTGTGTGTGCTGCTGTCATCATCACCGACAATGACACCTTCAATTCATTATCCATAACAGAATGTTCATTTTCATCTCCTTGTGTCCTTTCCTGTGTAGAAAAATGCACACCACCTTTTGCACCATCATCTGAACTGTTTTGTGCACAAGCCCTCCGCGGTGACCTAATGGCTATGCTGTTCCACTGCTACCCCGCGGATCGCAGGATCGAATCTCCATCGGTGGCGGCTGAATATTCGGTGGAGGCAAAAATGCTTTAGGCCAGGTGCTTAGATTTACCTTATATACTCGCGTAGTTAACACTTTTTTTTTTTTATTGAAGCAATACTGGGAGGTGCACTCATTATAAGTGGCAAATTTTATGACAACTTTTTTGGGATGAGCAAAAAAATGCAGTAATGTAAAAAAAAAAAGTTAGGTAGCTTAACCTTTCCCAATTGATGTACGCTGTTTGGAAACAGCTTTTTATTGCGATAGAAATTACAGTACATGGACACTCTCAGCTGAATTTTTCTACTGAGGTTGCAGTCTGCTGTCATTCACCGTATAATTATTTATAAATAAATACTGCGATCTTTTAGTTGAAAGATCGTGGCAGGGTGGAAAAAATGTTCGAGAATCCGTACATGCAAAGAAATAATGAAAACACAATAAATCGTAAGATGTGAGTATACAAGGCGCAAGTTCAAAAACGCTTATTTCAACAACTTTTTCGAGTAACATAACACATAATAACGTAACACGTAGAATACGAGTTACAGACTAACACAATAATTACAGTAAAACAGGTAATACAATGCAATGTGTAGTGATGGTTTAGGCGATGCTGTTTTCAAACAATGACAGTTTCTTGTGTAAAATGACATCATTTGTCAGGCTCTTCTAGTCATTAATAGTTCTAGGGAAGAATGAATACTTGTAGCACTTAATCCATGAAGGTAAAGGAGTTATCGCATATGTATACCTATCTATATATGAAAACGCAAGAAAAAAAACATTTACAAAAAGACTCCGGTGCACGGAATCAAACGTCCACCCTTTCCTTCGTGAGCGCGCAACGTTAGCCACTGAGCCACGAAGAATCCCCTCCAACGTTAATACGGCAAGCTATTTATACCTATCACTTTGCACTGGCGGTGCCTGTCTTGGGGGAAATAGTGTGTCTTTAGCACTACCAGCAAGATGGCACAATGAGCGTGCTAGGCGTAAAGGTCCGAACCCAGCTCGTCACGATGCACTCATGAGCGCTCCACGAAAGGAGAGGCCCTTATCGGCACACTTATTCTGTGGTAGGGAAGAATCGCGGGCCTTCGGTTTTCACTCGAACGATTGCATTTAGTTGCCAGGTGCACAAAGATCACTTCGCTCGCTGCACAGGCCTTTTTTGAGAAAAGAGCGCACTTTTCAAACAGCGAAGTAGCAACTGGGACACCTGTAAGTTCACACTCATATCTGTACCTGTCATTACGTTTCGTGCATCGTTTTTGTTTCAACAGCGCGCTAAGTGTCGAGCTGTGAATATTGTTAGTTAGCTCTTGTCCTGTGTGTGTTGTTTTTGTGCGTCATTTGTGCGTGAGCAGCGCACTGCACATTTCAATCTGCGTGCCATTCTCAGCGTTACATTCCAAGTTGTGGCTATCGCATTCATTGCTTCGCCTTTGCGGCAAAACTATGACTTTTTAAAAATTTGTTGCATTCACTCATCTTCGGTGGTTGATGGTATTATCTTCTCCAAGCTGTCCCTATGCACTCTATAAAAGCTGATTGCAACCTTCTCTTTCTTGCAATCTCTCGTTTATCTGCAACAGTAGTACTGCTGTGATCTCGAAAGGCACCTAGAAGTGTGCGCATAGTGCGTCGTAGTGTCAACGCTATGACGTACTTTGCAAACTCCTTGACAAACTCACACGATGATGACACTGACATTGCAGCAAACTACCCCCAAAGCGTTTAAACAAATCGTTCATAGCAAGATTAATGACAGAATGCAGCTGCTGCCTTACCCTCTGCGTGAGATGTGACTGGGAAAAAAGGTAGTCTACATCTGTGCCCCAGATTCTAGAAGTCCTGGGCAATGAACTCGGGCAAGACTTGGAATGAGGAACGAAAGCATTCATCAAAGAAAATGCACTTTAAAATATGTACAAATACGCAAAAAAAGAATTGTCACTGCACACTGACTCCCACTAGAAGTAAACACACTAACTTCAGCTAGTGGTTCGATAGTTCGGCAACTCTCGTCTTAATCCAGCTGATGAATTGGGCTGACGTTACTTTGTACCGTTATACTTGCTTCAGCGTCCAAGTCTCCTCTGCTGCTAAACTCATCCAGTCGTTCACCGTGGCTCCTGACATCATTAATTGGTGTCTTTTTTCCAAACCGGTGAGCCAGCCATTGCGTGTACACAAGCAGGCAGTCTGCTCTGCTGAGTCTCTGACTCGTTAGGTCTAACGTAGCCGTCTGCTTGTTGACCTGACGTGTTTTATCGGTGATGTGGCGCTCCGGGGATGGCCTTCAGTGGTTTGCTGCGGAAGGGGGCTCACTTAAAGAACGTCCAGTAAAACCTCATTAATTTGAACTTGGTTGTTTTGAAATCCCGCTTCATTCGAAATATTTTCACGGGCCCGTATTTTGAATTGTATGTCCGAGCGGAAAATTTGAAGCGGCGGTCAGTACCATTCCGGTTAATTAGAAAACTTAGGGTGCCATGTGCCAATTCTCGATCCCTATTTCGCTGCAAGTCCGTGGAAACTATCGCCTTTAAGAGCCATGAGGCAATGCAACGTAGCGATAATAATGAGGGGCAGCTCAAAACACCCCAGCCCCGCGACTTATAGCACGAAAAGGGGAGGGGGGGGGGGGAGGGTCTCGTGGTCAACCAATGCGTGCGCCTGCGAAAAACAAGACATGCTTCACTGCAATACAGCGATGACGCGTGGGCAGCATATCGCATGTTTCTCGCTACGTCAGTGTGTCAGTCATGATTTACCCATTCTTTCTGTTATTGTAAAGAAATTTAATAAAGGACAGTTTGGCGGGATTCACAGTGTATGCAAACCTCCGATTGCCGCAAGAACTTGCGCACTTGTACTGCTGACAAAGTTCTTGCCTGCAACGCCTACTTCTAAAACTAAATTTGAAGGCTTCAATGATCATGTTGTCCAGCTAAATCATATCGTGAATTTCGTCGCACGAGCCATTATTAAATTCTCTATTTTACCAGAAACAATGGGCGAATGGTCACATCATGACGTGCTGACGCAGTGAGGAGCAAGCGATATGCTGCCCGGGTGTCACTACTGCATTGCGGTGAAGCACATCCTGTTTTCCGCAGGCGCACATTCAAGTTGATTATGACAGCATTACGATTTTTTTTTCCTGATGCCAGCTGCGAGGCCCGTCGTTTCTCCATATTTGCGGCAAAAAATAAGATCAGGCATTGCGGAAAACATAACTGTTAGAAGCCACAAACTAGCCGGCACAGCAAACGATCAGCCCTAATTACTTTGAATGATTGCAAGTTCCTTGCCTCCCATTTTTTGGGTGTTCTGTAAATTCGAAAAGCTACTTAATTGGAAGATTTCTCATGGCCCCAGTGACTTCAAATTAGTGAGGTTTTACTTTACTTGTTGGGTGCGTTAGATGCTTCCCTGCGAAGCCTTACTCGAATGCTGACCACACCTCGGTGCGCTGGCATCTCCAGTAGCAGGCTGGAATGTCCGCCTCTCCCGTCACGAGTGCATCAGCTGGCAATCTAACCTTTCGCTTCTCAGTCCACACTGACAATTCCAGCGTGTTGTTGCTTGCCTCCTGATTACGACTTGGGTTATGGTGTGCGCACCCCTGAGGTTTCCAACGATTGCAAAGTTTTGTTGTCTTCTTCTGAAGGGCTCTTACTCATGACAATGTTGGTGTCTTGAACTGCGTAGGGATAACAAGATTGAAGAGTGAATTGTAACTGAAGCAAGGATCAGGGGCGCCACCGGGTAATTGAAATCGTCCCGTTCATTCTCTGGGCGACAAGCAGTTTTTTTTCTCTAGTTTTTTGGAAACCTGCGACGTAATAGAAATGGATGGCCCTTCGCGACAGCAAATTCTATTGCAGGAAACGACTGTTGGTTAGCGCCGGCAGTTTCGTGACCTTCGCTCGCTGTGTGCTTTAGTGCCCCGTCGTCTTGCACTCGCATCGTTCATGAATCTCGTTGTGGCGCACTAATAACTCAAAGAGACAGGATGCGCTGAGCATAGGCGAAAAGAAAAATTAAGAACTTCGCGCGGCAGCGGGCGAAGAAAGGTTGGAGCGAAAGGGCCTATCATAATAAATAAAATAAAAAAAACGGGAGAAATAAACGTGCACGAAGGCGCCACAACTTTCTTTGCAAGACAAGAGTGAATGTATGGAGCGGGTGCATTTATTACGCGGGAGAAAAGGAAAAACATCAAAATAGGCTCGCAACTAGGCTTGCAGCTGTCAAAGGTACAGTGTGTTATCACACTACATAGGATTCAGTGCACTGTAATAGGTGAGTAGTGAATATCGAGACACAAATCTGGCTTGGGTAATGTGTAACTAATATTTTGCAGAACCATAACCGAGCACCCACACTGGGCAAAAGTTGTGTACCCTGTCGAATAGCTATGCATTTAACATGTTTGTAGTGCAAAATTAAATCTTCATTCAGTAACCAGTGTGATGTCAAGTCTCTGCAATCCAACATTAGCACACAGGGTCTTTGTAGTGAACAAAAAATGCGAGAGAAAACTTTGCCCTTTGACGATCTTCCATGTATGTCACAGCGCCTGGATAGAAACATGCTGGCAGTTAGTACAATAAAAAAATGTAAACGTGTGACTGGTTGAATAATATCAGACTGCGATGTACACCTATCGTTGTTAAGAGTCTCAGCACCATCCTTAGAGCATGGCTTCACAACACTGTTGATGAACAGTTAAGGTTTCTGCGGACACACGAGCGAAGCGTTATGCTGTGCGTTTTAGTCTGTCTACAAATTTATGCTGAAGATAGCGAAAATGTTGTTCATCCTTCGACAAGCTATGCTACAAGTAAAGGGACATGGGTGCTGACTGATTTCATAATCGTAGAAACATCCTGAGAAATATGTCTATCATTACAAGCTCCAGAAATTTATATACATGCTCTAATGTACTAGTATCGGCCTTAAATGAAACTTGAACAGCGGCAAACATTCCTGGTGGTATAGTACGCACCATCCAGTTATCACCATGGACAGGCACGCATATAGGCTCAGTCCTGCTGAGGCAGGTAACTGTGATAACTGGACGGCATGCAGTACACCACTGCATATGCTTGCCGCTGTTTGGGTTTCATTCGACACCAATAGTACATGCATGCATATCAATGAAATTCTACATCATTTAGAACGAATGGTAATCAAGACAGATTGCTGGAGAATGTCTCGGGAATTCGGCTTGCAGATCAGGTTGTGCTCTTCAGCAATGCCGGCAACAAACCGCAGACATTGACTGACAACCTAAGCCAAGGCGCAATAAGTGTTAAACGTGCAGACCGGTAATTTTAGAAGTCCCGATGAAAGAATAAGAGTTCCCGGTCTGCAACTAGATCCTAGCATCCATAGAGGAGCACGCATGCTGCCCAAGTAATATGACTGACACAGGAGCCTGCCCCCCATGAAAAGGAAGTTCACGAGGGATTAAGAATGGGCTGCTGAAACAATTGCAGTCCCTAAACAGGAAAATGTACAGCTGCTCAAGTATTGAAACGAGACATCAAATTTTTTTAGCACAACACCGGTATGTGCAACTCGAGCCAACCATGCCATTCAGGAACAAATTTGGTCTACGAACACAATATTGGCTCTGATCTACGTGTTCAAGTTAAAGTTACCCAGATGTGAGCCGAACTGAAGGGGGTGAAAACAAAAGTACCGGTGTTATTTAGCTCCAGAGAGAGAGAGATTAAAATGAGGGAAAGGCAGGGAGGTTGACCAGAAATTGGAGCATCTGGTTTGCTACCCTGCACCAAGGAAAGGGGGAATTGTGCAGTTTGAATCTGTCAGCAATCTATAACCACTTAATGCTGCCAGTAACAATATAATAGAGAGGAAACCTACAAAATAGTAAAGAAACTAAGAACCACTCAGTCTGCAGACTGTGCTAAAGCAGAAAAATTCATGGAATAGTACAAGTGCCCTGCGACACTTTTTGAGTACGATCTGAAAATGCTGCCGGTCAGTAGTTCAGGCTCCTTGAACATGAGCCAAGTGTTACAGTGCAGCAGGTAACAGGCAATTTACAATTTCTTCGCAGAGACCGTGAAAATAGACCCGTTTGGCAATTGTGAAGCTGACTTTTCTGCGATGTAGTTATCGCAGCATCGGATGGCTGGTCACTTTAGCAATCAGTGTGTTCTAGCGCAGCTCACTTGAACTATGATGCGAAAAATGTTGACTAGGCTCTCTTGACATTCACTCGCATGATAGTCGTGCACCAGCCCGTGCAACTAGGTCGTCATCTCCACTTGGAAGCGCAAAATTATTTGGGTGAGTGCGCAGCCCAGGGAAGTTCACTTGCAGATTATGAAAAGGGTGTATACATATCACGCATTCATGTATTGGCAAATTATGTAATCGATGAGGAGGACATGACCGTGCCCCGCCGCGGTGGTCTAGTGGCTAAGGTACTCGGCTGCTGACCCGCAGGGCGCGGGTTTGAATCCCGGCTGTGGCGGCTGCATTTCCGATGGAGGCGGAAATGTTGTAGGCCCGTGTGCTCAGATTTGGGTGCACGTTAAAGAACCCCAGGTGGTCTAAATTTCCGGAGCCCTCCACTACGGCGTCTCTCATAATCATATAGTGGTTTTGGGACGTTAAACCCCACATATTATCATCATCATCATCGAGGACATGACCGTGGGCCGATTTGAGTATTCTTGCGCTGCATGTCAGAGCAGAGCTCTTTTACAGTGCTCTATAATTACGTGATCTTATCAAAAGTGAGCCAATGCACTCAAACAAGCAAGGAGAAAGTTCTCAAGGTGACCATGCACTTGCATCACCCTTCCCCCTGCATAGTTTTCATCGCGATTGTTAAGACATGCTTCAGCAGCGAGTTCATGCACCTTGATGGCTCACTTTATTTATTTATTTATTTATTTATTTCAGACATACTGCCAGTCCCGAACGGGCATTTTCGCAGGAATGGCATACGCAAAATAAAAATATACATGAGTGTTCAATTTACAGATAACAATATGGTGAGTTGACAAGAAAATTTGATGTAAAATTTAACAAACAAACCTGGAAAGTGAAAAAAAAAACATTCATCAAAGGTTGCTAAGATGCGACATGAAAAAGAAGTCATAATCATAAAGGAAGGGTATACATAAGTAATGTGTGAGTTGCTCATTACAGGATGAAAATGATATCACATAAAGCAATATAGTAAGGTTAGTACTATACAAAGAGTTCACGTTTGAGAAACACATAAGTGGTTTTCAATAAGTGACAGGAAGTTATCTTTGTTATTACAGGTAGTTATGTATGTAGGCGGACTACTCTGTAATTTGATGGCTTGTGCAAAAAACAAGAATTTAAAACAGTCAGTTTTGAACATGTATTCTTCAAGAAATTGGAGGTGCTTATGACGAGAGGGCCTAGTTTCTGGGTGAGATAGGTATTTTTTCCTATCAATACGAAGCTTATTTTCAAAAATCTGGAACAGCATTTTTTAGCGGGCAATTTCGGCATGGTAACTGAGCGTCAGTATTCCTGATTCTTGCATTAATGCAGATGAGGAGTGAGATGTACGGTATTTATTGAAAATAAACCTGATTGGCTTTCCTTTTCACATTTTCTAGTTTATTAAGTTTTTCATAGATGGGAACCAAACGAGGTTAGAGTACTCAAGCACTGGTCTAACAAAATATTATAGGCAGGTAGCTTCGTAGCGTGCGGTACTGAATTAAGGCGCCTCTCCTGAAAAAAAAATTCTTTTTATTGCAGATGATGTTGCATGGTTTATGTGTGCCTCCCATTTCAGGTCATTAGATATGATTAATCCAAGATACCTGTGTTCCGTAACATGAGTTAGGTGAGTGTCCCCGATAGTATAGGAAAATTCAGATTTAATGTTTTCCTGCTTATTCGAAGCAAAGCTGATTTATCCAAGTTTAATGTCATCTGCCATTTCATACGCCATCGGGACACTGATTTTTAGATCATTTTCAAGGGTCACGTGGTCGCCAGAACAGTTAATTTCTTTATATATTATACAGTCATTGGCAAAAAGCCGTATGTTTGTATTGAAAGATGCAGGTAGGTAATTTATAAATATGAGAAATAAAATGGGGGCCAAGACACTGTCCTGAGGTATGTGGGATGTAACTTCGGTTATTTAAGATTTTTGGTGATTAATTTCAACAAATTGTGTTTGGTTTGATAGTTAAGTACTGATCTAGTTATTAACTGGCCCTTTACGTAATACTGCTTCGACTTTTATTGTTAGTTTTTTATGTGACCACTGGTCAAATGCCTTTGAGAAGTCGAGGAGTATGAGATCTGTCTGTTTTTGATTGTCAACGGCTTGTGCTATTTCGTGTACTAATTCAGTTAACTGAGTTACTGTAGAAAGGCCTTCGCTAAAACCATGTTGGAATGGTGATAAAGTGTTTTTCTTCGACATAAGTAGTAATGTGTTTAAGGGTTTAAGGGTGATGTGTCCAAGCAACTTGCATGTTGTGCTGGTCAGCGAAATAGGACGCAAGTTGGAAGCATCAATTTTGTTACCTCCTTTGAAAACAGGCATTACTTTAGCAGTTTTCCATTTGCTTGGAAGAGCACAAGTTGTTAATGATTTCCCAAATATTAGGAATAAATATTTTTCCATCCATTCAGCATACCGTCTTAAAATTCATTAGGTATGTCATCAGGTCTGGCTTTCTTTTTACAGTCCAATTTCAACAATGAAATAAGGATTCCTGTTTTGTTTAAGGAAATGTCATCTATTCTATCCGAATTGTGGGAGTAAATATGGCGAGGGATCCCATCGTCATCAGTGAAAATTGACTTAAAGTAGTTGTTCATTAAGTTGGCTTTTTCTTTAATTCCTTATTGAGACATGGAATCCTCTTCTTGGCTTTTAGGGCTAAGATAATTCCAAAACATTTAGGGTGAATTTTTAGAAAGTTCCTTAGGGTATTAGAGAGATAAAAGGATTTTGCGGCCTTTAATTTCGATTTCATAAAAGTGATAGCTGAAGTGAGGGATAAGCGAGTTTCATGGTTTGGTTTCTTTCTTAACATTTTTCTGAGTCGTTTTGCTTTGCATTTGGCGTGTATAGTTTCATGGTTTATTCAAGGGTTGTGCTTTTTTGTTTCTTTTTATTTTACTAGGTATGAAATTATTTATAAAAAAGAATACAATAGTTTTGAATCTCTGTCATAGTAATTTTATGTCTAATCCAGGATTATTAGCTATCTCTTCAAAAGAATAATATTCGCAGGAAATATAAGTGACTATTCTAGAATCATCGGTGCCCCTCCGCTGTGGTCTAGTGGCTAAGGTACTCGGCAGCTGCATTTACGATGGAGACGGATATGTTGTAGGCCCGTGTGCTCAGATTTGGGTGCACGTTAAAGAACCCCAGGTGGTCAAATTTTTTGGAGCCCTCCACTACGGCGTCTCTCATAATCATATGGTGGTTTTGGGACATTAAACCCCACATATCAATCAATAGAATCATCGGCATTTTTGAAATCAAGATAAGTGACAAGCGACTTGGAAGGTGTTACAGGTCCATGAACTGGGATCGAACAAGCCACTACATGGTAATTTTGTCACGTCGCTATATTGTCACGTCGCTATATATGGCAATATGATATACCATCTAGTAGTTCGACATGGACTATATCTGGAGGAACATGATACGTCATGAAAACTAGGTCAGGTATGTTTACAGAATTGCTTGTACACGAGTAGCTTGTTTCACGATTTGATGCGTATTGAGGGCCAACATGATGTCAAAAGTTATATCAGACGAGGTGCAGTGATGTTGCAATGTGTGCCAGTTGATATCTGGTAGATAATTGCCTACCAAGATTAGTCTGGTTCCAATAGCAAAGCGGCAAAGGTAGGTGCATAATGATGTTAAAACTTCACTGCTTGATGAAAGACTTCAATACACGCAGCCGACAACGACATGGCAGGATACAAAGTGTATTTTGCAAAAGATAGCTTCAACCCCTTCAACATCCGGAAGGGGCGTGAAAGGGATATCTTTGTTTATTAGGATAGCTACACCTCTGCCATGTGTATTTCCATCTTTGCGTAAAAGTGCGCAGTTTGGCGGCGTTATCTCGAAGTCCTTAAGATCACCCGTTAGCCATGTTTCTGTTAAGGCGACAAAGTCTGGTTCAAAACTAAGTAAAAAGGATTCCAACCAGTTTAGTTTTTGTTGGATGCTGTGCGCATGTATATTAGCAAACTTTATTTCTTGCCTGGGGGTGTTGTTACGAGGATGCATGGTCCACATTTCTGCTTCGGCGTTTTTTTTTTTTATGGGAACTGCAGAAAGCCGGTTGAATGCAATTCGAATCCTCATCCCAGCTAAATAAATCATTGTTGTTTTTTAGTTTGTCAAATACCAGAGAAACCTTATCGCCAGTTGCTCTTTTTATTTTAGCTGCATTCCATATATTTCGCCCGATTTCGCGAACACGAGGTAAAAAGTCCTGTCCAATCGCAAACGATGATTCCTTAAGTTTGGAGCAATTTTGCAGAATTTTATTTTTGTCACGGAAATCTAGGAGTTTCAATATCACAGGTCGCATCTTGTTTGTGGCGGTTTTACCTAATCTATGAATTCATTCTATGGCCACCGGCTCCAGTTTAGGACCGTTTTAAAGGATTTTTTTGTTGATTTCAGCATCAAAATCTTTTTGATTGCCTTTGCCGTCCTCTGGGAATCCGTAGACAATCAAGTTTGACCATCTAGAAAGGCTGTCTAACTCGTCTAACTTGCGTTCCATAGCTGTAATAGATTCTTGCAGTCTACTGAAAAGGTTCGTACAACAGGCAATTTTTCCTTCAAGAACTGTCACTTGATCACTTCAATGAAAGCGAGTCGGGGATTTTTTATTTCTTTGATGTCTTCACCGAGCTGCTGGATTTGCTTTGAAAGCTGGGATAAGTCAGGCCCCGGGTTAGTTTCTACATCCCTAGAATGCAATAACAACCTTGACAGGAAAGACGACTTTTCACAGATTATTTCACACAATAGCCATGGGCACGGCAGCAGGATCAAGCAAGGGTTCTTTGAGCGGATACATGTATCGTAACGTTTGCTTACCTGAACAGTGAAGACAGATTAGTATGCTTCATATCGACACAGCTGCTATGCCCTATGACCCATGGAAAATGGCATCTGCTTTTTAGGATCCACAGGAAGGTTTCCTGCAGCGCCGCCAATGATCTTTGTTATTTGTCATTCTGTTCTCACACAGGCTGGCAGTCCTTTTTATTGATTCACGATGCATTCATTTTCCAACTTGTTTCTTTTTGTTGCCTTTCTTTTATTATGAACTATTCATGCTGTTCGAGGCATCACGCCAGCTATGTTGCGTTTCCCGTTATGCATGAGGGGTCACCAAAAATTAACTGAAATAGCAGTGTGCTGGGTAGTGCCGTCATAGCGCATATTTTTCTAGTTGGGTGAGCGCTGCACAACTCTCGTCGAGTTCACAGCATCCAGAGGCTCCTACCGGGGAGGTTTTCTCTGGGCACAGTGTTTCTTTGGGGAAATCAGTTTCACATGCACCACATTTTTGTCACGGCCGACTGAAGCGAAAAACTCGTGGCCCTTACTGTGTTTCTTGCTCTGAACAGTTGCCTCACAAAGTGCTCAAATGTCAAGCACCGCTCACGAGGATGTTGCTATGGGAAAAACTCCCGGGTATGTGCACTTTTCTCGTTATAAAAAAAGCAAGAAATGTCCACACATAGCAAGTCTAGTTCTGGGTGCCCGTCAATTTAAGGAATGAACAAAAATGTTGGGAAAATTTTGCGCTCATCAGCTTGAGAGCAGTGGATAGACCACTGAAGAGCTTCAAAATTACGTGGTATATCTTGTAGCTCAGTTGAGTGAATTTTTATCGAAGATCTGAGGATGAAAAGAGAATTATTTGCCCTTAATTGCAAGGAACGAACAAAAATATCGCCGAGTTAAAAGCATGCTTCGTCTTGAAAGAATCGCTCCAGAGCGAGTAAATCTTTCTTTCCAGGGTTGTCAGAAGTGATGAGGCATAGCGCTACTTTTAGGATGCCAAAAAGAAATAACAGCCACGCACTATTCAAGTGAATCAGCCACTACGAGAAAGAGATGCATGAAACTGATTTCACGAAAAGAGAATATCACTGTATCCAGGGAAAACGTTCCCAAAAGAAGAGCTATTACAGTAATGCAATTAAGCTACTTTAACAGTAAACAATATTATATATGTATTTTTTATATACCATTATAATAATTATGAGCATGATCACTATGTGGAAATTTGACAGCATATAAAAAGCATTAATTTATGTACATTCATGCACAGATAATGCTTGCGACACATACAAAAAGATAAAAAACACAAAAATTAAGCACACCACAAAATCTGCATCAAAGGAACTTTATTCAGCAGTAAATATAATTGCAGACCAAAGGCTTACATCGCTTTAAAGACTACACCCGTGCGTGCCATCCTTCACACTTGTAAATGATGTTGCCATTTTCACGAGTAGTCAAATGTAAATTTCATAAAACCTAGATAATTCAATAAGAAAAGATAGCTTTATACAATCAAAAAAGAAATAAAACTAGCTTGTCAATTATAACTGAAAATGACAAAATGTGGAGCTTTGCTGAAATTTTGAGGCAAATAAGGTGGTGTCACCAGAACTCGGTGCATAACATAGACCGGGATACCTTCTGCTGTGAAAACTTGACAACGCAACAAACACAACAAACAAATAATTCCACATTTTTGGCCCGCTGATATAGCAGCTGTTGTCAATGAAAGTGAAATTGTTAAAACGGTTTTAGCCACAGTCTTCGGAAAATTCCTGCACATACTACGATGAAACATTTCACGTACAGAGAAAATGTCTGTTTCTGATTGCTTTGGATGACTGACGTTTCGTTTCAGTACAATATTGTGTACACGTAAGCGATTCAACAATGAGCAGTTCAATATTATGTATGCTTGGGCACTCGATCATACTAATTATTGTGTAAAGACACGTTATCTACAAACCGGCGAGTTCCAAGCTGATACGCAATAAACACTAGATAAGTATAATAAGGTATGTGTTGTACTGTTTGGTGTATAAGTTCTGCAAATCACACTAATAAGTCCCTTTCAATGACACAGTTAACTGTATCGCTCCTTTTTAGCAGTTCCTCTGTGACTAGAAGTAATACTACTTCTGCATCACGCTGCAACGAGAGACGGCCTAGGTAACCAGCTGCAGCAGCACATTTTTGATGAACTACGATGTAAAATGAACTATTTAGACAGAATATTGTATTTCCAGTTCCCAAAGCTGTGACTCTAAACTAATCTCTGTCACAAAGAAAAAATGTGTGTAAAATTAAATGTCTGCAGTCAACTCAAGAAGCTCATTCTTGGTGATTCTTTCAGACAAATGACTAGCTTGAATGGGGATCTCTGAATGCTGCGACAGGGGTGTTCATTCACGACGCTGGACAGGCCTGCTGGGATAGTAATACATCTGCTGGGCGGGCGTCAGCTGCCACTCCGAACCGTGCAGCTCGATCACTTCAAGCAGGATCCCGCGCATGCGCACCGTCGTTCCATCTTCGAGGAAGGCGTCGCGCACGCGAGTCATCAGCTTGTACATCAGGTGTGGGTGCATGCGCTGAATGGCTTTGCCAGCGGCTGCCATGCCCAATCTCAGACACTCCATCTGTGGGTGGCAGTAGGAATGAACTAAATAAACATGGAAAGGGTTCCAAGCACAAAGACACACGTGGCAATATCGGGACGAAGCAAGAACTGAGCTGCAAATCGCTTTTTATGGAGATGAGAATTCATTAGAGCTTTATTTTTTTAACATTATTGTGTGGAAACACTACAGTTGCAATAAACATAAAGTTAGTAGGGAAAAAATACCAAAAAACATCTTTTTTTAATTTTAAAATGCATGATCATGTCCCAAAAGCAGCTAGATTTGATTAAGTCAGTTAAATCAGAACTTAGTTTTGCTATAGACCCTTTCATAGGAAAAAAAGAATCGCCGCCATGCTGGAATGTGCACAGGAGTACAAAAACGTATGTCACAACCTGGGCTGTCCTTTTTTTTTTCTTTTTTTGGAGGGGGGCACACTTCTTTAGAGCAGCCCAGAAAGAACTATGGCGGCGGGTCTGTTAAACGGTGTATACTAATGCCATGATATGAGAAAAATAATTTAGGAGTTCACACTCTCCACCCACAAAGAGAATTAAAATTGAGGACAATGCGGCGAGCGATTGAAAGAAAATTGATAGGTGTAACCTTAAAGAGACAGGAAGAGGTCAGGATGGGTCCAGTAAGAAACGGGGCTTAAGGATATAATAGTTGAAAAAATCAAGAAGAGCAAATGGACATGGACCAGGCATGTAGTGCGTAGGCAGGATCACTGTGGGTAATTAGGGGGTAACTTACTGGATTCCAAGAGAAGGCAAACATGCATAGGGGAGGCAGTAGGCAGATAACATTAAGAAGTTCACAGCTATAACGTGGCAGCAGAAAGCACAGGATCGGGTTGATTGGCGGAATATGGGAAAGGTCATTGCCCTGCTGTGGACCTAGTTAGGCTGATGATAATAATGACTTTCCACCCAACACGACGAAGAATGCGTTCTACCACAGTAAATGCACCGACTGCAGCCTGTGATGTGGGGGTCTTTAGGAGCCGAGTGCAACAAGGCAGATGCAGATTTTAAGTACCCCAGATTGGGCCAGTTGGTGCATTATGGTGCATTATGAAGAAAAGGGGCAACACAGGCAACAGAATGAGAGCTCACTCTGTTCCCCATCTTTGCTGTCGTCGCTTTTCTTCATGCTCAAACTGAGCCGTGGGGCGGATTGTCAAAACCTAAACGATTTTTCTCACTCTGTGATAGAAACCCAACCTTCAGCAACATATACAGTGTTTCTTTCAAGAAATCCAGATTTTCCCTTCAAAAACTACAATAGTCGGGCACTTTGCCGTCTTCGAAGAAAATTTCTAGGCTGAGGCAGAAAGAGTTTGCCGCTGATTATATCACTCAAAAATGAATAATAAAGAAAATTAACTCAAATAACTTTTTTATTATCAATACAGTGATAGAAGTTCCTTTTTACTTTTGGACAACAGATTGGAGCAGAAAAAGTACTGCTTTGGAGCAGAAAAAAAATGCTAGTATATAGCAACTATTCTCGTTTTAGGGAGCAGATAATAAATTTGTCATACATTAATTGAAGTTCAGAGCATTGTCAAAGCACCTCACAAATATTAATATCTCTTATAAAATGTATTCAGTAGACAACAATCAATATAAATTTCCTGTAGCAATGAATGACAGGTTGTCACAAATGTGCTGCGGAATGAGCTACAATTTAAAGTACTAGCATTTGTGGCATATACCGAATCAAAACGAAAAATTTGAGCGCCGCATTTTAGATGTAACCACAGTTTCATATAAATGTTGCCAAATAAACAGTAATTAATCGGTATGAGATAAAAGTAATCCTCACATTTTCACATTTCACCGCATCACCCTGCGTGTCTAGCCGATAAAAAAAAAAAGTAAAAACCAGCCAAATGAGCTATATGCTTAATATGTTAATTCTTGTCCCACAAATGAGATGACAACCGATAATGCTGTACACAAGTAACACACTGGGATGATATGCAGATTCTTTTCAGTTTCTTTCGGAGTTATGAGCTGGTTAAACAGCAAAAGCTTGTCGTTCTCATTCTTTCAGTACCATTTCTGAGTGAGTTTGAAGCAATTACTAACAAAAATTACTGTTTGGAGCAGCATGGAGCTACAATTTTCTCTTGGAGCAGTTAGGAGCAATTCCAGCAGCACTTCCATCACTGTCAATACTAAGGTGGTTGTTTATATGGCTAATTTGTCCTACATCACCAGTTATGGCTAGCCCAGTTTCTGAAAATCAGAAGTATTGCGCGTAGTTTCAGGGATCCATCGTCGAATTTCCAGACTGTGATGAGGGAGAAACCTAGGCTGAACGCACCGGGTGTTCATGTGTAACCGGAATGATGACGCATCGTGAGAAAAACATTGTGTCATTCTAGCAGAGCATGGTGACCAATAGTCTTTCGCGCATGATGTGCACCAGTTATCTGATTATTCAAAATTTGAATTCCCGAAAGGTGCAACACTCGAATATTAGGGCTTTTCATATCTCATACTCGCGATGGCCGGTTCCCGGTATTCTAGCATGGTGCCAGCTGTGGTGTATACCCCTCACGCGAGAAGATAAATTAGCTTTATGAGCGCTGGAATGTAGATGACATCTGCGCGATGGTCAAAGTGCATAAGTACAAGTTCACACGAAACAGAGCCAGATTGCCTTCACGTCTCGCTGCTGTTACCCTAAGGGAAGTTAGCCGTAAGGAGCACAAGGACTGCCTTCGGCGCACCCGGTGCGTTCAGTTTCAGTTTACTTTGCATTGCGGTCTAGAAATTCGATAATGGATCTCTGAAACTATGCTCAATATTTTTGATTTCAAAAAACTGAGCTGGCCACTTGTAATGTAGAATAACAGAGTGGTTAACTCAATGAATGCAAATAGTAAATATAATTGAAAATGAATTAAAATTGAAACTATTTGAATAACTTTCAAATAATAATGCAGCCATTTTTAAAACGTAGAATTGAAAAATATTTTATTTGGAACAAACACTACCAAAAATCATTACAATTAACATTAACCGACAAAAAACATTACAGTTATGTAAACTAAGTTAAGCTTATATAAGCAGTGACACCCTACGAAATATTTTGCTATGGCACAATGAAATACAGCGGTTACTTCAGAATTCGAGATGGTCTTTTGTCACTACATTTTGAATTAAACTGAGACATAAAAATTCAACTGTTTCTGATGAACTAATGTCACGAATCTCATGACAAGCATGTTGCAGATTGAAAATGCCTTCACTTTAAAATGACACTGGAGCTTCTAGAAGAATCACCTTCATCTGTATTAGTACAGCATCAATAGTCTTGTAAGAGCTTATGCTGCATGTTTCTTGGTAGTTCAATAATTTAAACAAGAAATATGTGCTCCTTCAATTTTGCAATATAATGTTTTTTAAGAGTCTCTTCATAAGCGTTGATAATCTGAAATGTATTAAGAAGTATTGGGTACTTCGAATACCATAGAATGCAGAGTGAGTGGCCTCTCTATTTTTGGTGTACTTAAAATATGCAACAATAACTTTGGCAAACGGCCTCGTTCTCCTGCCATTTTCAATTAGTCATTCAATGGTTTGATTCCCCAGATGAGGGTAAGTATCAACAATGAACGCATGTCTATTCAATATAGCAATTCACTAGAACCATATGTGTGTAATCTCTATTTTTAGTGGCTCTTCTTCCCCCTACATTGAATTTTGATATGTGGCCAAACTAGGGCCTTCCTCCGAATCTTGCAAGATTACTACCTTTCACTGTAGGGAGGAGGGGGGACATTTGCTTCAAATTTTACACAATTTTTAAAATATTCAAGTACAGAATTAAATAGAAGCTACTGTAAAATCTCCTGAATTTGACCATATTAATTTAGAATTTTGGTTAATTTGGCCACGGCGTCTGGTCCCAATTAATATGTACATTGTTCTACGACTGAAAACTAATTCGGACAGACTAAGCCATGCTCCGGTTAATTCGAACTCCCGACCGCAGTCGGACGAGAAGCAACAGTGGATTTTGCCGGCCAAATCGACAGTGCGCCTAAACAACTTCGTGATCGGACTTTAGCCTCCGAGATTCGTAACTTCCTTCATGGGTAGGAGTTAGCTATGCATCTCGGAGGCACCCCCCCCCCCCCACCCTCAAAAAAAAAAATCCCTTATGGCGTTGGTTTACAACGAAAATGAAAGGCAGTGCATCACTGCTGTCATCAGCAACAGGCAACCGACGGATTTGCTCTCCTTTTTTCTTGTGCATCTAACACGTGTGAGTGATGGCTGAGTGGGATTGTTCACCTGTACTGTGTCGTTGCTTTTAAACAATATATCTTTGTGCGTGATCAGTGCCATCTGCAGCCTTATTGTTTGTTTGTTTTGAAAAGTTTGTGGGCTTTCTTTATTTCATTTTTGTCACTGTGCTTTCACTGTTTTTTATCACCAAGCTCGTTCTTTACTTCGTGTGCACACGCATCACCACTGCCCAAGCAACACCAGGATGGCTCCCCTGCGCCTCCTGCGACCCTAGTCGCACCAGTTCCTGCAGCGAAAAGGGGGAAGTACGAAGCAATAGATTTGGCTGCGAAGGTGAAAATACTGAAGGCATTGCAAGTGGGAACATCTTGAAAAGAAGTCATGGAGAAGTTTAACGCGAATAAAAGCAGGCTGAGCAGTTACGTTGAAAACAAAGACCAAATTATGCAAGTGTATGATGGCAAAAATAAGAGGAAGAGGCTTCGAATGGCACCACACCCCAAGCTAGAAGAAGCGCTGTTGCGCTGGATTGCCGTTTTGCGCTATGCGCGTTTGCCTTTCAGCAGCCCCCTTATCTGCGCACAAGCAAGGAAGTTTGGACTGACCGTGAACATTTAATTTTTCAATGTGTCAAAAGGGTGGTTCGATCGCTTCAAAAAGCGACGCGGACTGGTGTTCCACAACGTGTGTAGTGAAAGAGGTGCCGTTGACGAAAGTGTTGTGCAGGACTAAGAGACTTGACTATACACGCGCCTTTCTATGTACGAACCGTCCAACATTTTCAAAGCTAATAAGACAGCACCATTCTTTAAGGCTCTGTCTGACAAGACAATCGCTCTTAAGGGGGACCAGTGTGTCGGCACAAATGTAACTAAAGAGCGTGTGACGATTCTCCTCGCTGCTAACATAACCGGCACAGAGGAGCTGCCGCTGCTGGTGATAGGCAAGGCTGCGAAGATGAGATGTTTTTATAATATTAAGCTGCTGCCTGTTGGCTACCGGTTTAATAGAAAGGCTTGGATGACTGCCAAGCTTTTTTCCAACCTGGCTGCTTCAACTCGACTGCCGCTTTGCGGCCAAGGCTCGGAAGGTGTTCTTTGTACTGGACAATTGTAGAGCGCACATGAAGGTGTCCGGTCTCAACAACATTGAACTGCTATTCCTGCCTCCGAACACAACCGCTTTCCTACAGCCGATGGGTGAGGGAATCATTTGTGAAAAGCCGCTATTGACGGCAGGTACTCGCGCGGATGTCTCTCTGCATGGAGACAGGGAAGCACTATGAAGTAAGCCTACTAAACGCAATCCACATGCTCACATACGTGTGGAACAACGCACCACCTCAAGTAGTCGCCAACCGGTTTAGGCATAGCGGCTTCGTGCATTACGCTGCTGACCCAGGTGTGGTGGCCGACGAAGAAACAGGCTAAACACAAGACGGCCGCTATGTAAGCATCATGCCAGCTGATGTGCTCTTCGAAGATTACGTCGCAATTGACAGCAGTGTTGCCGTGGCCGGCACAGTGACTAACATCGATATCATCGTCGAAGTCTTGTATGGCGAACGGGAATTCGCTGATGAAGATTCAAGTGATGCAGACGAGCATACACGCCACACAATATCGGAGGTTGCGTATGTGTTGGTCGTTTTAGAGGAAATATATATGGTTTCCTCAGACAGTAAGTGCGGACAAAGCCACCTGCAGGAACTTCGCAAAATTGTGACTACTTCGCACATTGCCTCCGTGAAGCAAACCACAATCACAGACTTTTTTAAAATAAAAGTTGGACGATGTGATGGACAGTTTTTAATTAATTTGTTTATACTCACGATAGTTCGCACCCTTGGTTAATTCGGACATTCTCGTTGGTCTTGCGCAGTCCAAATCAACAGGGCTTTGCTGTATGCCATTCGTTAATAGAAATTTTTGGATACAGTTAAACCTGTTTAGGACGAACCTCCATATAGGGAATTCCTAAATACAAACAAGTTTTTCGTTTCCCCCTTGCTACTCCATAGAAGCACATGTATTTGTAACCTCTATGTAACAAAGTAAGATGAGGAGACATCTTCGATAAAACAAGTTTTCGCCACGGACAATCTAACATTTTGTCACCTTGGCACAAGCATCTTCTGCGCTTGTACAGCTGCTGACGAAGCATGACGCTGCGGCAGTGCGCTCATGGCCCCGGCAATTCGCAGGCGAAAGCGAGCACTCAGTATTGCGCACGGGTGTGCGCGAGATGGGCAGGCAGGCCTGTGCCATCACAAGCCGGCGTTGCCGCCGTTTTTGCTGCCGCGGCGCATGTGTGGATGTGCCTACCCTCCTCCTCCTTTTAAAAAAAAGGAAAGAAAGAAAACTACTTTTGCATTGGCAGTGCCACGCTTTTGGTAAGCGTAACGTACACATGTGGGACCACGCTGTTTATGGAGGGCGCTTTACCGAATAGTTTTCCACGGTATCCGCGTCGTTCGCTCTTCGTTTTCAATGCCGTGCGTGGTTGCATGGTGTGGCCACCGACCAAGTTCACCTTTGCTCCTTTTTAAGATTGTTCTTTAATGTAGACAACCATGTCCTTACTACTGAGGAGATGTCAGATTAGGCGGTTTTCGAAACTCTTTCAGACCACACTGATAACAGCAGACCTTTAGAGGTCAACTTGTCACGCGCTTCCATCTTGCACCGCGTTGCAAGTTCGCAACAGCGTAGCCATCGTTATTAGCTGATTAGCTCAGACAACACCATGACGGTGTATTGAATAAAATGCCATCAATGCAATAGCAATAAATTGTAATGTTATACGAAGTAAGGCTGGCATCCAACTCTTTTGAATCCGCTATCGCGGAACTCCAAGACGTTAGAGTGAGCTACTACAGCCGCTCCAGAGAAAAGTGCTTTTTTCACAGTCTCTTCGCGTTGAAAGCACACTGATGCTTGCCGAGATAACACGCGTGCCAGCAATTGCGCCCTTAAAATCAAAGTTCGCCGCTGCTACTCGCCCCCTCAGCGCGTTCTTTTGTTTGTTCAAGACATCTAGTTTCCTTTCTGTTTGAGCATTCCACGGCAGTTCTAACACATAGAGGATGTTATCATGTGCCCTCCAGGCGAAAGAAATGGGCCACCTCATTTGATCTCTGCTGTGATTCCAGGAATTAGTAACCATCTTGCTGTTGTTGCTCATATCCAAAAAGGAAAAGTGTGTGGGAAGTTACCTATGAGCAGGAGGATCTACTTTTACGAAAATGGCAACTACGATGCTATTTCTGTAAAACTTCGTAATTTGTTCCCTGTTTTCGAGTGCCTTCTTTAGAAGGGTAATGTGCATAATACGTGGTACGAATTGAATACTATATTATTTCAGTTAACAAATGCATATATCTCTAATTTTGATTCTTCACAGCTAAAAAAGCACAAACAGCCATGGGTAACAGCACCCATAATAAAACTTATCAACAAAAGGTAGAGGGCGCTTTGCACTTATCAAGAAAAGGAAATCAGTAACTCACTTAGAAAAACTAAAGTCGATCATCCACGTATATAAGCTAAAGATAGAAAAAGCTAAAGATGATTACTTCACTGAGCTGGGCAGCGAAATGAAATCAAATCCTAAAATGTTTTGAAAGTACTTAAAACAGTGTGGTTCAGGGTACTTTGGAATACAGGAGTTGAATTATAATGGCGAGCCAATTACGGATAACGGAGATAAAGCTACATGTCTAAACAACTTCTTCCACTTGGTACTCTTACCCAAACACAGCTGTGATTATCAACCAACGATTATGAGCATTCCGTTTATGCTTCCTATTAAGCTTAGTGTTAATGGAATTGAATTGTTGCAGGACATTGATGAGAGTAAATATAGAGGTTCAGATGGAATTTCTACGTGCGTACTCAAGCGTTGTACGAGGCCAATTTCTATGTACTTTTTTGCAATTTTTGAAAAATCTCTAGAGACAGCAGGTAGCCTACCACAAGACTGGAAAACTGCGCACGTGGTATCGATACATAAGGATGGTTCAAAAAAATTGTTGGTAACTATAGACCAATTTCGCTTACGTCTATTCCGTGTAAAATACTCAAACATATTTTATACAAAGAAATAAATCATTTGAACAAGCATAAGGTTCTAATCAACGAGCAGCACAGATTTCACAAAGGGCTGTCTTGCACAACACAATTGGTAGAATTTTATAACGATGTAATATTGGGTGTAGATACTGTAGGACAAGTTGACGGTGTGTTCCTGGATTTTCGGAAAGCCTTCGACACGGTGTCACATTCACTCCTACTGTTTAAACTTGCCACTCTGAACATTGATAAGACTGTTAAAATGCATCGAATGATATCTTTCTCAAAGAAGACAAACCGTACTATTATGGAAAATGCTCCGAGTATGCAGATGTTACCTCAGGGGTCCCACAGGGCTTTGTTTTGGGTCCGCTATTGTTTTTAATTTATGTCAACAATATCTCTGCAGGAATTTCATCTTCTATACGGTTGTTTGCAGATGACTGTGTTGTGTAGAAGAAAATTTTCGATCCCGGTGATGTAACAGAACTTTAGAAAGACTTATCACTGATTCATAGCTGGTGTATCAAATGGAAAATGAATTTGAATATAACAAAGTGTGTACATATTTCATTTACTAAAAAGATGAAACCATTTCAGTCGTGGTATTATCTCAACAATGTACAGTTGAAACAAGATTGTACATATAAGTATCTAGGTGTGCTACTATCATCTGAGTGTTCATGGAGGCCCCAGGTGGGCACTCTCGTAGTGAAAGCTGGTAAGGCCTTAATTTTATTCAAAGAAACCTACAATGTTTGCATGTGAATTTGAAATGCATGGCATACACTACTTGTATTAGACCTATCTTGGAATACCATTGTATCGTGTGAGACCCCCCTGAGGTAACCTTCATTGAACAAATTCAGAATCGTGGTGCTAGGTTCGTCAAGGGACGATACGGAAGGTGGAAGAGCTGCACTGCAATGAAGTCTGAGCTAGGATGGGAATGTCTTTCTGACTGCCGCCATGAACAGAGATTGAAGTATCTTTATTTGATTCACAATAATAAAACTGGAACTAATAGAGACATTTAAATACTCAAACCTCATTACATATCAAAACCTTTTGATCATAGTTACAAGATTCGGGAATACCAAGCTAAAACGAACATGTATGCCAATTCATTTTTTCTAGAACAATTAAACAGGGAATAAGCTAACTGTTAAATAAGCACATAGTGCGAATAAAGATGTGTTTTATTCAATGCTGTGTGCTGTAATCCCATGCTGTAAGCTGAATGAAGATGTATTCATGTGTGAAAATAACTGTATTACATGTGTGAACGAAGGTGTATTCAGTTATTGATGTATTTTGTGTGCGTACAATGATGTACGTCATTGATTGATGTAACCCCCCTCCGCTATAATGCCCTCAGGTGCTGCGAGGTATTTCATGAATAAATAATAAAGAATAACTAGCACACGCGTGCTTTTGTAAAACTTACGATGCACAGGGGCATGTAATCTATTCGGACTTGTTACAGAACATGGCGGCGACGGCAAAAATCCACCAAGAGTGTCCGTGTAATTGCTGTCGCAATGATAGCACAGTTTCTTAACACTAAATAAGTGCTTTAGGTTAGCTCTGCCTTCATTTCCGCTTGTGTTTAATTTGTGCTTTTATATTTCGAATTTTCTTACAGAACCTGAATTTAACAAAATGCTCCTTATAACGAATTTTTATGGGAATCAGTCAATCTCATTATATCCAGGTTAAACTGTATTCACACAATGCTCTCTTCAACCTCAACTTGCCTCAGCGATGCTTCCCAGTGATGGAGGGCGCAAGATGATCTGGAAGCAGCTGCTAAGCAGACAGGCCAGCCGGCATACCGCATCCCTCTCGGATTTGTGCGGCATCTCGTTACCACCAGTAACGATGGCATCGGCGGCTTCGGCGCCAGAAGTTTCAAATGCTTGCAGGAGCTTGGCCACAAAGGTGACGTAGGGTGCCCATCGCATCGGCATGTGCTCCGCATCCAGGGGGCCCATCAGCTCTGACCGAGAGCCAAATAGCTCGTTGCAGGAGCTCAGCAGGCTCTCGATGAAGAACCTACTCTCCACCATCTTCTGCAGGTATCATATGAAGGGGCACAAGGTTGGGCGAGCCGGTAACAAAACAGCACAAATGACAACGACCAAGTGTGCCTCGATGCGCTCGTTTGCACTCTAGTGCCCACTCACTCACTTTGCGCTCTCAGACGGCACTAACCGATTACAGCTTTGTTTATGGCACATTGTTGCTACGCACGATGTCTTGTCAAGGCATTGTTGATTTGTCTGCCAGGTAGGTTCCTACCTTCTAACTTTTTCATAAACTGGCATAGTGGAAAAGTGCTTTGCACTGTTTTGTAACTCTGGTTACAAGACTTGCAAAGAAAAGTGCTTGCTTTTTAAATACCTGGCACAGAAAGCTGTGCTTGCACCTACTTATCAATAGCTCAAACTGACAACAACGCAGTATTCTTCACTTCATCATAACCGATATTTTGTTATATGAAGGTTCATTATATCAAGGTATGAGTATAAATGCTTTCATGTTTTGATCCCCTGAGGGTGTGTTTAAAAATTCTCGGCAACATTTCTTCGCTGACTCGCAAGTGTTTAAGGTTGTCATTATTTTTTTTTTTCAAGTTTGTGGTATAAATTTAGCTATGGTACCACGGATTAAGCCCACTGGTCACACAGAGAACTGCAGAGCATTACGTAAAAAGAAAGGGATGTCCAAGATCCCCACTCCCTCATCGAAGTTTACGAAGGAGCTGGAGTTGCTGCCTGCAAGTGGTAGAACAAGGCAATTACCAAAGAAATCTCTTTGCAGAAAGTTACCGCCCGCTCTGCATTCTCGAAGCTTCTCGATGCTGCTTGGCAGATGAGACACGCGAGCCCCTGAATTTTCTTCTCACTGAGTGCGTTGGGGTCTGTGCAAGAGGAAAAAAAAACCAGGTCAGAAATCGAGTCACTGCAACAGTTCTGTGAGAAGAAATATCATGCGTACAAAGGCCTGCCTAAAAAGTTATTTACAGTACAAGAATACTGTAGTATTGGCTATATTGGTACGGTATGATAATGAGTGCAATTCAGCACAACCGACAAAAGGTACAGAAGAAAGGACACCGAGCGCTGAACTTCAGCGCTCAGTGTCTTTTCTTCTGGCCCCTCCTGTCGGTTGCGCTGGTTTCCACTTATTACAGCACAATTCTTGCACAATGCACTATGTTGCTTATGCTTGCAGCGAGGCTCCTAAATAGTGCTACAAGAAAAAATAAACGAAAAACATGGTTGATCCTTCTATCATAGGAATCGGTAAAACATGAAAGCAAAATGTGTCCTTATAGAAGTATTTCAATATGTACTGTACATTATTATAAGAGAGCTTGTGCAATGTCTATTGGTGTTTGACAGCTACGGCACCACATAACGTGGATGCATCTACATTGACGCTTAGTAAAACAAATACATCCCGATGACTAAGGTACCCTTGTGGTCATAGATGTTTATGGTAGCTATAGTAGTTAACCGTGAGAGCGGAACCAGAAAAAAGCGACATGACAGCCAGAACAGGGTGACTGATTGCACACCAAACTTGGGCTAAGATAGCCCACTCACGGCATGTTAGAGTTAATGAACACCACTGCATGACCAGAGAGAAATGCAACGCGCGTCAGGTCTTCTCTCTGGCCGGCAGTGATTATTCGTTGGACGAGCATAAATGCATAATGCAGAGCTACATCCAGGCTTTACAGGTGCGTTCCGGAAGTGACAGAGCTATGTTTCGTATGAGTGGATGCTATGAGCGACGTTGACACTTGAGATAGGAAGCACCTGGGGGTTTGTTAAGGTATTGACCAAACTGCACTTCTATCGAAAATGCGTCAAATGAAAAAGATGCTTAAAAACGACAGATTGAAGGAACTAATCATGGATTCCATGGTCATGATGCGTTGCTGCATTGTACCATGAACACTGCGAGAGGATACTGGTAGATATAAAATGTGTACTTTTCAAAGCGTGCAAAGTATGTGACCGTGGCGCAGTGGATAGCGTGATAGGTTCAACTTCCAATGACGGAACTTTTTAAGACAAATGTGTTTCATGCCAGATTTTACCACAGCTCCGCTGACATACTTCTGTCATGGAAGTGACGGTGAAAAGCACATACTAAGAGATTGCGAAGAAAAAAAACCAGATGGTAAGCATCTGTCGCGTGGAATTGAACCAGCAACCCTCGATTCTCAGCACACAGTGCTAACCCCTACGCCACAGAGCGTACCTTGTCTGGTATGTTAACGGCAAGCAATTTAAATGCAACAATTGTTTGGCTGTCCTGAGAGCTTTAAACTTTAGCGCGTTTTCGTTTTCAGTGGCGTGATGATGCGACAGGCTTGCATTGGGTGCACTCAAGGTCGACGTCTCTACGACGCGCTGCGACCACAGAGCGTGGTCTTTCCTGTGCATGCGTTCATCAGGCTCATAACTCGGGAGAGGACGAAGGTCACTTCGCACGCTGTCGCAGCCGCGTTTACGAAAGGAGCGCACTGCTGACACACGACCAAGAAAAAATTGTGACAGTTGTTCGTGCTTGTCCTATTTTGTGCGCTCGTTTTGCGTTTCTTTCTTTCTATTTGAACAGCACACTTCAAGTGTTGAGCTGTGACAGTTATCAGTCCGCGCTCGTCCTGTGTATGCTAATTTTGTGTGTGCTTTCTGCTTAAGGTGTGCACTACAAGTTTCGAGCTCCTTGCCTTTCTTAACATTATTTTGCAATTTGTAGCTGTTGCTGAAATAATGCACAATAAACCTGTACCTGCATCTGTAAAGACACGTTTTATTTTCGTATTATACTTATTTCTATATAGAGGGATCAGTGACATCTTTTTCTTTGTCTTTGGATCGTGCATATTTTTTTTTACGTGACTGGAATACGTCACTGAAATCTTGGTGAACCCCAGCATAAAACACTTTTGCGTTAGTAAAGAAAAAAAATAGGAAGAGGAGGGAAGCTACAAGTGAAGCGAATTTCAGGTCCAACCACAAAGATTCTCCAAGAATGCCATAAAAATAACAGGTGGTTTACACACTGCAAGAATAAATCTTATGCAGCACTTATTGTATAACATTTATTGCCAATATTTTTATAGATTCAAGCACACTGACAAAAAATCAGTGAGCATCAAGCAATAACATCACGATCATGCAATACTGATATTACACCTAGCCTCTTGTGGGGTGCTGTCATGTGTTTTCAGATTGTGTTATGCATTGACTTCAAGAGTATAGCGCAGCAAGACAAGAGAAGGCAATGGAGTAGGCTATCCTGTTGACACTGTTCTCATCTTGTTCTGCCATACTGGTTAGGAACCTGTAGATTAGGGCCTTCACATAATGTAAGGTCCACATAAAGTGGCCAGTTATGTGCGTGACTACTATGGTGAGATGATATCTCGAGTGGAACGTGTACAATGGCGGCACTACATGATGGCGCCGAGTCGGCAGTGATGCGACAACTATAAGGCAATCTGGTGGCACTTTTATGGCAGAACATTCTCTATCATGAGGTAAGAAAAACAAATCCTCAGCCTGCACTGTGAACATATATAGCAAGCCATGACAGAACAGTCTTCCACAACATAACAGTGGAGACGAAAGTTTTATACATGCACGATGTTTTGGGTAAACTACATAGGGCAGCTGGGTGACTGTGCAGCTTGTCAGTTTGATCTAACAGTGGAAAATATCTGGTTCTTCGATAGACCCAGAAGCTGGTGTGTGTCATCTACTAGAATGTAGCTATGCAGTTCAAAGTCTCCAGTGCAACAGCTGAGACATTCTCGCGTTAGTATGTCTGACTTGATTACATATGCCACGCGTGTTCACGGTCTCATTTTTATGCATTCCAGTAGCACCCACGAAAGCTGCTAGCAGCACTCGGCACAGGCCACGTCGCAGTGTTTGGGAGGCCTCACGAATGTCCGAGATCATTCCGTTAAGATTATGCGCAGTACATGAATAGTCTATACAGTAAAAGCCCGTTTATCTGGATCTCTTCAACTCAGAAATTCAATTAACTCAGGACAGGTGAAATGCCAGAGGCGAAACACCAGAAGCCCATGCGCTATGCGATGTCAGCCTATGTCAAAGAACACCAGATGGTTGCAATTTCTGGAGCCGTCTACTGTGATGTCTCCCATAATCATATTCTGGCTTTGAGCCATAAATTCCTTAACATTATTATTATATTACAGTCGAGCCCGACTATATCGAACCCCTTTATATTAAACTATCTTGTATATAGAACAATTGCTAAATGCGGTAAATTTACATTGAAAATACATAGCAAAAGTTACTGCGACAACAAAGGAAAACTGCAATGACAACCGATATATCAAACTCCATGTGCCTCAAAAGTGCCCCAGCAAGTTGGCTTTCCCTCGTGGTGACGGGAGAAACTGCCAGTGCCACCCCAGAAAAAGTGATTTAAGCCCAGCTGTGCACGGGCGGACACACCCTTGCAAAATATTGTGTCATGCTTACGGTGCTCACAGCCAACCAGAGGTCGTCGTGCTTTCTTCAAGGCGCGGATGCGGTACAAGTGAGCCCCCTTTTTTTTTCTTTATATTTGTGTAACTGCTGCTGCCTCTTTTCCTCAAGTCCTCATCCAGTGGGGTCTGTGCTCTTGCCTGTTGGCGCTCTGTGAACTATTTAGGGGTGGAGCTCCGGAAGGCGTGGGTCTGTCCGTCCCTTGTATGTTTATATGTATGTATATATGTATGTGTATATGTACGTGACCGCCAGCCTACAGTTCCACATTTGCCAACTGCCCACTGCTTCGTCCTTGCAAACATTCCACTATGCCCCATCACTGATCCACCACTTCACCGACCATAAAACAATTACTGTTGAGAAGTAATCAATATGAAATGCAAGATGGTCGTGTACTTCTATCCAGGTGCATGTAAAAAAACCATAGATTGACCCACTGTCTCCATTGCTTGTTTTTACGTGACCGCCTATAGTTCCACCTTTGCAAACTGCCCACTACTTCATCCTTGCAAACATTCCACTACGCCCCATGATCGATCCACCACTTCACCTACCATAAAACTGGTTTAATGAAGAGGGAATGGAAGCAACGTATAGCTACCACTTACGAATAATAAAATTTTTTTGCATAAATATATAGTGTTCCTCACATCTTTGACGAAGTAGTGGGCGATATTCGTGAATGGTTCACGGTTTAGCGATGAAGCCCTCCAGCGCTTCGCCCCACTCATTATCATTCACTTCGTGGATATGCTGCGATTTTTTGGTGCGCTTTCATGGCTTGTGCAAAGAGGCAGAATTTGCCTTTTGCCGCGAAATTCGAAATCATAAATCGAGCGCAATGAGAAGTTGGACGTCGCCGCCGCGTACCAGATTTTAAGGAGCACCTCCAGTACTATTCTGAAGAACAGGGCAGACATCAGGGCCAAGTCGGACGAAAGGCCAGGTGCCCGTGGTGCCCGACGTGTGCGCCCTGCTGTGTACGAAAATGTGGAAATGGCCGTTTACAAGTGGTTTGTGGACGTTCGGTCGCAAAACATCCCGATATCTGGCTCTACAGTCGAACCTTGCTTTCTTGCTAGGCAGGAACCATTTCCTAGGCGGTTCCGGCTGGCTACAATGGTTCAAAGAACGGAATGACTTAGTTGGCAAAACAGTTATGCGTGAAAGCAGAGCTGTGGACCTGGACAGTGCAGAAAAATGGCTCGAGGAAAACTGGCGAGATGTCATTGCCTTGTGACGACACCCTGATTTCTGATGACAGCACTGAAGACACCGCAGGTGTTTCCGCCGAAAATTCGAGTGAGCTGGCAAAGTTCCCGGGTGCTATCGAGGGATCGACATAGGACGAGTTTGTCAGTGCGGACGATGATGTCGCCATCATGGGCCAGCCACACAAAGAGGATTACGTTGCAGACGTTGTGCTGACCACGAGTCAACGCGACTGCAATGAGGAGATTGACGATGGCTTGTTGCCTACACCCTCCAAAGTGATTAGTGCATTTGCGTTGGTCCGGTGCTATTGTGTGAATATGGAAGGTTGCGACCTCAGCTGCTCCTACTCGTTGGACAACATGGAGGCATGTGCACTGCCTCAGGCAGCGAAGCCATTGAAACAGAAAAAAGTCCAGGGCTCTTTTAATCCCAAAGTAGAGCACACGAATAAGCCTTCTCTTATTGGATGTGCCTTTGCATAATCAAATCCTATATCGGGCCTATATCTAATTATGCCATATATCGAACTACTAAACACTTTTTGGCGAGTTCGATATACGATGCTATGGCGAGTTCGATCATTATTATTAAGACTAATAGAACCTTTCTGGCAGAGGTCTCCTAATGTTGCAATGAAACATAAACTTGTTTGAGTGTGATGATAAACCATAGACTCTGCTTAACTCTGCTCACTCACCATGCAACGCCTCCTGAACGATGCTGTCCAACTCAGAGCTGCACTCTCGTGGAGTGGGCGAGAAACCCTGGACCTGTGGAAAAAAAAGTAACTTGCTAACGCAATAATTGACAAATAAAACAGAGGTGTGATGCTTCTCACCAATACACCTCACTGGCAGGCGATAACCAGAGCAAACAGGAAAAGAGAGAGTGTCTGTTCATAGTCAGGTTTTCTCTTGAATTCTGGATCAATTTTGATGAAACTCGGCAAGTTTCTATATAGTAATTTTCTGCTGATTTGAAATATACAATTATTTTTCTGGTATAATGTGTTGTTCATAAAATGCAAAAAATGTGTTTCGTGGGCCTTATGGAAAGGAATATTTCTTTTTCTTTCCGACTGCGAGAGTTAATGTTGAAAATTCGTAGATGAAATCCCAGCCTAAAATTTACCCACTGGCAAATAAAATGTTCAATACACCGCAACTTTTGTTATAATGGGTTTACAACACCCATTTTTGTTGTACTACACACAGTTCTGATTCTTAATTGTAGCGACATGCTGTTTTACTCAGTAACTCTCTTGGTTTAAAGAAAATCATGCTCCCCAAAAGGTCCAAGAAATATTTCATAATTTAAAGGAGCACTGACATCAAATTTATTTATGCCAAGATTTTTGAGTCAGCGAGTAGCTATAGACCCCGTAGCAGCGATTCGCAACCTAAAATGCAACAGAGGGATGAATAACTATCACTTTTATTGATTTATATTACTGGGATCTAGCACTATTCAAAAACGGCCGGCAATCCCGCCATGTTTAGCGTTGGGAGCACCAGCAGTGGCGCTACCCCGCGCTCACCTCTAGATCACGCTACAGCTGACCACTTCTCTACAGAGAAGAGTGACGTCAGGCTCAGCTGCTCCGCAAACATTTCGTCTGCTAGGCGGACACATTCAGTCATGCCTTGTCACCTGCATTGCTGTCGTCGGCGTAGAAATTGCCAACTCGGGTTCAATACAATAGTCTGGAGCTTGGAATCCCCGCGATTCTTGATGTCGTGAATTATTTTTGCTTCGACCGACCTTTTGAAGAACAGTGATTCCGAAATGGACACCGTTCCAAGCTGCACTGCAGAGGTGCCCGAAGATGCACGCTTCAGCCATGTTCGCTCGTGTGTCTCAGTTAACTATATTGGTGTGTTTTGACATGCAAAGCATTCAGATATACACAGAGGGGTCAATGTAATATAGCTATCACGAATGAGCATCAGCGGAGAAATAGAATACGTTTCCTGCTTGTCAAGTTCTTTTTTGCGCCTCCAAATGGCCCCACCTATGCAGCCTCTCACGGTTGACACGGTATTACCACTCTTACGCGGACTAAAAGTCTACAGATGAACTAAAATTCAACAATACCTGCATGTTACTTGTTAGCAATGATACCTGACTACACGCTCTTCCACTTTTGATAGCTTGTGGTCGTGTTGATGTGTAACACATACGTGATATAAAAAGACATCCTCATTGCACTTTTTCCGTGCTTCGAACTAGGCGACTGGAACTCGCGATTCCCCGACATGCTGACCGACAAGCACACGTTTAATCATGCTCTTTTCTTTCGCCATTCTTTTAAAGGTGGTTTTCGTCTTGATAATTTCACGAAATCATTCAAACCGGTGAGATGAAGATCAGAAGCGACGAGCCACAGCCGGGCTAGACTGCACCTGCGCGCACCAGCCCGGCCCTAGCCCGGTTGCGGACGAGCGAGTGCGTTTCTGCACTTAGGAGCCAGTCGGCGCCATGATAAGAACACTGGGATCGTACACGTCATCGCTACTAGGGCATCGTCACTCAGTATGGTATTTGTAGAATGTATCACACCAAACACGTAGCAGGGCAGTCTATTTTTCATTTTTTCTCCTTAGCTTTTCTACGCTGTTTGACATTAAATTAAAATAACTTCCACGCGACGGATGCCGTTCAAATTTGGCCAAGAAGACCTATGCATACCAAGCGATCGAATGATGGACACATCTCGATCTTGAAATTTGATGTCAGTGCTCCTTTAAAAACTACACACTGTACTGGAAAAAATAATTGCATAGTATTTGAAATTGGAACTGGCACACAATTGTACATAAGCTCACCATGTTTAATTTAATTTAATTAGGAATAAAAACCTTTATTAAGAGCAGTATCCCCCACAGCTTAGTTGCTTTTATGATTCCACCAATAGTGACTACATTCAAAAAGTTACTTCGGTAATAGGATTCTTAGACATTATCTTTCAATTTCCCTTGTGTATACTGAAACTTTGAAATACAACCCCGTGAGGGGGCCCTTGGAGAGAACACATTGAAAAATCCAGCTACTTCACTGGTATTAGTAACTTATAAATTCTTCTAACGGCAGGAAAAAAGAACTACCTAATGCACCAGAAGAGGCTTGATGAGCCATATAACAAAGGGCAATGAGTGATCGCTACACTGCATAAAGAGAACTTGTTGTTGGGCTAGTTGGTAGAGCATTTCGAAAAGTTAATTAGAGCGCGAAAACTTGACACGTACACTCACACACGCACACACCCATGCAACCACACGAGATGACGTCACAACCACACGAGATGACATGCGCAACCAGGTGCGCATGTCATCTCGTGTGGTTGTGGCGCACGATTTTCTGAAACGAGGATTCTGGGCAGAAGCGCAAGTAAAACTGCACGTGAAGTGTTAGAAGCCTTTTTCATTGGAAAAAAATAAAGATCACTGTGTAAGCGCCCCTTCAATTTCGTTGTTATCAAGCAAACTTCAGTTTATCGCTCTAAGGCTATGACATTGATTAACTGTACGTTTCGATAATGTATGCTGTTTAGCCTTTTTTGGTGTGTGTGTGCACAATGGGTCCTGTATATATTCAAGCCTTCGAGCTATGAATAAATCAGTTGGAAGTGAGCGCTGTGTGTTTGATGCATAGGTGTGTGCATGTGTGAGTGTACGTGTCAAGTTTTCGCGCTCTAATTAACTTTTCGAAACACTGCATAAAGATTGCCAAACTAGCTCAATATGATGTCCTATGGTCTCTATGACCAGAACACAGCAGCTTGGGCTACCAGTACCTCTTTTACGTGGGTTATTAAGTGCATTCAAATGAGTGCATTCTGCAGCCATTGTCACATGCCGCTGCAGCGGAGGAAGATTTAATGATGCTTGCGGCATAATGCGCTCACCAGCAAATCTATTCAAGAAACTCGCTCCACTGTGTGAGAGAGTGGGGCTTCAGCAGCATAATACAGCGGACGGCACTGACAGCCTCGAGTTGGTCGTATTTCCGAAGCATCATTTTTATTATTAGGAATAATGTTATGTATGAAAGGGTACCTCAACCAGCTTCGATTTAGAGCACAGTTTCTCAAAGTGCGTTCTGTAGACTCCTTCTTTGGTATTTATGTGAACCGCTGATAAGTTTTTCCTGTATTCACTGTTTCTGCCATCTCTGTGCTGTCTCTGCCTTCTCAGTTTTGCATTTTTCGACGTTTCAGTGGCTTCCTGGAGTTTAAGCATGCATCGACTTGCCCAATGAGCGACACTCTTGAAATTTTGCCCTGTTCTTCACTCGCTCGGTCACTCGGCGAACCCAGGGTGCAATCAGATTGAGGAACCTCTATAAGGGTGCCCGAGTGCTAATTGGCCCATCTCAGTTAAGTCAGTGTATAACAGAAACAGCTTGTAACCAGCCAGACACCGAAAACAGGCCGTGTGATTAAGCTATGGCACTCGAAAAGGCCTTATATAAAATAGGTGGTGAAAATGAGACAAGGGGCATGCTGCAACTATTTGCAACATTGTATGCTTGTGATCAGGCATTTGCAACGCTATTCTATCTGAAAAATAAGCGCAGGAATCTGCCGAATCCAGCAGCCAACATGCGGCTGTCCTAGTGTAACTGAGCCTCATATCTATTTGTCAATGCAGTGAAAACTAGTCAAGTGGCACGTCAGTGCGTGAATCTTTCATATACCCTTGCCTTCAAATGTATTGCAAATGAATGTAGTGTGAACCGAATAAAAATTGTTACATGAAAGAGAAAGAGGGGTGAAGGTTTCTTGGTATTTATTGGAGATTAGCAGGCTTTCCTACAAACAACATGCTCTAGAACCCCTGATTTGAGAATAAACAAGTTCACAGTGTCATCACAATCAACAATGCCAAAACGTGTCAGCACTGCATGCCACCTACATGCACAAAACCAAAAAAAAAACAATTTGGAGCTTTCTAGTGGCAGTCCAACTAGTTCAAGATTCAACGCAGATTTAGGAGCAGAAAGGAGAGAGCTCTTTTGGAACAGACAGAATAGTGTTTGGGATCGCTTGGAGCCACACATCGATGAGTACGCAACTTTCAGCAGCATTTATTCTGCTAATGCGTAGATGTACTAAGCTCAATGCGTGAACGATAGCCGCAAGTGGCAGGCTTTAGAGTGCCATGCCCTTCTAGATTTCAAAATGGTTAGGTTCAGTAGTCCCTACAAATCACCTCACTCCTCAAGTCCTCGTCCATCAATATCACTTCACAGGATGCAGCGGTGCCAGGGGGCTCACAAACAGGGTTCCGCACAGGGGACAGTGCTTAAAATTAATTTGACTATATACCGTTTCTTTCCCGTGAATTTACAGAGTCTACTGTTTTAAGGAAAGATTTTTGCGTTGCACATTGCATTCACCAAAGCCACCGTAAGTGGCATCAGCAATTTGGTATTCTGTGAACAGCAAAGCAACTCGTGAGACTGCGGCGCTCTAGACTAGCGGTGCGCACGTGGTGGTTGTGCCCTATATGCTAGAAAGTGCAGTTAGCACATGGGTGAGAACCGAACCAACATTTAAGGCTGGCAGCCACTTTTGTGGACTTATTGTGGCAGCTGACAGAGATAGTTTCGGTTAAAACAGTGTTTTATAGCAAGAGATGTTAGTGAAGTCGTACGTTTCGTGCAACTCGCAGCACGTCGGTGTCTGTACGGCTCAATTTCTGTGCACGCTGGTTCAGCAGCATGTTTTTTTTTTTCTACGCCACAACAAAGACCCACGATGAATGCTTCGACGCACACGAGCAGCAGTGCCACTATTTCATATCTAATAAGTCCAAGGTTTCTCTGCTTTAAGCAGCGAAACCTAAATGCCTTGGCATCCTTTCTTGTGCTTTGGAGAATCTATTTGAATGAACGAAGGGTACTTCAACAGAAACTACTGAGCGGAGTATTTTTGGTTTTCCGCTCACGGTGCTAACCGTTGACAAGAACTGGAATGGTCTGACCATGCTAAAAAGCTTCGCAGAGCCATGTTGGCCTCGCCATAGTTTTCTTTGTTTTCAGCTGACTAGCAGAGCGAGTGGTAGGCTTTACCCGATTTCGGTGGCACATGCCTGTTTAAGATGGTTTCGTAATACGAGATACAAGAAACCATTCTCTAAACAGCGTCTGTTTGAAAACTCATTGTGGATAGTTTTTCAGTAGTCACACCGTAAACAGATGTAAGGAAGGAAACTTGCTTGTCTCATTAATTTCCTCACATATTTCTATGTTTTGTGCGCACCGAGAAACTTTTCATAATGAATTCCTACTAACTCGCCCAATTTTCTATACCTTTACACAAAAAAAGAGACGATTCCCGAAATTGCAAGAGCTGCACAACCAACCTCGCAGTGGTTCGGTCCCGTCTTCGGGTCAGGCACGGGGTCGCAGGCGGCAGTTGCGTCGTTCGTGGGCCACCTGTCGACATCATCAGTGCTAGGGGGACTAAACTGCTGTTGGCGCTCCATCTCTGAAAAGCAACGGCAGATGAAAACAGCTATGAGCACCTCTGTTTTAGCTACGACTTACGTCCAATACAAACCCATACGTGTTTCCCAAGCATTGCCATAAAAATCAAATGAAGGAAAATTAAGGCAGCTTTGCACAAGGGGTGGCAAGCCTGACGTGCGGACCCTGCCAGCCTTTGTGTCTCTTGTATTTTCTCTTTCTTTCCTCCTACCTCTTTTTTTCTTTATTTCTTTTGCAGTTTTTTAGTATTTATTTTTCTTTCCGTACTTTTATTTTAATTCCTATTCCCCCCTTTATATATCTACTTCTGGTCCTTGCTTTCTACTTGTTTTCATTTTCATGTTTATACATGGTTTTGTCTGCATTATACCAAGCGATGATGACAGCATGCGACAACCCGAGACCCTAAAGAGCTCCCTGCTTCATGTCCTCATTGAGGTGCTTGCAAAACAAGACACAGAAGGCTTCTCTTTGGCGCAAGCCCGTGCAAACTTGCTACATATGACCAATTTCGGTGAAACGAGCTCTTTAATGCTATCGCGTAAAAAATTCAAAGCACACATCAGTGCCTGCGACAGAGACATCAGCCATACCAACTGATGCTTGTTAGGGTGACGGCTCAAGAAAGGATGGAGCAAAAGACTGTACAAAACTTGCACAAGCTGTAAAAGTGCAAAAAATTAATTTTCGTTATTAATGCAACATGAGCACGAGAAGATAATTTTTTGCGCTGCATGTTGACGCCAGTAGTGCTAGATGAAGCCAGTCAATTTTCATGTTTGAGGAGATGTCTAAGGCTTTCACAAGCTTAAAAATAATAAAAACAGTAAAGAAGGACAGGGAAAACGCAGCATAAGTAAGCTACATAGCAGAGTAAACTGGAAAACTGCACTGGCTTTCACAAGCTTAAGAAATAAAAACAGTAAAGAAGGACAGGGAAAACGCAGCATAAGTAAGCTACATACCAGAGTAAACTGGAAAACTGCACTGGATGACCAATTAAACTTTAAACATGCTACAGCACCGTAGTGATAAATAAATACATAAATAAATGAAATGCATTAAAAGCAGGCAAAATCTGCATGAAGCATTGCTTGATGCTCCTCATTTGAAAAATAGCCTAGTATTTATTGAACCAGCTGTCTGTTGGTTCAATTTTAAGATATATATATTTGTATAAAAACAGTAATGTATATATAGCCCGAAAGATTGGATATGCACTGTCAAAAGTTGCAACCATTGCTCTTCCACGACACGTTAAAATCCACCAGAGTTTTCGAATAACTCTGGATTGTCCACAGATTTTCACTAGATGTTCAAGAAAAAAAAGGCATGCTTTCATAGTGGTAGCAAATCTTAAAATGGAAGCAGCATGTGCTAGTTACTGTCAAATTTCTAGCTTAAAGGCTTCATTTGATGCAACATTTTACTGTATCAGAGTTTTCCCAAACTTCCTTCAAGGTAACATCACTCTGAAGATGTAACTAATCTTCACGGGTACATTTACACTTCACAGTTCCGGCGAGTGCCGCACGATTGCAGCGCCAGGGCTCCTCCGGCAAATCCGCACGGGTGAGGGCATCCGTAGTGGTTGCTCCTGCCTCGATATCAAACTTTTTCCGTAGCTTCATGACCAGTAAAAGTACAGAAGGACTCTGCTTTTGCTAAGAGCAGCATGTATGAGAGAATTCATCTGTTTTATTATCATGGGCAGGAACCTTGCAGCAATAGAAGTGAGTTTCGCAGCACATTTCTACTTCCGTACCACAGCTAACTTACTGGAGCTAAACCAGAAAGGTACTTACCAGCAATCCTAGCACCTGTGAGCAGCAATACAACAGGCAGACCAAGCGTGGAGGTTGGCCGCAGCCATGGAAAGAATAAAACACAAAAGAAACGGCCTAAATAGCTGCAATACGCATAATAGTCCTCATTTCTTTATTCGTGTTTCTTAATGCTAAGACTAAAAAAAAATCACAGCATATCCATAGAGTGAATTATGATGAGGGGGGTGAAGCGCTGGAGGGTTTAATCGCTAAACCGTGAACCATCCGCGAATATTGCCCACTACATCATCAAAGATGAGACAAACACTGTATATATTTATACAAGAAATTTTATTATTCGTAAGTGGCAGCTATACGTCGCTTTCGTTCCCCCTTCGTTATAATGACTTTATGGTCGGTGAAGTGATGGATCAGTGATGGGGCATAGTGGGATGTTTGGAAGGACAAAGTAGTGGCAGTTTGCAAAGGTGGAACTGTTGGCGGTCACGTATACAATCAAGGGATGGACACAGTGAGACAATCTATGGTTCTTCAACATGCACCCGGATACAAGTACATGACCATATTCCATTTCATATTGGCTACTTCTCAACAGTATTTGCTTTATGATCGATAAAGTGGTGGATTGGGGATGGGACATAGTGGGATGTTTGCAAGGGTGAAGTTATGGGCATTTGGCAAAGGTGGAAGTTTGGGCAGTTACGTACATACCTTCAAGAGATGGACAAACCCGCATCTTTAGGAGCTTGGCCCCTAAACATTAACATATCTCACGTACCATAGAAATCAATGTTACGCGAAGCATGCGGATGAAAGGCGAACGGCGTAATTTTTCCGGGCAAAGCTCCTAAAGGCATGGGTTCCTCCATCCCTCATATGTATGTACCTGACCGCCTATAGTTCCACTTTTGCAAACTGCCCACTACTTCGTCCTTGCAAACATCCCACTATGCCCCATCCACCACTTCACCGACCATAAAGTTTTTATAATGAAGGGAGAACGAAAGCAACGTATAGCTACCACTTACAAATAATGAAATTTTTTGCATAAATATATACAGTGTTTGTCACGTCTTTGATTATCTTGTGGGCGATATTCATGGATGGTTCATGATTTATCCGTGAGACCCCCAGCGCTTTGCCCCACTCAACATCATTCACTTCGTGGATATGGTGTGATTTTTTTATGTGTGTGTGTTAAACGACACATTACAAAATAATGCTAAAGATGCGCACACATGCATGTTCAGCAGTTGAGTATGTTTGAACGAGTTGTTCACAGTCGTATAACGGTGCTAATAGCAACATAGTTATTAAAAGCACCAGAATCAGTAGGTTGATATGTCACGCTTGTGCTAGTGAGGAGAGTAGCCCTGGTTAATGCGGCATTGATCAATTTCGATGGATGGCATTAAAGCGATAAGAAGGGGGGAACACGGCAATGAAAATCATTGTAATTATTTATGGAGGTAAAATGATGAAATGCAGCACACTGATGAGATTTGTTGCACTGATATTATAACCTAAAGTGGCTTTGATGTCTAATGTAGCTTCTGAGTTACAACACTTTGTAGGCTCTCATCGTCATCCCGAAGTTATTCATTGAGATTTTTGCATAACGATATTCACAAAGGCCCATTCTGTGCTGTAATGCTATTGGTTCATTGTTCATTAGTGTAAGTGCAGAAAACGGAACTGCTACATCTGCACTGACAGCAACTGCTCAACAAATGAAAGCTGAGAAAATGAACCTAAACGCTGAGAAAATGAAACTCAGAAAGAAGCTCGCTTTATTTTTCACTGAAGAAGCGCAGCACTGAGGCTATCTTGAGCTGTGATCTGTCCTCTTTACAATGATGCCAATAAGATGGCACTTTGCTAAGAGAAAGCTGCAGATTTGGATGTTATCATGCTCAATATTGTCATAGTTTTGTGATGACAGCACAATTGTAAAATGCTCCTTTTCTTAACTTGTACTGTTTATCTTGGACTAATATTTCACCATGGTGTGAAACATAGTCTCAGGATTGTGTAAAAAAAAAATAGGATGAAAAATTTAACATTATGATCGAATTGATCATTTTCATTGCCATTAGCCTGATGTCGGACCTGCATCACAGGAGTACATTTGTAATATTTGTAAAATTAAATATCCAGCACAGCAACTGCAATTTACGTTTCACCAACCTTCCGCCTACATTAGGATCTTTTTCCAAAGCACTTTTAGGACGTGGCACGGCTGCTTGGCAGAATACTTGATTGCCAGGCAGAATGCTCGTGTTGGATTTCCGCTGGGACACTGATATTTATCTTTTGCATTTGTTGGGTCAGTGCTGCCAATGGCAGTTTTTCTAAAGAGGCCCTGCAACACGTTTTGTGCATCGTCAGAAAACGCGGATCAGTAGCCAAGCCTCCCAAGAACACCTTAGTCAAGTATTATATCACAGCATGCGGCCTGTAATTCACAATAAGTTTTCAAAATCAGCTAAATTCAATCTCTCCTCTCTCAACAAACGACACCACAGGCTCAAAAATCCCTACATGGTATGATTTGAGCGTGGCGCACTGAGTGGTTACTAGGGCTGCCACGGGAGCGGACGACTTGTCTCCGTGTGCATGCGCTATCGCACTGAAAAATTGCCCATTCCAAGAAAAAAGAAAACAAAGAGGGTTCAAGGAGACTTGATGCACGTGACGTATTTTCTTTCCCTGTGCCTTCTCTCCCTACTTAGCTTCCAGTGCTTTCATTGGGAAGAGAGAATGCAATTGCAGTGTGCTATTGAATCTATGTAACTCTGCTCGTACTGGATGGATTCTAAAAGTTTTCGCGGGAGTGAATTCGTCAGGCAATAAGATCCTTTATTGAAACTATTCAACGGCTACCTGAAAAAGTGTTGCAGAGCCCCTTCGATGCTCTCGCATTTAAATTATCAATATGTGTTCTCACTGTTTCTGGGTAGTTACGAACTGTCAATCACTTACCCCACATAACCACATTATGGCCCATGGGATAAGGGATATGTGCCATGTGTTGGGAGCAGAGGGTTCGATGTATGGGACAGGATTTTTACAATTATTCATGTCATGACAATACAGTTATATTCTTTAAACCCACTTACCCTCCAGTACCAATTTTTGTCCATACCACAATAAGGAGCTGATCACAAAAGCACCCAGATGTAGGTGGCTAGATGAGATTGATAGATACGTAGATCATCATCATCAGCCTGACTAAGTCCACTGCAGGACAAAGGCCTCTCCCATGTTCCGCCAGTTAACCCGGTCCTGTGCTTGCTGCTGCCAATTTATACCCGCAAACTTCTTAATCTCATCTGCCCACCTAACCTTCTGTCTCCCCCTAACCCACTTGCCTTCTCTGGGAATCCAGTTAGTTACCCTTAGCGACCAGCGGTTATCCTGTCTACGCCCTACATGCCCGGCCCATGTCCATTTCTTCTTCTTGATTTCAGCTATGATATCCTTAAGCCCCGTTTGTTCCCTAATCCAATCTGCTCTCTTCTTGTCTCTTAAGGTTACACCTACCATTTTTCTTTCCATTGCTCACTGCGTCGCCCTCAATTTAAGCTGAACCCTCTTTGTAAGTCTCCAGGTTTCTGCTCCGTAGCTAAGTACCGGCAAGATACAGCTGTTATATACCTTTCTCTTGAGGGATAGTGGCAATCTACCTGTCATAATTTGAGAGTGCTTGCCAAATGTGCTCCACCCCATTTTTATTCTAGTTACTTCAATCTCGTGGTTCGGCTCCACGGTTATTACCTGCCCTAAGTAGACATAGTCTTTTACAACTTGAAGTGCACTATTACTTATCTCGAAGCGCTGCTCTTTTCCGAGGTTGTTGTACATTACTTTCGTTTTCTGCAGATTCATTTTAAGACCCACCTTTCTGCTCTCCATGTCTAACTCCGTAATCATGAGTTGCAATTCGTCCCCTGAGTTACTCAGCAATGCAATGTCATCGGCGAAGCGCAGGTTATTAAGGTACTCTCCATTAACTCTTATCCCTAACTGTTCCCATTCTAGGCTTGTGAAAACCTCCTGTAAGCACGCGGTAAATAGGATTGGGGAGATTGTGTTCCCCTGCCTTACACCCTTCTTGATTGGTATTCTGTTGCTTTCTTTATGAAGCACTATGGTAGCAGTTGATCCCCTGTAGATTTCTTCCAGGATGTTTATATATACTTCATCGACGCCCTGATTCCGCAGTGTCTGCATGACGGCTGATATTTCTACTGAAACAAACGCCTTCTCGTAATCTATGAAGGCTATGTAGAGTGATTGGTTATATTCTGAGCATTTATCTATTACCTGATTGATAGTATGAATGTGGTCGATTGTTGAGTAGCCTGTTCGAAATCCTGCTTGTTCCTTTGGTTGATTGAATTCTAATGTTTTCTTTAGTCTGTTAGCAATTACCTTTGTAAATAGCTTGTATACTACAGAGAGCAAGCTAATCGGCCTGTAATTCTTCAAGTCCTTGTACTCTCCTTTCTTATGTATTAAGATGATGTTCGCGTTCTTCAAGACTCTGGTACTCTTCCCGTCAGGAGACACCTCGTAAACAGGGTAGCTAGTTTTTCTAACATAATCTGTCCTCCATCTTTCAGCAGATCTGATGTTACCTGATCCTCACCAGCAGCTTTGCCTCTCTGCATGCTCTCCAAAGCTTTTCTGACTTCTTCTATCATTACTGGTGGGGTGTCATCTGGGTTACTGCTAGTTCTTATAGTATTAAAGTCGTGATTGTCCTTTCTACTGTACAGATCTCTGTAAAACTCCTCTGCTACTTTAACTATCCTATTCATATCTGTAGTTATTTTGCCTTCTTTGTCCCTTAGTGCATACATCCGATTTTTGCCAATCCCAAGTTTCCTCTTCACTGCTTTGATGCTTCCTCCGTAGATCGAAGCACTCAAAAATGCTGCAGTTTGCTAACAAATGCTTCAAATTTGAAATACGGTATAAAGAATGAGGAATAATGACACAACCCCAAGTACGTGATCCCAACAGTATGCCTGCGAGCACTAAATTAAAGACAACATAAGTGCATTTGAAGGTATGTTATTTCAATGCAATCAATCCACAGCAGTGTAAATTGCAATTAAAAGTGAGAAACAAGTCGCATAGTAACCATGTGTTGAGGAGGAGACACTGCTTGATGAAATCAATGTGCTGAAAGAGTTGCAAGATCGAAAAGCTACCTTTCACACGTGCATATGAAAGGATGTACACTCAAGAGCAAAAGTTTGCGACACACAATATTGCCACCATTGATGAACGAGCCGCTGTGGCTCATACTCGTTTTGGGCTGCGAATAAGGAGAGAACATTTTCGTTGCTCTGGTTCAGGTGAACTCCTGGCTGTAGGTCTTGTTTTGCTCGTGACAATATGATGGATAAATCTAATTTCCCGCTTTTTCTGGAAATACAATCTCTGAATGAATGTTCAATACTGCATTTAGCATTCCGGACTATGCAGTCACCAGCTTGATTACAAGCATTAATAACTGATATAGCAGGAATTTGCATTAGTCGACGTTCCGCAAGCTTTTCCTGTTGACTGTACATGTACACACAGCTAGAGTACTGCACCAGTGCTTTGCGCGATAAAGAAAACTCGTATGCTTACTCTGCCAGTTGCCTTAGTCAGCTAACCAGTATGAGACAAGCCAAGAATGCAGAAACAGATGAGCGGGTGTGCCATTTTGGTCTTGCGTTGCTTGCTGTTTTAAGAGCGACTCGCTAGGCTGTTCGAAATTTTGCCAAGTAAACTGAAATTTGTCAAGCGTTCCACCCATTCGTGAAACTAGATTTGATCCGATGAGGGCACGATTAGACAAGAGCAATTTTTGTGGTGGCATTACCTATTCTTCAGTTCACTAGCTTTACAGTGGGCCAATAAGGTAGTCGCCATGAGGAGCACCCTCATCATATCGGGTACCGCACCCCTGAAGTGTTTTAAGTGGTCAAAACCTACAGGCCAGTCCAATGCCGCAGACATCTCAAGCAAGGTAATTAGGCATTGCAGACATCTCAAACAACTGCGAGCACAGAAGCCATTCTTAAGAGTTGGTGCCAGCTTGAACAGCTTCTCAACCGTTGATGAGTATAGTCTTCATAAGATTTTCCTATAATATGACCGATAACGACCTGCACTTGTCACCAGCAGGAAGTGGTCCTGCAAGAAAAGAATTTAGATAATACTCGTCATACATGCGTTTCTGGATGCTTGATGTCACTCTAGTCCATGTTGGGGCACTTTCGTCTCTGTTTTCTTTGTATTGTCATATATTTATTGTATTGTCATGCAGTGAAGCCGCCTTCTCGAGATCTCTTCCTTTATGCATAGTGAAATTAATGAACGCAAGCGAATGGAAATAATGGTACAATTATAGTATTAAAAAAGACTTCAAATTGATAGGAGTAAAGTTTTATTGACTGAGGCACATTGTTCTTCTTTTCTTTTGGTTGCGAAAGGGTTAACCTTTTGCAGGTCAAAGGTGCGCAAATACATCATTCGCCAACAACCACAAGACAGTCACAGGTGTACATTTAGGTCACTGCATGATTACAGCGCACACTTTTTTCTATAACTTTTCTTAATTGGTGTGTGCTGCCACATTTTGGGAATACATCAAATTTGTCTAGTACTGATGCCTCTCCATGCTTCTTTTATGCTTTACTACAGCAGTGTATTGGCTGGTTTTGATTTCGTCTTTCAGCCAGTCTCCGCCTATTGCACCTGCGTAACAGGTGGCTTTCTGGTTTGGAGTCCTTTGAAAAGCGAACGAGTTATTATTCTCTCGTTTATCTCTCCCCAGTAAGTTATTACGCTCGTTTGCATGCAGGTGCCAACTCGCACAAATGATGCCGCGCTGTGGTTTTAATTCCTGTTCTGGGGACTCACAAAAACCGCTCCGTCTCTTTGCTGACAAGAAGAATATATATTATGGCTTTCGGAGTTGTTCTCGCTTTCTGGAAGCGCTCGCAAATTAGCAGTTTTGTTCAGTGCTCTCATGCGCACAGTCTGCTTGTGCCATGGAAGCGCGCACCAGTTTCTCTGCTGCAAGTGTGTCGAGAGGGGATTCCTTCGAATTATCGCTTGACCGCTGAATCAGAATATGATTCACGAAATGTCAGCCCAACGTATCAAGAGTTACTAATGAGTTGAGACTCGGATGTTGATGAGCAAGTGACACCTCAAAAGCGCCCGAGGCGAGACAAAAGCTGGCCAGATCAAAAGTGGCTTTTCTCCCTCCATGTTTGCAGCTTACGCCACTTCGTCCACTTACATTTGTACATCGGTGAACTGCCCGAACAGTTATTGGAACTTAATTTATTTAACAGTCATATAATTTTTTCTCCAATTTATCTTGCTGTTACTCATAGATAAACCATGTGTATGCATAAATCCAAATGATTATTCATCACCATAAGGTCACCCTAAAAATTACGACATTTTTCTCAAATAGATTCACCTGGAGAATTCGAATAAGCAACGAAAATAATCGACCCTCAAAGGGTGAATGTTGTGATGCTTATCCCTCGAGTGTGCACTTTTTTTTTTCCTTAGTAGGGTCCTCCTAGTCTAGATGGGCCCATTTTGTGCAAATACACCTGTGCCCAGCTTTGCGCTCTGCCGCTGGCTAAATATTACAGGCATGTCTCAGAAAAGTCATGGCAAAGCATTTACATAAGAGGCCGTGGAATGCGAGACTACCATGGCTGGCAACACTGCAAATGATGAAACATGAAGATAGGACCACACTTTGGCACCAATGCTCACTCGCACACAGGAGCTATACTGGCCTTAGAACAATACGAGCAGACATTGCACATGAAATGCCCACGTGCATGCGAAACAAGTGAATATCTTCTGACACGCCATCTGTTAAAGCTCGTGGTGGACACTGGTACACAGTAATAGTGCGGCAACCAGAACAGTCAACAGGGTTGAATGAACTCACCAGGCGGCCTGTATATCGGCATCGTCGGCTTGGTCGACCTTTGGGGGCTAACCGCCTGGAGTTCTTTACTAGGCCCAGCAGCATTCTTCAATGCGAGCTACGCGAGGTAAACAAGATTGTCCAGTTTAGCAAGAAGTCTTGTAAAGCTAGCTATATCGCCTGAATTTGAAGTAAACTGGAATATGCATGTATTGTTTGGGATCCGTATACTAAAACTAATATCAACAACCTTGAGAGAGTGCTGCAAAAGGCAGTTAGATTTAGATTTTTTTACAAAACCTAAAGATTGGATTCGCCCTCAGAAATTATGAAAGCTATACATATTGAACCACGGAGACAAGGACACAGAATCTGAAAGAGGAATTTCTTAAACTGCTTTCCACGAACTACTCCCCCAGATATATCTATCGCCCCTATTAACCAGAACGACACGTCACTGTAGACAAGATGCATTAACACCTTACTGTGCTAGAACAAACATATTTAGGAATTCTCTTTATTTCATACAACTGAATGGAATTTAATAATCGAATCAACACTGAAATCTTGATTATTATTGATTTATTTTGTAGTGTTTTACCAAACATATTGACCTCATTTAGGTAGTATTGTTTCTATTTTCTTTCGTTTTCCAAGTGTTTTTTTCAAGCGTGCTCTTGCTTGTACCATTTATATTGCCCTCTCTGTTTGGAAAACATGTTTGAAGAATTCAGTAAAAAAGATACTAAACAAAAAGGCACTTGCCAAAAAGTAAAATGTGTCACTATCTATCTTTTCACGTTTTGGCGAGCGTTCGCTTCTGTTATCACTGTGTTCTTACCTCACCAAATGAGTTCCCTTCGAACTCTTTACTATTGGCTCAAAAGAGTAAACGTGATGTCATATAACAACAATAAGACATCCGAAAGCAGGTCTGTCTGCAAATACAGCTCTGCAGAAGGTTACCTGTAATTCTGTGACAAGAAACAAACGGCTTGCGCTAGCACCCGCAAGAGATACCACAATGAAGTGTTAGATTCTCTTGCATTTGTCATATTTGAAGACACGTGGTAGAATTAGTGCTCGGTTTGATGATTCGCGCCACAGAGTTTTGTATAAATAAACTAGAGGGATAACAGTGGTGTTAGTGGCTACGAGAGATGCAACGCACGGCACTTCAGCCAGTGTGAAACGGGGTAGTTCTTTCAACTTGGCTTCACGTGGCTGGGGGCCAGTTTGCTGTGAGGTGGCAATTAGGAAATGTTCAGCACTTGCACTTTACCACCGTCATCTTTTAGGGCTCAGCAATTGAAATCGGGTCACGATGTTTGCAATGGTCTGTTCTTTTATTCGAAACTAAACCAAAATGCAGCAATAAACAAAGCCACAAGTGCGCTCGAAGCATGCACGTACAAAGAGTAGGCACATTCGTGCACTACCCATCATTTCCACGGTGGCTCGACGATCGCAGCGCCACATTACCCTCTACCTCTACGGTTCCGACCGCGCCAACCCGAGGAAATGCACCGACCAAAATTGCCACCGCAGCACTTCTACGCACCTGTCGCCGTTGCTCCATTTGAATCTGCTGGATCTTTTTCATGAAACCGTGGTTCATGTTGAGCCCCGGTGACGACCGCTGCCCGACAGAAGTGTTCTGCCGGCTTAGTTTTTCGAGAGCGGCCTGCATAACTGGTGTGTTGTTCAGCTAAACCCAAACAACTGCACAAACAGAAGAAAGCACCGAGTCAACGAAGCGATCAAACAAGGTGAGTGGGTAAACTTGCTATAACTTTTTTCATATGGTACGTGCACGGTGACACAGATGAGCGCGATGCAGAGTGGATGATGCAAGGGCTTGTATTGTCCAATGCTTGTATATCGGTAAAATACTGTGAAATACTGCACATACACGACAAAAAAGGGAAAGCGCAGTTCAAAAAAAATGTGTATATGGAGTATTTTGTCCCCAATTACCATGTTAGTGAGCAAGCTTAGGCTGAGAAGAAACAAATAAAAAATGTGGGCATCAAGAACATCCATCAAAATAAAGTTAACAATGAGCACACAGCCTGTGCAACACACTGGCAGTTGGATCACATTTGAATATGGTCCCATGTTGAACCAAGTTTTCAAGCATCTCAAGGACTTCAACATGAACCTCAACAGTAATCCGGTTGAGATTTTTTTCATGTCCCAAAATCATATGAAAGATGCCGTAGTGGAGGACTAAGAATCCTTTAACACCTGGAGTTTTTTGGGGTGCCCCAAAGGCCAAGTTTATGACCCTACAGCATTCTGCCTTCCTTAAAGTGCTACCTCCCAAGAAGGATTAGACCCCATGACATTTCGGTCAGCAAAGAAGCTGACTGGGCATACTTAAAGTTCAACAGTGCGGAAAAAAAAAAGAAAAAAGCTCTTGTCCAGTGTGTTTCCAGTATATAGCAGCGTTTTTTTACACTGTTGAACCTTGGGTTAACAGTCAAACATCATATGCACCTGATTCAGGATTGTGAATGTATGTATACAAGCTACAAGCACCCCAGCTATTGCTATATAACAGTAAAGGCACACATGTATTACTATCGTGTCACTTAATAAACTGAGGTAATACTAAAGAGTGCCAGAGAAGTGTGCCACAAGTTTTTCAATGCCTCGCTTTGCTTACATGATATGAGGTCGCACACAAGACAGCAGACATACAAAGCTATAGGGAAGACAATTGAACATTTGGAGGGCCACTTATCTACCCTACATGCTACAAAACAGCCAAATGTTGCAGTTGTGCCCGACAGGTGGAATACACCAAAAAATTAACCACAACTAATAAGATGCAATGATGCTCCAGAAAGCTTGTGTAAAGCTAAAGAGAGAGGCAGGCACCTATTTTCAATATTCTTATCTCTAAGTCGTACTAATTGGATTCAAAAGTGCATTCGTAGAGTAGCAATGAGAAAAGTACAGAACGATCATACAGAACATCCTAATATGTAGCTCGCACTGCTGAGAAAAATCGAACTGTCGTGCTTATGCAAAAAGTGAATCATAATACAGGCAAATTACGTGTCGCAGTGGGATAATAAGTGGTGTACTTCCACTGGTATAACGGCGTTCATCATGTAACCCGACTGAACATTTAAAGGGACACTGATCTATCTACCTTGCATGTTGGAAAACAGACCACACTCTGGAGGTAGAAGATAGCACTGCAAAAATGTCAGCCAAATGTTGCTGTTCCAGGTGGAGTACACCAACAGAGTGCAGATTACTATTTTTTTTTTGCATGAACAAATATGCGAGTGATTTGACTATTTGAACAAATGTTATATTATAGCATTTGAATTTGCTTTGATGCAACTTTAAATTTTCGAAGTGCTTGAAACAAATGAATAGACTTGTAGTTTCCTGCGTGTAACCTCCCTGAAAAGGTGGTTTCACTGCAGAATGGGGTTCCTATTAGGGCATCAACATTAAACCGGTTTTGTAGCAAACCCTTTAACCGGTTATTCGATTTCAAAAAGCGAATTGATCGGATATTCATTTGTTTATTCAGTTAACAATACAGTGATATTTGGATAATCGAATAACCGGATTTTATTTTGTAATGCTAGAATAAATATTCGTTTTTCTTGGATTCTTGTGTTTGTAGGAAACGTTCCAACCATTTGTACAAGTCTGATATGTACTCTTATTGACCTCCTCACATCATTGCAATGTGGGGACATTACGTGAGTCACTTGTGATAATGCCTCTTGTAAGGTGGCTAGTGATTATGCATTCACAAATATTCTGTTATCTGCAGGGTGTGAGAGTGCATGCGCAGTTGAGAAACCGGAAGTTTTAGCATGGGCCATTAGTGCTTACATCAGTAATGAATTAATGAGCTGCGCATGTTGTGTCGGCGCACATGCAATAGCACTTAAATTTTGAATAAGCTCTTAGTGAGACTAAATATTCATTTCCGAATATTCGAATAACCGGGTGCACGCTCATTCAAACCGGACAAGCAGAATTCTCGTTTCTTCAAATTCGAATAACCAGCTTTCAATTTCAAGGCCGGATTCTTTTTTCTCCGGTTTAACCGAACAGCCGGTTTCGTGGATACTTGCAAGCACTATTTTCTACCCCATGTAACTGTCTAGCTAGAGAAAATCAGTACTGCTGTGAGGCCACAATTCAAGTTCAAATGCACATGGGTAGTTAAAAGTTCCCAGGCCAAGTTGTTATAAAATACAGAATAGTGGCCCGGGAACTTCCAACGACCCCCGGTCGTTCCACCTAGTGTGTATATATAATGACTAGTAAAAACGAAGGTCTCAGTTTCATGTTTTAATTTCGCTCCGAAATATTGACACCCGAATTTCAATGCGACATCATATTTCAGTCCTTTTTAGATGCGGAACAGCTTAACGCAGGGCCTGTGTATGTCCCTCACTCCTTCCCGCGGCGTCTACCACCTACTGCGCGCACGCGTCCCCCCCCCCCTTTTTTTTTGAGTAAGCGGCGAAGGCAACGGAACGCTTCCTTCGTAGTGGTGGTAGTGGGTAGAAGAAAGAGGAAAAAGGCACCTAATTTCTGTCTGCCTTCAGGCGACACGGCGCAGTGCCTTATAGGGGTGGGGGGAAGGAGGGATTAAAAGAATAGAAGGAAAATAGACGAAGAAGTAGACAGGCAAGCGACGGAAAAAAGGAGATAGGAAAGTGGGGATCCGGTCGAAGCAGTCCAAGGGCGGGGCGCCACAATGCGAGAGCTGCACGGCGTCAGGAGACCGCGGAGGGCGAACCAGTCGGCGGGAGCTACGCTGGCGTCGGGAGATCGCGAGGGCACAACCGTCCAGCTTGAAATCCTGCTTGAAATAGTGCGGCGTCCACACCCCCATTGCGCATCAGCTTCCTCTCTCTCTCCTACGATTCCTCCTCTCTCTCCCCAGTCAACGGCCAAGGCAACAAAACGCTCCCGCAGCACACACGCTCACTTCGTAGTAGCGCCAGGATTTGTCTAGGGGGGGGGGGCACCCACTAGTGAGTTCGTCCATAGGGGCAGGAAGGCGCGAAACTGACGTATTATATTTTTTTCATTTTGCCCGCTCAGGGGGGGGGGGGGCATAGGGGGCAGGCAAAAAACTCTGAGTAAAAAGCTCCCACCCCACCCGTACCCCGCCCTAGCTGCTTCTCGGTCCACTCCTAAAGGCGCTGCGCTGTGCTCCCGACCGCGTTGCAGAAATTAGGTGCCTTTTCTCATCTTCTAACCACTACCACCACCACCACTCCTAAATCGTTCCGCAAGGAAAGCCGAAGTGCGGACGCCCGCCGGCCGCTATATCCATACATGCGGCGCGACAAAAAGGGCGCCCTTACAAGTACGGCCCCGGAGATTTTAGCCGGCCGTTGGCTCGCTTCAAAAGAGAAACTGCAAGACCTTCGGTCAAGCGGGTAACCGCGAAGGTGTACTGCAATGTTCTGTCTGTTCTTTTCAGTGTTCCTCCCAAGACTGAAAAAAAAAATGCTATCTGACCGGTAACATTGATAAACCGGTCACAAGGTGTACGTAAACAGGTGAACATATGTTGACATTGTGTCACAGATTTAGTATTTTCGTGAACAGCTAATCTTAAAAACGGCTCCCTGGGCGCCACCATACTCCTCTCTGAGCTGGGCAAACTGGCGTGACCCCTAAAAAAAAAGCACTGCCGAGGCTGCGCCTTCAGCCTTTGTACTCCAGCGCGGACTGCAGCATGGTGGCGTTTTTTCCCTCTGTGATAAAGCGTATACCTTAGAATAAATAATGACAAAAACTTACGCGAAAGTGAGTGATAAAAACCAATATTAGCGCTCGACTTTCCATCTTGACAGATTTTTCTATGCAACGTTCACTGATTTTTTACACATGGTCATCTTGATGCAAACGCGTCAGCTACAGCTAGGCATCAGCGTGGCTTCATAGCGTAGTAGCCCGAGAGGCAGCTCGCATCGCAAACTCGCGACAGAAATGTTCGTAGCACTAGGTTAGTTCTTTATCGAGGGAGTAATGAAGCGTCGCAATCGTTAAAGGGGCCTCGCATTCGTTACATCGAGAATAGCTTGAATATCAAAAATATCCCTCACCATTCCAGACCTTATGCTACATCCATCGCAACAACGGCGAGAGAAATCGCATTGACGAACTCTTAGCACTCAGCACTCTGGCCTATGGCTTCTCACATCTTTCCCACATCCAAGGGGCTACACCACATTAGCTCACCTCCGACACCTTCTCGACGAACGGTCGGCCGACGTGGAACGCCGATGTGGACAAAGCTTGTTGCCAACACGATGGCTTGCACCCACCGCGGGTAATAATGCAGCGATGAATGTGGGGGCCCCTCATTTTAGAGATAAAGATGTTTTGCGAGCCGAATACGTTTAAAATGAATAGTTTAAAACCGAACACATTGGTAAAACAGGGATTAAAAATATAATAATTAAAGGAAAGCTGCAAAAAGTGTCCCCACCTCTCCGAAGGTAATCTCGAAGAAATGCAAATGCATTGCGTAGCGTCCATAATGGCGTTTCGCACGTGGGAGCCCAGTGTTATAGGAAAGTTTTTTTTTTGTTTTTTTTTACGCCGCGCAGCCAATAACGCACGTGGCGTTTTTCTGTCACGAGAAAGGCGGTATGCGTTTCCAGCTCTAGTAGCTACACTCGGTGACGACTTGGCACTGAAGGGAAAGCTACGGAGGCGGAGCTGCTGCACTTGTAGCACTAATCAAAAATAGTCCGTTTAGGCGCGCGTCTCGTAACGCTCAAGGGACGGGGGCGCACCATCAGCGTTTCGTATCGACGCAGATGCCCGCTTAGCGTTTGAGGGGCACGTAAAAACGCGGGACTTCCTCGCGCGTTCAGAAACGCAAAATCACAACGAATAATTTAAAGTAAATACGACTGACCTAATGGCGGGACTTGAGTTCAGTTTCAAATGACTCCACGTAGAAAAGAAAAGGGGAAATTCTATTTCTATTCGGGCGCTCTTGTGAAACTACACTCACTGGCGGTAGGATGCCCTTGAATTGGCTCTGTAGCCTTCGCTCCAAACGCCAAGAAAAGTTCTCGCCAAGTATCGACCTTTTCACTCAAGGCGCCCTAAGCGCCGCCATAGTCCTGTCCGGGCTCTTATTAGTGCGCGTGCCCCACCTAAAAATGCACTGCCGAGGCTGTGACGTCGGCTTTTGTACTCTCGTGCAACAGCCCAGAAAGGGGGAACTCCTACTCTTCATAAAAAAAACTAGAGGAGACGCTGCGAGCGCCGACGAGTGCAGACGCGCCTCACGTCGGCTCCTGCTTTTATGAACAACTTCGCAGAGAAAATCACCACGTGCATTTCTCAGAGTGATATCAGAGGATTCGCCTCGTCATCCAGATTCTCAGGTTACCAAAGACAAGTTGGGCCAACTGTTTTTCGTCTTTTTACGGCCTTTTCTCCGTGCACACCACACGAGACGCTGTTAAGCCTCGCGAAACAGGCCGGTTTCCTCAGGGAGCCGGCGCTGTAAACCCAATGGAATCAACCGCGTCGGCAAGCGACGCGCAAGACACTGATGCTGATTCGAGGACGATGGACGTACAGCACGATGATGATGAATCGCCAGCCACTACCGAGAGTGAAGAAGGCTGGCACACCGTCAACTATACGGGCGTCGTCGAAAGCCCAGACATGAATCGTTCAGGGACGCTGACAGCGTCCATGGTGCTAACAACAAGGTAGAACCCAGCTTTGGTAACACGCAAGCCAAAACGCAGGAAAGGCGAATGAGCCGCATCGAAAAAGCGAGCAGAATGCCCAAGCTGCCGGTGGGAGACTACAAAATTGTCATCCGACCGAGAGGAGTCATCCGACTCGACCCAACCGATATAGCCAGAGGCATACATGAAGCCGCGGCTACACCACCAGAAGTCCGGCCTTTTAACGTGATATACTCCAACAAGACACAGAACATCATGATAGTGAGCACACCAGACCCCGACCGAGCTGACCAGTACAGAAAAATAAAGAAAATACTTATACGAGACAAAGAATTTGAAGTGGCAGCGTATGAAACAGCACGAGAAGATACAGCCAAGGGTATCATTAAAGGAATCCCACTGGAAGAAACTCCTGGTAGCATTAGGGCGGACCTTGTCACTGAAAGAAACCACAGCATCATCACGGCGAAACGACTGCAGGGGAATACTACAATGGTCATTATGCTCTTCAGTGGAAACATGGTACCCTTCAGCGTGTGCTATGATGGAGTAATAACACCGTGCACGCTATACCGCAAGCAAATTGACTACTGCAAGCAGTGCAACAGACTGGGACATAGAAGTGACGGGTGCCCCAACCCCCAAGATAGACTTTGTGCTGGTTGCGGCATTCACAACACCAAAGACGACCACAGGTGCGACCCTAGTTGTCAAATCTGTGGAAAAGATCACGTTACAGTCGATAAAAGCTGCATGGCCAGGTTGAAGAAACCTTACATTGAGACAATGGGCCAGACTACGAGAACTTCTAAGGCAAAGCTCATCTCCACCAAGAGGACGTCCACGAGAGCGCTCGTCATCGAGACACGGAAAACAACAGCAACCAAGATCCCCACTCTGGTTCAAGGAACCGCAGCCCTGCAAGCTCCCACTCCAGTTCCATATTGGGATCGGCATCTAAGGGACCAACAAACAAGGTGAGCTGGGCAGATAGAGTACGCGGCTTGTGACCGGAACGACCTCAGGAGGTCAAAAATAATAACGGTAGCAATAACAACAACAGTCAAGAGTTGGAGCGGCTTAAGGATGAAAACAGACGAATGAAAGAAATGGTAGAAAAAAATGCAAGCTCAAATAGAACTCCTCACTATGGAACGCGAATGCGGCAAACCCAGGAGCCCTAGCATAACTAATACTGTAATGCAGGAAGAAACACCCATAGCCGACGATCGCATGGAGATAACTACCCCTCCGTTAAAACGAAAGGCCATAACGCAGAAAACTACAGATCCCCCAAGTACTAAACAAGAAAACATCTCGCAACAAACAAGGTTGGATAACATTGAGAAAAAAGTAGACCAGCTATTAACCGCATTCCAATCAATCCTGGAAACCACCACTAAGACGTCTGTTGATCAGACGGCACAAGCAGCCAGGGTAGAAACGCTGGAACGAGGACGCAACCAACAAACATCCGCAGACCAACAGGGTGCAGTCGCGAACGTTCACCAACAACCGCAGGCACCATATCCCCTGCAGGCAACTCCCACAAAACTACCAACACCTCTCATCCACCCACCTATTTTCACGCCTCCCACACAAAAAACGAACAGCGATGGTGAGGCGTGGTAAAGGACAACTCCGCATATGGCAATGAAACTGTAGAGGATTCAGGGCTAAGAAATATGTCATCCAGCAGCACATCCGACAAGGCAACAAGCCAGATGTTATTTTACTTCAAGAAACGCATGGCCTCGCCGCACTACCAGGATACCAGACAGTAAGACAATGAAGCTCTCGCTACACTAGTAAGGAGAGAGATTACGGTCAGAACCCATAATCTAGAAGGTGGATTCAACCATATATTGACCGAACTTCTACCTAGGAAAACCAAAGGGAGCAGCACATTTATTTTTAACGTATGTAGCAGTCCGTCAAATCACAGACAGCAATTTCACTCTCTATTTAGGCAGGCCGTGATATTAGCTGGCAGCGCCCCGCTCATCATAGCAGGGGACTTCAACGCCACACACGAGGAATGGGGGTATCGTTACACCACCCCCAAAGGGAAACGGTTATGGCAGAGCATACAAGACGAACAGTTTACTCTGATAACAGACCCGCATGCACACACACGCATATGTACAAGCACCCAGCCGAGACACAACACCGGATCTTACAATAACCGAGAATGCCCCGGGGGCTACATGGCACAACACATTCGATGATTTAGGAAGTGACGATCGCATACTCGAAACACACGTACCATTCACAGACAGCGGCAGGATTACGACCATGTGTATCAGGAGACGTCTAGTTGACTGGGATAAATTTCGGGAGATCAGAAAAACGATTACCGAAGATCCTGAGGATATCAGCAATTGTGCGAGAGCATAATAGACACCGTCAGGAAAGCCACACAGGCAGTAGAAACAGATATCCCCATTGAGCGCATCGATAACAGATTAATCCATCCGGGGCGAACTAAAAAAGCGTTACAACACAAATGGCGGAGGCGAAGACACAACAGAACAATCCGGAAAAAGATAGCACAGCTCAACAAAGACATTGAAAGTCACTGCAAGCTGCTTTGTGAGCAACAATGGGCGGAGCTATGTGAGGACATGGGCACCCATATTGGAACATCACAAACGTGGAAGTTGCTAAGGTTTCTTTTAGATCCCACCAATACTAAAACTGAACAGAGACACACTATCCGTCGTCTCACACGCGAATACGAAGGAAACGAGGAACAGCTAATGACAAATCTACAAAACACCTACATGCCCAAATCGCCGCCACTACAACATAAAAACTATATTAGGCGAAGCCAACCACAACATGGACAAAAACTTTGAGGTAGCAGAGGTTAGAGCGGTGCTCCACAAATAAATCTAAAATCAGCACCGGTACCCGATGGAGTCACCAACCGAGCATTACGTAACCTGGACAATGAATCCATAGAATTTTTAACTGGATATATAAACAAATGTTAGACAGAAGGGGCGATACCCGACGCGTGGAAAGAGGCTAGAAGAATCCTTATACCAAAACCTGGAAACCCAATCAACAAAGTAAATCTCCGACCCATCTCATTAACGTCATGCGTAGCAAAAGTAATGAAACATGCATTTCTAAATAGAGGCAACAACTGTCTTGAGGATGGTGATTACTACCCACACACAATGATAGGCTTCCGTCGTCACCTAGCCACCCAAGACGCCATGCTACAAATTAAACACCAAATCATAGAATACCCCACAAGATCCACACGAACCATACTCGGTCTGGATCTCAAGAAAGCATTTGACAATGCAGCTCATGAAACAATTCTCAGCCGCATATCGAGCTTAAACATGGGTGAGCGAGCCTATAATTACGTCAGAAACTTCTTGACCTACGTTTTTTTTATGAGTGCGCGTGCGTTTTTTTTTCTCTTTCTACCCCCTCTTTCTTGCCCCCACTTCCCCGCCGCCAGCGCTGGGTAGCAAACCAGATGCCAATATCTGGTTAACCTCTCGGCCTTTCCTTTCTTACTCTCTCTCTCTTGACCAACAGGAAACAAGGCTCAGCTTAGGAGGCCTTACATCTGATCTCGAAGACTTGGGCTGCAGATGGCCCCGCCGTGGTGGTCTAGTGGCTAAGGTACTCGGCTGCTGACCCGCAGGTCGCGGGCTCGAATCCCGGCTGCGGCGGCTGCATTTCCGATGGAGGCGGAAATGTTGTAGGCTGGTGTGCTAAGATTTAGGTGCACGTTAAAGAACCCCAGGTGGTCGACATTTCGGGAGCCCTCCACCACAGTGTCTAATCATATGGTGGTTTTGGGACGTTAAACCCCACTTATCTATCTTGGGCTGCAGATGCACTCCACAGGGCTCCGTAATATCGCCAATGCTCTTTAATCTAATTATGATTGGACTACCGAAAGAGTTAAATAAAATCCCGTGAATATATCACTCTATCTACGCGGATGACATCGCAATATGGGTCAGTGATGGCAGCGACGGCTACAGAACAGAGACTCCAAGAAGCAATAGGAACAGTTGAGTGATACTGGGAAGGCACAGGACTCACATGCTCGCCGGAGAAATCAGAACTTCTTCTCTACAGGCCAGCAATCAAAGTCAGACCTCGCAAGTCAGGGAAAAACAAGCGGCAATACGAGGAAATTAGGATTCATATACAGGAGGGCACAGCTATACCGACAGTTCCAAAAATACGGGTACTGGGATTAGTCATCGAGGCTAACGGTGCCAACGGCGAGACTATACGCAGACTAAACGCCAAAGTCACGAATGCAATGAGACTGATTCGCAGGGTCACGAATAAACACCGAGGTATGAAAGAAGTCCACGTAATTTGTCTAATCCAGGCCTTCGTCATAAGTCTCATAACCTATGTAGCAGCATACCACAACTGGCAAAAAGCTGAAACTAACAAAATAAATGCGCTCATCCGGAACGTCTACAAACAAGCGATAGGAATGCCTGAGTATGCTAGCACAGACCTTTTTCTTCAGCTAGGACTACACAATACGCTTGAAGAGATTATAGAAGCTCAGCGGATATCCCAGCTTGAAAGGCTCACTATAACAAAAACGGGAAGAAATATAATGAGTAGATTAGAAATCATGTACCATGCACAACATGGTGTCAAACATGACATTCCCAATACAATCAGAGCTAAGATCGTCTCTAACCCGATACTCAAAAACATGAACCCCATTATCAACACGGACCGCAGAAAACACCAAGCAAAAGCACTGCTCAAAGCACACGGCACGAACTGTAAATCTCTTTTTGTAGATGCTAGCCCATACCCTGAATGAAAAGCTCACACTGCTGTCGTGATTGACACGTCCGGCATTTGTATTAATGCGTGCTCTGTCATAACAAACAATATAGAGGAGGCTGAGGAGGTAGCCATAGCCATGGCTATCACCTCCAACAGTCACTCATTCATACTGAGCGGTTCGCAAATAGCAATCAGAAATTTTACGCAAGAACGTATTTCACAGCAAGCCCTCAGAATCCTCTTTAATGGCCAAGAACTACACAAAGTAAATGAACCCAAATACCTCATATGGTTCCCGGCGCACACAGATACTGATACACCATATCCTAACGAGCTGGCTCATGAGTTGTCGCGAGAATTAACCCGCCGCGCAACCCGACCCCACCGCTCGGTGATCATCTCTGGCGCCGCCGACGTACCACACAAAGACCGATTTTAAAGCTACAGAGAATACATGCAACACTACAGAGAAGCAAGGCGCGTCTTTTCCGCACCTCATCTGAGTCTAAACAGGCAAAAAGCATCGGAATACCGACAGCTACCCGAACCCTGTGCACCTCCACAGGAGCTACCCACACTTATACCCGGACAACAAATGTAAGCTATGCGTAACAGAAAAGGCGTCTTACAAACATATATTATGGGAATGCCCCAACTTATCAACAAGTTCTCCTGAGGTCCTCCCGAAGCAGTGGCGGCTTGTGCTGCTCAGCTCGGAGGTTCAAGACCAAAAATGGGCTATCCAGCAGGCTAGGGAGGCTGTACAGAGACAAGGTCTCCCGGTACCTCCTTGTGCGGTCTAGCCCGGACCACAAACATGCCGGATATGAAAATAAATTATATTCATCATCGTAAAAATACTATGAAGTGAACAAAACAAACAGCGTTCTCGGCTCGACGTTTCACAGCGGCGTCTCGAGCACACATTTTCGGATGTTCTTGAGAGGCACCCAGCCAGCGAAGGGCAAGCGGATGGCAAAGTGGGGCGCAGGGAGAAGAAAAAGCAAACGGCGAAGCACTGCACCTACCCTCTCCTACACTCTCTCGCACCACATGCTCTAGTTGCTAGGGGCGAGGATAACCACGCGCGCCCGCAGCTATTGCGATTGAAGGGGGAGTGAGAGCGGCACCGCCGACAACGCTTGATGCCTGGCAAAGCCCAAGATATACATTTGCATTTAAAAGAGGAAGAAACAAATAGGCGAAGGATGAGGAGGGGAAGAGAAACACCATCAAGTTAACGGGGTTGAAAATGAAGTGTATTTATGCCTAAGCTATTCCTTTCGTTTCTCTTAGGAAATCGCAAACGGCTTTGCAAACGTTCTTGTGGTCAAAGCCCATTTCAGTTCCTGGAAGAACCGCACGAAGGAATAAATTAAAGCCATCCTGCGGACTGGTTCTAGGAATTCTTTATGGCATGAAAATAGTTTAGGCAGACTGAAAGAAACAAAAAAAGACCACTAGGCCTGCGCGGAACGCGCAGTGCACTCGCAACAAAAGCTGAAAGAACGGCCTTTCTAGAATACTTGGAACCACTCTGTGGGTAACAGCTATATACAAGCACGCACGCGGTACCCAATACGACACGGATCCTAATTTTTGCGTAGTAGAGAGGCATCCACTATGCCATTCTTCGTCATTATTCGGAGGATAAGCGTGGTACCCAATACACACTTGCAAGGAATTTTTCGTTGTTTTTTTCTGCTGACGATGGAAAATTACGCCCGAGTCTTTTGTAATGGGCTGGTGGATTTGATGACCTATCAGTGACGCAATTCGCAATGTGTGACACCAGGTTATCTCTTTGTTGCTCTAGTAACGCTGTACTACGCATATATTAACACGATTCCTTTCCCGGCGTGAAGCATGCCTAGGAACAGCTTGAAACGCAAATTCAAACACCGGCGTGGCTCAGCGATAGAATACTGGATTGAAACGGAGGGGGCCTGGGTTTCAATACCAATGTCTCTTTGGTGTTTTTATCGCTTATTTCGCGTGATAGGCGCTACGGACACCGGCGGCGCCGGAAAACTACGGCACCACAAAAAACGGCCTTTGTTGTGACCTCACAACAGCTTTGGCTGTAAAAACAAGAAAAAGAAATTAGAGAAATAAACAAGGCCAGTGGTCCGTTTACCTTCCTTTACTGATGGGTGGAAGACGGAGATGGCACGAAAGGCGAAATAAAAAGACAACTAAAAAGTATGCTCGGTCTATGCACTGATATATATATATATATATATATATATATATATATATATATATATATATATATATATATATATATATATATATATATATATATATATAGAGAGAGAGAGAGAGAGAGAGAGAGCGCTAGCGGATATATATATATATATATATATATATATATATATATATATATATATATATATATATATATATATATATATATATATATATATATATATATATATATATATAGAGAGAGAGAGAGAGAGAGAGAGAGAGAGAGCGCTAGCGTGACCTTGAGTGACACTGCAGCGGTGCTAAGCGGCAAACTGTGCACTCCCAGTAAAAAAAATAATATATGAGGCGGCAGATGACGCACGTTTTTCAGGATGTAGAAGAAGGTGCTTAAATGTCTTGTTTCGCGTTCTATTACAGCTAAAACTGCACCTGACAACACCTGATTTAAACAAATTGCTGATATAACGAAGAAATCTCATATGTTCGGCAAATACTATGGGATACAGCGTTGTCATCAGCACGAATTGACGAAATTGGCATTGCACCTCACGCGATTTGGGTAACAATGATCATGCTGAAGTAAATAGGTAAAAAGCGGCGATTGATTCTTTCCATAACTTTAACAGAGGCATGTTTTACTTCTAGCGTGTGCTCTAACACTATCGCGTCGAAACATCGAACCGCCACAGATTTAAGATAGAATCTAATTTTTACTAAGCTGCACGCCGGGCTAATGCAGTAACAATCGGACGGAGCTAAGAGCGGAGGTGGTTCAATGCAACTGCAAGTGCTCCCAGTGAAACACCCAGTGGTGGATCCGGAGGGAGGGGGTAGGTGTGATCGCCCCCCACCACCTACATAGTGGCTAGATCCGCCCCTGAGAACACCAGGGTCGTTCCTTTAGTCATTTCGTGGTTTATGCGGCAGACGGCACTGATCGTCTCCGCGCAATGTTTTTCCTCGGCCTGCTGGTGCGACAAGCGCACGCATTCAATCTATCCGTCTGTTCATGCGCGCAACCTGCCGCATAGCTTCACACAGTTTATTTACATCGTCTGGGTGGGAGGCCCGTATTGGAGTTACTGTACATTCCACCTTTTTTAAGTGGCAGACTTGCGCATGCGTCCAAGAAAAAAAATCATAGTCGCGGTGCTAAGCCGAAGTCTGCTTTTTTTTTCAGACGGCGTGGTGACGATTGAAGTGTATCGCCAGGTAACTGTGTGAACGCCTACTGCACCCACTGAACCACGAATAACGGAGTAGTATTATTGTATGAAACTATGAGCAACAGCCCCCCCCCCCCCCCTGGAGACCACCCCCGAGGAAAAGGATGCAAAGCCATGACCTTCCAGTACGGGCGTGGGCGCGGCCAGCAACTGCGACGGACCGCCCCCCCCCCCCCCCTTCCCTTCAGCAGGTGTCGAGTTCTCTTCACCTTCACTATAGTGCCTAGAATTCACTTACTTGTAAGTATATTCTAGGCACTATACCTTCACTACCCAGCGGTTCCTTGCTATACGTCGCGTTACACAAAAATTAGCACAATACGCGTCCGATCTCAACGTACTGCGCATGTGCGCGGAAGCTTAATCAAATCGTCGTCAGTTCTGCAGGGACAACGAACGCGTGGGACGTATTGGCTTGGATGATCGCGTGGTGAGTTGATCTGCGCAGAAACGTCACCAATGACGTCATAATTAGAGTGGCACGTCACCGTCGACTGACTGTTTTAGGGGCGAGAAAGCTCCTTACGCCGTGGGCTGTGCGTCCCGTGTATGTAGTAGCTACCTCTCGGTTAGTCCATAGAATGTCCGCTGGATCGCGGTGCTTGTATACGATGAATATAGCGTGAAAAAGGTGCGAATACGCACGGACAGACAGACGGACGGACAGAGAGAGGCACGGACGGACGGACGCACGCACGGACAGAATCACGGACGGACTGAAGCACGCCACGCCCCACTTATCATCATTCACTCCGTGGATATGCTGGGATTATATTTTTTATACAGTAGTGATGCTGTAAATATAGTGAAAATCACGATGCGGGAATCAAGGTGCAAGTTACCGGCTTTTCTGTCACACGAGCCAACCACCTACATTGGCAAAAACTGCGATATTTTGCATATGCCAAAGCTACCCAGCAGCTTTCCTATCCATCTAATTTGTGGCGATGACATGGCGTCAGACGTGACGTTCGTTCTCGCGTCATGTGTTTCTGAGCTGTAAGGAGTAAAAGAGTGTTGCGAGACACTACAGAGCAAACAAGCGATAAGTCATCCCGAAACAAGCCTTAAAGAGGCGGAAACAACACGACGTTTTCCACACTTCTAAGAAATATTCCTAATTACAATTTACTTTGTATCACTCGAACACGAAACGCCCAATTTGTTCTGAAGCGAAATTATGCACGAAAGCACACAGCTATCTTTTAATTTTGCCTCCAGGACATCCTCCATTCGGTTGAATGCACGCGTATTCAAGTGCACGATTAACGTTGCTTGTTCATTCACCCAACGTATGTTTCACTTCAGCCCTCAATCATAGGCGTGCGTACAGGGGAGGAGGATCAATGGGGTAGGGGGCGCGAAATGTGCCCCGTACACTAGCTTAGTAGGATGGGGGAGGGGGTTGCGATGCCTGGAGAACACGCCTGCACTCAACTTCTCGAAGTCGTCGACAAACACGCCATTAGTGAACGACAAACGCGCATTGGTGAACGTGATGACCAATAAGACAAAAAAAAAAACAGGAAAGCGACTAGAAAATTCCACAAGCGACTCGGCCGAAGAAGCCGAAATCCGTTCATCATAAGCGAAACTAACCACTCTGTCTGCAAGTAAGACACTTTCATTTGAAGGCTTTATGGCGAAATTGTGGCAGTTGGCAAGTTGCTCATGCGTTTTAGTAAACGAGAATTAAGAGTGAGCGTAGAAGCACAACAACAAAATAACTAGAAAAAAAACACACGAATGATTTACGCATGCAACTAGGAATTCTATATATGTCACGACTGCACCCAATGTGCCACCCCCCTGCCAATATGCAAGCTATATAATTAATTCTTGGACGAGATCCATATCTCCCGTAAGTTACGCCTCAGCGTCAGAAAAACGCACCGCCTGCAAGTAAGAATTGTCGAAAATGAAGAACAGGTAGTGCTTACGCAGCTATAATTATTGCACTGAAGTATCCGGAAGAAATGTTTATTGAAACCATGAGCGATCACCGTGGTTGAGTTTTAAAACGCGGTGGAGTTTTTAGCTACCAAATTTCAAGTAATTCACATGTTACATTTAATTTTAGTTCCTAATTAGTGGGCTACAACGACGCTATTCGGTGGCAAGACGCACCCGACGACATTTACTAATTCTGCGTATACTTATTTCGCTTGGTCAGGCACTTCACAGTTCTGCTTGCATGCGAGAACAGCTGACCGTGAACACGGCGCGGCACGCCAGGATTTGTCAACAAACGACGACTTTAGAACTGCTATATGATTAAACAGAGGTTCAAAAGATGGCAACGCAAGCAAACGTGCACATGTATACAACTGCCGCGTTCGTGGCGCTACAAGGGACATGAAAACAACTGTAGCACTGGAACGCTACAAAAGATAATTAACATTTGTGCGCCGTCAAACACACATACAATCACGATCAACGTAAGCCCCTATCATCGTTACGAAGTTGCGTGCATTAAAAGCGTTCATGAATTCAATAAGCACCTTGAATATCTTCAGATCAGTAAATCCTTCAGAGCGCCATCGAGCTTGGAAACACCAGCCCGTGTAGTTACGCAGGTCAACGGTCTGATTCGCACAACAGCATGACACACGATAGTACGAACGCCTTCGCATTTGAAATGGTTGAAATCCAACGCAGCCCCGCTATCCGCGATGTATTAAATACGCATGAGGTGCACAACTCAATGGTTGCAATCGCCACACGATAGCACCACAGAATACCCGAAATTCCGATAACTTACAGTAAAACAAGCACCACTCACACATGTACGGCAAAGAAGTAAACACGGCAAAACGTCAACATTAACAATGGTTACTAACCTGCCGACGCGTCAAGGAAGCAACAGTGACAATGATCACGGCGACAACACCAACGTCACCAGAAACGCGGCAGGCGCTGCACCGTGCTCCCTAGCAGACGGCCGAAATTAGGCACCTTTCTCGATGCAGCGCTACAGTGGCTAGAATACTAGAAGTATGATCACCGCCAAGCCGACGTTTCTAGACTAGGTAAGTTGCAAAAGTCCCCGCGTCAGACTACTCGGCACACGGCACCAGGACAGCTTCCGGTTTGGTGGCGCTGGCGGCGCAACAAGCTTCCGCTAGAAGACGAAAACGCGTAGTCGTCACGGTAAGACGCCATGGCGGCCGTTCTGAAAGAGCTTACCAACAGTATATTATCGAGATTTGCTGTGCTGCCGCAGAAACTTAATACTGCGTAATATTTAGTGGTGTAAGGCAAATACAGTATAATTATGGTTTTCTGAACTGTCCACAATAAACAATGCTTGATATATATAGCATAACATACGAGTCTGTCGGTTAGTTGCTAGTTGGTGTACGTTCGCAATAGATTTTAGACGCGAAAAACTCTATTACAATGTCTGGCATTCTCTTTTGTGGCTGCGTTTTTCGGGCTTGAAAATAAATTACAACAATGTGGCGCAATCTTGTGGCTTTTGTCTAGTTATGTAGTCAGCTTTTTTTTTCATGTCAGTCACATTCTTTAGCAACTTAGACCACCAAAAAGCTACGCGTGCGGACATTTTTTTTGAGCATGTCTTCCCTCTGCTTCTTCTGGAGTTCCTCTGATGAAACCTGTTAACACAGCTGCAGCCAAAGCTTCGAGCAGAGACCGCACTTTGGGGTATCGGTGAGCACTTCGTAGTAATTACTCACGAGTCTGCCTGCTGGCGCATTGGGACAACATGCTCCGCCGCGGTGGTCTAGTGGCTAAGGGAGGTGGAAATGCTGTAAGCCCGTGTGCTCAGATTTGGGTGCACGTTGAAGAACCCCAGGTGGTCAAAATTTCCGGAGCTCTCCACTACGGTGTCTCTCAAAATCATGTGGTGGTTTTGGGACGTTAAACCCCACATATCAATCAATTGGGACAACATGAACACACTTGCAGCTTTTCTATGTCCTCCAGAGGTTCGGCCCATTGGGTGATGGTATCTGCATTACCAGACGACTTGGCTAAGTGATGGTGACGGCTGCTAATGGTGACTATCATGTCTTCTGCGACGACAACGCATTTCTCCACAAATAGCGCTCTTTTTTTTCTTTGAGCCCTAGAAACACCACAAGACGTCTTGTCTCGCCATTCTCAACAACTTTCCGCCAGCATGCAAAATAACGTTTTCTATGTCTTGAAGTGAAATGACGCCACTAGTTGACGGCATGTCGAAACTTATTTCACTGTATTCGAGCTCAGTGCTCGGAGATAGTCTATTCTTTTTCGCCGATTATATTCCGGAAAATACCCCACTCCTATCGGGCAGCTTTCGCTTCTTTGTCGCGGGCCCCGCGACAAAGGTAAGCGGGCAAATTCGGGAATATTCGTGGAACGCATCCTTCGACGAGGTCTCACTTTTCTCTTGCGATTTGTACCGTTTTACCATATGACGTGAGCGAAAGTCTTCAGGATGTCCTTCTCATGAAAGTGCTTATCACACACACGTGAGGTGCTGAGGCAGTTTCTTATCTGCACGAGGAATAGCGTGGTCCCATACCTCTCGCTGTTCAGGTACACGTGGGCACAAAAGAAATGTCGTGGTGTCTCTTATTTCCTGTAGCTACTCTACAGCCGAGAACGCAACATCCGGGCATGATGAAAACACGCAACACATACAAAGCAGAACAGGCTGCTCTGAAGCACAAAAATTTTAACGCAGAAAGAAGCCTCCACAGATATCGACGCACTGCAACATGCAAAGCGATGGAGGTTACGGGAGTGACACGAGCGAGCTAGGTGTTCTGTGAGCGAGCATGCAGTGAGTTAATCTGGATGCGACAGCAGCGCCATATTTGTCGCTGACAGCGGCGGCGCCGCGCAACATCGCTCAGTTTTGCATCTTACCTAGTCTAGAAACGTTGCGCCAAGCGGCTGCAATGGGAGGTGGTGATGCCGCTTTGCAATGTTTCCGCTAGCTGGCGCGCGCTGTCGTATACACGTCAGGCTCTCAGGCTGCGCACGTTGTTCAACGCTGCAACTCGCCGGTCAAACGTGATTCTTTTGCCTGTTTAAGCTGTTCTTTCGTGCTGCATTTGCTGTTCGGACAGCCTTCTCGTGTGTCTACGTTATGTTTTTTGCGGAGTGTGCACCATGAGCAGACGTCAGAGCCACTGTTTTGTGCCCAGATACTCAACTGGGTACAAATCGTGCAAGCAGAAGCTTTCATTGTTTGGAGAGCAAGGTTCCATTTGGCGTTGCCAGACTTTGGGGTGGTTGTTGCCAGACTGCCGCTAAATTTGGCAGAAAATTATTCTCCTGTAGTTGTGCCTTTTCCGTAAGAGTTTGGTGCTATCCGCGGTGCACTTCTTCGCTGAAAATTTTTTTTCCTGTAGTTGTGGCTTCTCCGTAAGAGTTTGGTGCTATCCGCGGTGCACTTCTTGGCTGAAAACTTTTCTCTTGTAGTTGTGGCTTCTCCGTAAGAGTTTGGTGCTATCCGCGGTGAATTTCGCGAGTGCATGAGCGACGCTGGCCGTTTTAATTAACGGAATGGACCGAGCCTAGCAGAAGTCGAGCGCGGCGCTGCTGCGCAATTAAGAGGCCGTTTTAATTCAGTTTTAATTAACGGAATGACCGCGCATTACAGAATTCGTTTTCTTTATGGAATGTACCGCGCCTAGCAGAAGTCGAGCGCGGCGCTGCCGTGCAATTAAGAGGCCGTTTCAATTCCGTTTTAATTAACGGAAGGAACCGCGCCTAGCAAAAGTCGAGCGCGGTGCTGCCGTGCAATTAAGAGGCCGTTTCAATTTCGTTTTAATTAACGGAAGGAACCGAGCCTAGCAGAAGTCGAGCGCGGCGCTGCTGCGCAATTAAGAGGCCGTTTTAATTAACGGAATGAACCTCCCATTACAGAAGTCGAGGCGCGTTCTCTTGCTGTGTGCGATTAAGATACCGCGTCTCAGTATTAGGGATTACGGAAAAAACTGATTAGAGTCGCAGGAGGGGATGCGCTGCCCCCCTTCCCCCTTACTTTTCTTTTTTTTTCTCTCTCAGCTGATCGTGTCGCGTCGACTGCGCGCTACGACGGGGGACGCTACGCTTTCCCTAGCTGTGTCAGCACAAGACACATCGTTTGGACTCGTATATACATGTGATGAAAAAGCGTTCCAAGGCTGGTTAATTGGAGTACGCCGGATATGCTACAGCTATGTACGCCTGGAAGGCTTCTTTATCGAAGCAGATGGAGTGAACTAAGCGCGACTTGCGCGTACCTCTAAATGGGACCCAGCCGACGAGCCGCCGTCGCTAACAGGGCCCCACCCACAATAAGCACAAACTACCAAAATTCCAAATAAAGATTGTGTATTGTTTCTCAGCTCAAGAGTTTAGTATACAAGAAGAATAAAATGACATAATAAACATAATAGTGACAATAATAGTAATACAATATAATGAAAACATAATAAAATGAGATAATATTAAAACATAAACATAAGAATAAAATGACAATATGTCTCACAACGCACTAATTATAATTAAACTGGATACCGGCGAGCAATTACCTCCATTAATCGAAGAAAAGGGTCTTTCACGTTGGGACGTGCGTTAATTGATTTCCACCAAAGCCAGGCGAGGTGAGCCGGCATAAGTGAGGTAGTCGTCTTGTTGCTGTTGCGCACGAGACGGCGCTTGGCCTTTTGCCATTCACTTTCAATCCTTTGCGTGTTGGCGCCTCTCGTAGGATCAACGAAGTTGACACTGTGGTTCACGGTGTGCCAGTTCATGTTTAGTGGTGTTCCGTTGGCATCCACAAGCCTGGGTATGCACTGGTACGCGGCCCAATCGTCGCTGTACACCGTCGTCCCGGGAAGAATGTGTTTGGCTATCAGTGAACCAAGGGTGGCAGCATCCCTTTTATCCACTTGAAACAGCCTCAACTCCTTCGTGGACACGTGCAGCATGCCGAAAATCCACGGGCCCTTGTTCGAAACGCCACCGTAATTGTTGCGGCGCCTTGGAGGAACACTGTCGCCAGTCAGCAGGCGACCTCGATTCGCCTTGCGCCGACCCCTCAACAAGCATTCGTCGATTTGGACGACCTCGCCCACTCCACCCATCGCCGGCTGTGCGCGCAGCTCTTCGAGTGCTACTTCTCTTATATAATTTCTCCAGTCGGTCCGCGTGGTGTTGCTCAATTTAAACTCCTTCTCTGTAAGCTCTCTCGTGTTCCTTGACGAGAACCCTTTCACCATGGCGTACGTGAGCCATATTATTTCGCGTCGAGAGAGTTTTACGTTAGGACGACCAAGTACGTCTTGACAGGCAAAAAAGGAACCTTGGCCCTGCCTACCCTGCAGAGCCTGCGTCTCGCGGAGCTGGGAGAGCTGTTTCCTGCAACGATTGCACCTGAATGTGGGTCTGCTTCCTTTCTTTCCCGGGCGATTGTACGTCACGACTTCACCACCGCATCCTGGCTCACCTGGATTAAAGCAGAGATCCTTGCAAATACCCCAGTACTCGGATGTCGGTGGCCGCCCCATTGTTGTTCCGGCTGCCTGAGGTCGAACTGCCGGTCGAAGCGATGGCGCAGGCGACAGTCCGATTTCACGAAGGAAGGCCTCTTCCGCGGCAGGGTACCTTATGATATCGGCGATTTCGACAATGCTGGGGTCTATCCGTGGCGAGGCCCAGACGAGACGCTTCCTGATTTGGTAACAGTGTAGCTTGCATGGCTAACGTTACGGCATTTTATAAGGGTCATGAGGTGAAAGGGGGATAGAGCGCTCTAACCTTGACAGGGCGCCTACGTGATGCAGCATCAGCGGGGAAAGAGGGGGTGGGTCACGGCGCCGACGTGGCGCGAGCATCTGCGGAGAAAGAGTGGATGGGCCTCGGCCCTAACGCCACGCGAGTGTCTGCGGAGAAAGAGGGGGGGCAAAGACGCCTGGAATAAAAAAAACATAAAAAAGCCTTTTTGGACCTCGAACATTGGCTGACATGGCGCCGACCCGACGCGACGCGAGTGTCTGCGGAGAAAGAGGGGGGGGGGCAAAGACGCCTGGAATAAAAAAAACATAAAAAAGCCTTTTCGGACCTCGAACGTTGGCTGACATGGCGCCGACCCGACGCGACGCGAGTGTCTGCGGAGAAAGAGGGGGGGGGGGGCAAAGACGCCTGGAATAAAAAAACATAAAAAAGCCTTTTCGGACCTCGAACGTTAGCTGACATGGCGCCGACCCGACGCGACGCGAGTGTCTGCGGAGAAAGAGGGGGGGGGGCAAAGACGCCTGGAATAAAAAAACATAAAAAAGCCTTTTCGGACCTCGAACATTGGCTGACATGGCGCCGACCCGACGCGACGCGAGTGTCTGCGGAGAAAGAGGGGGGGCAAAGACGCCTGGAATAAAAAAACATAAAAAAGCCTTTTCGGACCTCGAACGTTGGCTGACATGGCGCCGACCCGACGCGACGCGAGTGTCTGCGGAGAAAGAGGGGGTGGGGCAAAGACGCCTGGAATAAAAAAACATAAAAAAGCCTTTTCGGACCTCGAACGTTGGCTGACATGGCGCCGACCCGACGCGACGCGAGTGTCTGCGGAGAAAGAGGGGGGGGGGCAAAGACGCCTGGAATAAAAAAACATAAAAAAGCCTTTTCGGACCTCGAAGTTGGCTGACATGGCGCCGACCCGACGCGACGCGAGTGTCTGCGGAGAAAGAGGGGGGGGGCAAAGACGCCTGGAATAAAAAAACATAAAAAAGCCTTTTCGGACCTCGAACGTTGGCTGACATGGCGCCGACCCGACGCGACGCGAGTGTCTGCGGAGAAAGAGGGGGGGGGGCAAAGACGCCTGGAATAAAAAAACATAAAAAAGCCTTTTCGGACCTCGAACATTGGCTGACATGGCGCCGACCCGACGCGACGCGAGTGTCTGCGGAGAAAGAGGGGGGGCAAAGACGCCTGGAATAAAAAAACATAAAAAAGCCTTTTCGGACCTCGAACGTTGGCTGACATGGCGCCGACCCGACGCGACGCGAGTGTCTGCGGAGAAAGAGGGGGGGGCAAAGACGCCTGAAATAAAAAAACATAAAAAAGCCTTTTTGGACCTCGAACATTGGCTGACATGGCGCCGACCCGACGCGACGCGAGTGTCTGCGGAGAAAGAGGGGGGGGGCAAAGACGCCTGGAATAAAAAAACATAAAAAAGCCTTTTCGGACCTCGAACGTTGGCTGACATGGCGCCGACCCGACGCGACGCGAGTGTCTGCGGAGAAAGAGGGGGGGGGCAAAGACGCCTGGAATAAAAAAACATAAAAAAGCCTTTTCGGACCTCGAACATTGGCTGACATGGCGCCGACCCGACGCGACGCGAGTGTCTGCCGAGAAAGAGGGGGGGCAAAGACGCCTGGAATAAAAAAACATAAAAAAGCCTTTTCGGACCTCGAACGTTGGCTGACATGGCGCCGACCCGACGCGACGCGAGTGTCTGCGGAGAAAGAGGGGGTGGGGCAAAGACGCCTGGAATAAAAAAACATAAAAAAGCCTTTTCGGACCTCGAACGTTGGCTGACATGGCGCCGACCCGACGCGAGTGTCTGCGGAGAAAGAGGGGGTGGGTCACGGCGCCGACGCGACGCGAGCATATGTGTGAAAATGCGGGATAGGCGAAGACGCCTCGAATCGTACAACACCTAGGTCACGTACACCACTTCGATGCCCCTCCTTCTCCACAGCAACGGTGACTTGAGCGGGAGTGCGAACGACGTTACGTGATGCTACGTGATGTGACCCACGTATCACGTAAACAGTACACCACCTAGGGCACGTACTCCACCTCGGTGCATTGGGCGTCGACACATGGCCAAACTTGCTCACGTAAACCTCTTAAATTTCCTTATTTGGTGCTCCCTATATCGGTCGCAATCCCTAAGCTTTAGGATCGTGATCCCTATGAAATGTCGTAAGGTTAGTTGTGCAAAGTACATTGTCACCATTTCAGGAGCCGTCGCGTTATTGGACTGTCGAAGACGCCATCGCTTCGAGCGGCAGTTCGACCTGCAGACAGTCGGGAACAGCACAGAAGCGGCCGCCGACATCCGAGTGATGGGGAATTCGCAAGGACCTCGGCTTAATTATGGTGACCCAAGATGCAGTAAGTCGTCACGTACAATCGCCCCGGCAAAAAAAAAACGAGCAGACCCACACTACAGGTACAATGGTTGCAGGAAACAGCTAGCTGTCCCAGCTCCGCGGGACACTCACAATTCTGGGTAGGCAGGGGCAAGGCTCCTTTTTTTTGCCTCTCGAGACGTACTTGGTTGTTGCACGTCTCAACGTGAAAGACCTTTTCCTTCGATTAATGGAGGTGATCGCTCGCCGATATCCTGTTTAGGGATCCCTGCCATATCGTGAGTGATGAGCGTGTAGTGAGACATATTATGCCTTTTTCATCTTATGTACCCACCCTATTGTTTTATACTGCGCTCTTGAGCTCAGAAACAATTTGTGCTTATTGTGGGTGGGGCCCTGTAAGCGACGGCGGCTCGTCGGCTGGGTCCCATTTACAGGTACGCGCAAGTCGCGCTTAGTTCACTCCATCTGCTTCGATAAAGAAACCTTCCAGGCATACATAGCTGTAGCATATCCGACGTACTCCAATTAACCAGCCTTGGAACGCTTATTCATCACATGTATATACGAGTCCGAACGAAGTGTCTTGTGCTGACACAGCTAGGGGAAGCGTAGCGTCCCCGTCGTAGCGCGCGGTCGACGCGACACGATCAGCTGAGAGAGAAAAAAAAGAAAAGTAAGGGGGAGGGGGGGGCAGCGCATCCCCTCCTGCGACTCCCGTCGTAGCGCGCGGTCGACGCGACACGATCAGCTGAGAGAGAAAAAAAAGAAAAGTAAGGGGGAGGGGGGGCAGCGCATCCCCTCCTGCGACTCTAATCAGTTTTCCCCGTAATCCCTAATACTGAGACGCGATATCTTAATCGCACAGCTGCGCACACAGCAAGAGAACGCGCCTCGACTTCTGTAATGGGAGGTTCATTCCGTTAATTAAACGGCCTCTTAATTGCGCAGCAGCGCCGCGCTCGACTTCTGCTAGGCTCGGTTCCTTCCGTTAATTAAAACGGAATTGAAACGGCCTCTTAATTGCACGGCAGCACCGCGCTCGACTTTTGCTAGGCGCTGTTCCTTCCGTTAATTAAAACGGAATTGAAACGGCCTCTTAATTGCGCAGCAGCGCCACGCTCGACTTCTGCTAGGCTCGGTCCATTCCGTTAATTAAAACGGCCAGCGTCGCTCATGCACTCGCAAAATTCACCGCGGATAGCACCAAACTCTTACGGAAAAGCCACAACTACAGGAGAAAAATTTTCTGCCAAATTTAGCGGCAGTCTGGCAACAGCCACCTTTACAGTCTGGCAACCACTTATGCAACGCCAAATGGAACCTTGCCGTTTGGAGTCCCGAAAGACGACCATTTGTTCCAGCAGTGGCAGCGTAATATACCAAGAAGAGCAGACAAGCCTTCGGAAAAAAACGCTGCCGTTTGCGAGCTCCACTTCGATCAGCAGTTCATCTCGCGCCACTTCAAGCACGTTATTAACGGTGAGGTAGTGCGTTTGGACAGAGCTAGGCCTGTACTATTGCCGCATGCCGTCCCAACGATCTTTCCAAATGCTCTTTTTACCTCTTGAAACGTGTGGCGCAAATAAGAAACACCAAGGAGAGATCACACCCACCGCTTGTGATTCCTCAGAAAAGACGTCGGAAGGACGACGACCGGGAGCCGCAAGAGGAGCCGCAGGATGAACCAGAGCCACCCGACCTTCTGTCACAAAACGAGCGCTCAAAAAAGGGCGCGCCGCCAAATTCTCGCGACGAAGCCAGGCCCCGGAAACTCTCAAGTTCAAGTGCTCACCTGTAGGGGGCGAAAAAATCAACCGTGGCGCGTTTCCGCTTCAAACACCCAGAAAGGATCTACTAGCCAAGTTTTATTTAAAATGATCAAATGCTACATGTTGCGTACCGCTACACATAAAAAACATTTTGTTTTTCTAGCAAGTAGTTTTCCGTAAACATGTGTTGCGTCATCAACTTTTTGTAATAGTTTTTGCTCCAGCTGACTCGATGTTACGGGCAGCCTATCGACATCATTATCCTCATTTCAAAGTTTGCGGCGGCCAACGGTTGCGACGGCAGGTAACGGCTCGCGGTACGTTCGGAGGTGTCTCGGACTGTTTCGTTTCGCTGTAGATATTTCGAGCCTCTGCCAACCGACACATTCTTTCTCAATCTGTTTATTTTGACTCGATCAAATGCTTTCGTGAAGGGAATTCGAGTGACTTTCGGGGAACGAAGCGACTGTTGCAGCTTTCATCGGATGAACACCCGTTGCAAGCCCGGGCCGGTGAGTAGAAACCACTTCAGTTTTTTAAGGATGGTTGCTTGCGAGGCTAGTTGGTTCAATTCTACATATGTAGCTTTTTTTGCCAATGACTGCGTAGGCGTCACACGGTGGCAGCGCTGTGCAGTATTAAAATTTTAAATTGTTGAACGTCTCAATCTGTAACCGGAAAAACGTGCGTTACTTGCGGCGTGCATGGCTTCACGTGGGAACGAGTCGCTAATAGTTAATTCTGAAATTCTATCACCAGGTAACACCAACGAGGCCATTGCGTTAAATGAAGGCAGATAAATCATTGTCGCCTCGCTTGTGTCTTCTTAGTTAGCCCATATATTAGTGCAAAAAACCTACTAGTTAATACTTTACTGCAGTCGCGTTTGAAAAACATCACATGATTATGGGTCTGGTTTTGCTATAGTGGGACAAAGGAAGCGTCACATAATTGAGAAATACTTCTTTTTCTGCCACAGCCTCCTGACCCACCTGACATGGAAGCGAATGTGTACAATGGGCAAGGAACCAGCTACATGACATGCCTTGTGAAGAAGCAGCCCGAGTGATACACGTGTTATGAGGTACCACTACATATACGTATAAAATACTGCTGTTTACTAATCACCTGAGTTTATTTGTTTACTTAGAAAAATTTCATGCATTGATTATGCATTGAATTCATGCATTGATATCTGGTGATGTTACTTGTTTTTTCAGACTGCCATGCAATGACAGGATGACTACCCCGCATGTCCACTCTGCAAGCACGTTGAAACATCTGAATGTCCACTACAACAGGTCATCTCTAACCTCACACATGTAATGCTGTATTTGTGAATGTTTTGCCGCGCATATCGTAGAGAGGTGCTTTAGATTGGCTACAAGCGTTGCCTGCCTACCGTGGCATGGAATCTACACTTCAATAATGTTGAAACTGTAACACTATTAGTTAGATTGTGTGGCGCTGCTGAGCTCAACAACACACTGTTTGATCCCAGCCACTGTAGCCATATTTCGATGGGGGGTGAAACGCTAAGATTCTTGTGTGGTTAAGGGTTTGTTCGATTCGCCTGCACCACATGATCCATTTTACAAAGTGCTGCACCTCGCCATTCGTTTCAGTGTCGCAGCAATGGCATCTTCTGAATCTTGTCATTCATTTCAAAAAGCGCAGGAGAGGTACAGCACCAAAACTATTTCATGACTGCGCTGGTTTGGTGCAGCCGCTCGCACAGCTTAAAAAACAACATAGCATTAGACGTAGGTGCTGTACCCACCCCTATATATGCGGCGTGTTTTGCCAAGATGTTTGCACCTCGTTATATCAAGCGAACAAAAATAAGGATTCCACCTTCTCGGCACCTTGTCTTTCACTTGTGATGCCGCAGCGCTGAACTCCTGCCGCATAAGTTCTGAACTTCTCGTGCACAGCTGTGAACCAGTTCGGATTGGTGCAGGCGAACTAAACTGACCCTTAAAAGATGAAAGCTTGAAAATATGAAAAATATGTTAACATAAGGGGTCAAAGCAAATGTTTCGACAAGCAATCTTGTCTCCTGTGAGGGTACAATATCATTTGTTTGAACCCCTGGAAGCCATAATCAATATAAATATGCCCACTACTGTACGACTCACGATAACTTCATAGTTGGCATGTGATTCGTCGGAAATTATTATTTGCACTACATAATGAACACACCCACAGTGATGGGCATCGACAGGCTTTCTGACATTTAGTTGTGCCTTGTGACAGTTTACCAACAACACCCAGAACTGTTTTGTCTTAATTAACTTTGTTTAGCTCATACAAGTTTACAAAAAGATGCACCAAAGCTCATAAGACTGCACTCAATTGCTGTAGCTTTGCATATATGTTCAATGGGCTCCTAAAATAATAAATCATAAAGGTGATGAACAGTTGCAGCACAGCTTTCTCAAAGACGTGAATGCTGTCATGAAGAGCAAGATTGTGTTCATTGCATGTGGTATTGTTTTTTTTTTTGCAGAAAAATGTTTCAGATTTCTTTGTGCACATCTGCTTTCGCTTAAATAAAGTTGTCATAACTATAGTGTCTTCCATTACGAAGTGAAATTCTGTACACTAAGGTCATGAAAAAAAATCTAGGAAATCGCACAGGTAGCTGAAACATACATGATCTTCACTTATCTACAGCCACGCTGCAAGATAGTTCGTATTTCAAGTCTTGACCTCTAAAAGTAGCAGGGAGAAAACAACTTCATTTTCAAGCACAAGTATACTGAAAAAGTAAACACAATAACAAGTGTGTAATAAATGTGACCTCTATTGATCCAGTATTCGGACAGATTCACATCATGTACCACCAATTGATTTCAGGAGTGCTTGCTTGCAAGAGAGTACTCAAGTTCTATGGATATGTCTATGCAAAAAAAGAGATTGTACTCAGGGCTGAGCAGATAGTGTGATGTAAGAGTACCAACAAAGATGTACAGACAACAAAATTGCACAATGCATACCTGAAGCTTATTTTCTTAGAATTGGGCATTTTCGATCTGTATGCACACACCTCATAAGTGTCCCTTTAGCATACATCTTCGCTGCATACTCAGCAGACTGGTCATTACCTGCGACGAGAAATTCTAGCTGTGGTAACTGTCTAATTTAACTCTAATGTAGCAAGCCTGAAATATTTTAGGCCCATCCCCTAAATACACAATACCTATGATACAGGCTCACGGCTGAGTATTAAAACTAGTGCCTACCCTCTCGACACAACGCGACACTGCAGAATTGTGAAGCACTCAATGTAGCATTATAGAGCGAGAAAGATTCAGAAATGCACGCATCCGCAATTGCTTATTTAACAAATTTAGCAAAACTACATTGCACTAACTGCGCGAGCTATCTATCGGCAATGTGCAAGTTTCCTTCCCGATTCCACATCATGCATTCGCTTCAAGATCAACACTACGGGGCAAGCGCCGCATCTAACGACAGAATCGGACCCTTGTCCTGAAGCCACGCTATTGAACTCGAGTGCCGCTGCACAATGAGAGCGACGTTCATTCAGCGATTTCGATGTTCAGTTATATGCATATGCTTGTTAGCTTTCAAGAGGCTTTACACATTGGTTGAACGCTTTCGATATGTATGAGTGATTTCTTTTGTTCGGACCCGACAGTATACATTGATTGTACCGGCTTGGACACTCGCAATAAACGATGCAAACCTTACTTAGTTGACGTTGTTTTTGCCAGTCGAGGCCAGCTAGGTCTCCTGGTGATGAGTACAGACGCGAAACGCGATTGGGCAACGAAAGAAAAAAAAAACCAGAGGAAGCGAGCAGCGTGAACCAGCCGTGGACCCCCCCCCCCCCCCCCAACCTCTCTGGGTGTTATTAGTGCTCTCTGGGTGTTATTGTATGAAACTTAAAGACTATAAGGGTTGAGTGGCGTAACCGCGCCTCGCCACCTGATAGACGTCAGACTCTGCCCAGGTGGTGCTGCGAAAAATGCCGCGACGGCCATAAATGGATAGTGCACAGAGAGCCGTCCGCAAGCAAACGTGCATAGGCCCTCCTATTTCGTTGGTCTTTAGGCGCGGTTTCCCGGAAATCAAGAACATAATAAGCTTCTTCCTTCAATCCAACCTGGTTTCATAAAAGTAGGAAGCTCATCAAAATGAAATGTGGAAAAGATGTTTTGTTTATTTCGGTGCTCTGCAACTGGCAATTTAAGTGCAAGCGAGCATCGGATGACATCGAGTTAGAGACAAGCACTCCGCCGTGCGTTCGGTATACTCTAAATCAGGTCCTGGTTAAATGCTGGCTATATCTAGGAAACTATAGATGAGAAATCTCCCGTTTTTTGACTATATGTAGCACTTTAAGCGGGACCTGATTAAAAGTGCAATGCCTAAATGCTTTAAACTTGGGCATACACATGATGCCAAAGCGATGAAGTGCATGCACGAGCAATCTATGAGAGCAGTAGTACGAAGCTCATTTTACGCAGGCACGAACGACCCCGGTGATTCGCCCCGCCACGGTGGTCTAGTGGCTAAGGTACTCGGCTGCTGACCCGCAAGTCGCGGGATCAAATTCCGGCTGTGGCGGCTGCATTTCCGATGGAGGCGGAAATGTTGTAGGCCCGTGTACTCAGATTTGGGTGCACGTTAAAGAACCCCAGGTGGTCAATATTTCCGGAGCCCTCCACTACGGCGTCTCTCATAATCATATGGTGGTTTTGGGACGTTAAACCCCACAAATCAATCAATCAAATAATATCTGCCGCGAAGTTCATTTATATATGATGCACTTACACCCTGCAATATAGTAGAGGCACATAAAATATACGGTACAAACAAAACCATATCAGCCACAAATCAGCCTTGACATGGCTTCTTCGCTGCAGCGAGCTGCCGAGCGAGCGATGGATGGATGGATGGATATGGCTGTACCCTTTAGATCGGGCGGTGGCTAGCGCCACCAAGCCGTTATACCTAATGAACCAAAAACTATATTTATTTTTTTCCTTAAAAAGTGAGTGTGAGGATTCGTACTTTGCAGTGAAGAGTTTAATTTTCACTCGTGCCTTGACTTTAGCCACCAATCAGATAACCTCCTTCTAGTTAAGTCTACCCGCTTAAAGTTTATTTTGCCCTCCCGGTTCCTAAACCGCAGTGCTTTGAAAAACTCTGCGCCATCATCCTGAACTATAGGGTGAAGCCCTTAACAGAACATTATCAAGTGTTCGGCAGTTTCTTCTTCCTCTCCACACGCACTGCATACTGTGTCTACCCCTTCGTATTTGGCCCGATATGTCTTGGTTCGCAGTACTCCCGTCCTGGCCTCAAACAGTAGAGAACTACCCCGAGTATTATCATAGATCCTTTCCTTGGCAATTTTTTGCTTAAAAGTTCGATAGATCTCTAGTGCGGACTTCTTAATCATGCCCATTCTCCACATGTCAGTCTCCGTTTCCTTCACTTTCTTCTTAACCGATAGTTCTTTTTGGTTTGGCCACCTGCTGTTTTCTAAGTATTTACCAGTCAACTTCCTGGTTCGCTTCCTCCATTTTGTATCGACATTCTTCATGTACAAGCAGCTGAAAGCTACAACGTGTAAACTACAACTAGCGCGTGTAAGCTACAACTAGCGTCACCTAGACAGCGCCGGTCGAGGCATCAGTGGAGAGCGTCAGCGCAGGCTGCGCTGTCTTCACACTTCCCCAAATCTAGCCACTGTAGCAACACCTGCACGGTAGAGGAATATTTCTTCTCCACCGTGAAGGAATCTTCCTCCACCGTGAATGCCTTTTAGAAAAACTACGCATGGAACGTCACTCTCTTTCCAATTGGGAGCTTTTTGGCAGAACAAAATCTTGGAGGCAATGCCTTTTGCTGCGTGTTGCGACCGTCTGCCGCGTGGAGCCGCTTGTCCTCCACACTGCACATCCTAGCTGCTCGGAGGCAACTGTGATAGCAGAAGGTGACCGCCAAAGGCGTTCGCCTTCGTATCGGAGGAAAATGGTAAAATCTAAGGGTAGGGCGGCGCGTTCGCGGCTCACGTTCTAGGCATAATTTTTCTATGAGGAATTGCTCGATGTCTTCCTTCTCTTTTAACTACTACCGCCACTACGCGGGTTATAGGCAATTCAAGACTCTAGAATTGCTGTGGGAGGCTTTTTCTAATTGGTCGATTAAGTGTCACGAGACGTTGCGGTGTTTTGAAACAAATACGCGCCAGTCACATCTTCGCAATTTAGAGAAAGAGTGAAAAGCTGTTATTGCTCTTCCGTATCCAGCTTTCAACTCAGTGCTCTGCTGGTTGTGTCCGGTTTTGCGGCTCGCTCGCTGCTCGGCGTTCAGGCGTTCCATTTCTGAGGGTGAAACTGTATACAATCGGTATTTTATAATGTGTTTAAGATAACAAATTTTGCGTAGAGTTCATGACTTGGAGGTACACGCGTTCTTTCAGCTCGGACTCTTGGTATAATAACCACCTGGAGCTTCCATAAATGAAGCAAAGTAAGCGCAAAAGCAAGTAGTTAACACAACATAACATTTCAGAAAGCGTTGATTACTATTTTTCACAAAACTGGCATGATAAAACTGATCGAGTCACCGAAATCAATGTTGCGATAACGTTACTTACACTCGGGTTTCTCATGAAACAATCGAGCGCATGTGGACTTATAGTAGGAACAGTGCTCTGGGTATCGTAGAGACTGCCGACAAAACGAGTGTGTGATTTAACGCAGTTCTGAGTTTTGATACTTCTCATTTCTTTGTAGTTCACCAGTAGCCACTTATGATCTAGCGCAACTCAAAGCACTGCTTGAGTGAGGAGCTAGGAGGATCCTTGCAAATTCTGATTGTACAAGTGTGCGTGTTTTTTTTGTTTGTAGGGGGAGTGGTTGGCAGGTTTTTCAAACAGTGAATGTTTCAACGCGATTTCGGCGTGACTGCACATTCCCCCATGCGCCATGGCCCGTATCAAGTGTACATACACTACTAAATCCTCAGAAACGCAATAAACGCGCTGAAAATGAGCGATTACACGCTGTCGCAGGCTATGGAGCGCGCACTCCAGGTGCAGACGCTCCCGAGATCTCCAGTACCATGCGACTACAGCACCACCGCTACTGTCACCCGCCGGAGAATTAGCCGAGATGCGGCGCGGCCGCTTCGTTTGTTCCACTGCCCTCTTCTAGTACACTGTAACAAGGAAATAGATGGTTGGAAATCTCGCGTTTCAGCCACGATGCGTCTCAGCCACGCGTACGGTGTGGTCATGCTTGATACATAGGATACAGCGGGCTCGTTGAAAGCATCGACGTGGCGCTGATTAAATGGGACATTTATGAGACTTCGTAGTATTTTATACTTCGGTTACGCAGGTGAATGCGCAGGGGTCAGGTTTCTTCGCTACGCACGCTATCTTCGAAAAATGACGTGCGCACGGCGTTTAACGTGTCCGGCTTGCGTTGCCATTTCACCTTCCTGAACCAGAGTGTGCCTAAAACAGGGTATCGGCTGCTTTTTCTTCTGCCTCCATATTTTTCTCTCCAACTCCACTCGCAATAATGGACCTCACCAATGGAGCTAGCCTTTAGGCACTGCGACGTGGGTGACTGAAAACTCTAGCCTGGTAAATTTCGCCGTTATCGGTATGACTCTGTGTCTTCGGATAAATCCGAGAAAATCCTATGAACACTCGCCGGTATCCTGGCGCAACCCACCATGGGGGATCCGCCATGAAACAAATGGTGCCTTGCTATTGAAAAGAAAATGTTCATAATTTCGAAATATTAAGCATTACATAGTTTTGAATTCATTTGTAAGACCACTTCACAAAAAACAAAAAAATGAAAAAACAAAAACAACTAATGTTTTTAATCAATATGTTTGATTTTGATAACATTTTTTTCTCTTTTTCTTTTGTTTTTCTTTTTCCTATCGATGAACTCAGCATTCAATTCTTCTCGACCCCCGAAGAAAATCGCAAACGACCTCGCAAATGCTCCTGTGGCTAAAACCCAGCGCGGTAGCCGCAAAGGAAAGAAGGACCGGAAGGGATAAATTTAATCTCAACATTCGAAGTGGTTCTTCTAGAAGTCTTTTCCTCTGATTGGTGAATAATCTGCACGTTAGAAAGAAATGATCAAGAGATTCACACTCATTGGAATGGAGGCATAAAGGTGACTGTACCAGACCAGACCTGTGTAGGTAAAAATTCAGTGGGGGGGCTCGGCATCATATTTTGGTAACTGCAATCTCGGTCCTTCTGGAAGGACACCAACGATTCTGCCAGCGATAATTGAGGTGAGGGAACTCAGGAACTGAGAACGCAGACTTAGCGAAGTTGCCCGATATGGCAAATTTTTCAAAACGTTCCGCAGTTATTAACGCCAACGTCGGCAAAATAGACATTATCGGACCATTACATGATAAAAGTGCGAGGGCATCTGCTTGTTCATTGAGAGGTATACCGTTGTGCCCTGGTACTCACACCAAGCGAACAATACGTATATGTCTTGGAATGAGGGAATAAAACATTTCTAAAGAAATGGAAAAATTTGATGGAGGTAATGAGGAACAGACTGATAGGCTGTCTGTGAGAATGGCGGCTTCTGATAATAATAGGGGTAGTTTCCGTAGAGGTAATATAATGACAAGTAATTATGCATAATAAATAGGAGTAAAGTCAGGTAAGCGAATTGAAGAAGACCAATCCAAAGAAACTGATACAATTCCCACCCCGGCCTTTTCTTCCCAAACTGAAGCGTCAGTTGTTATCACTGCAGCCATTTCTAATCTAAATGAATGCTCCTCCAAAATGCAATTTAGGAATTGCTAGGGAAATATGTCGTCAAATTCTGTTCCACTTGTTTGTACATATCTGCGTATGATTAGCGCTTCACTGAGCTGCACTTGTAATGTTTTCAACTGTGTCTGTGCGAAAATGACTTGGGGACACCGTAATCTTGGCCACTGATGGTCGAAAAATTGCGTCGAATGATTAAGAAAAATATATTGCGATCTCCTCAATGGCGATGCATAGATCTTTAGAAATGTACGCACGGTTAGCATGTTAAACCGAGTACGAAGAGAAGGCAGACATGCTTCTTTGTATAGAATAGTATTTGATACAAATTTTGGAAGTCCAAGACATAATCGTAATGATTCACGTTCTAAAAGAACCAGTGGTCGTAGTTTGTATGCAGGTGCACCAGATAACGAGACGCAGCCGAACTCTAATATCGGGCGAATATACATGCAGTAAATCATGATGTGCACATCATGGCGTAAACCTGAGCGTTTGTTGCTGAGTCTACGAAGCATCCCCAGCGCACGTGTTCCTTTGGCAGCCATTTCTTTTATATGTGGACTCCAATTAAGTTTTCAGTATGAGTGATCCCTATATACTTAACAGATTATACCTGCAGGATTAAGTCTTGCCGTTAAAGCAAAGAGATATGGACCGCAACACTCAGAGGAGAAACTACCATCGCACTTTTTTTGGCATTCAGTGATAAGTTTATTTTTTTTTCTAACCACGTTTCTGCGCTCATATACGTCTGCAGACTTCGGTAAAGTGAATGTATATGTGCAGCTGTAGCAAAAAAAAAAACGCGATATCATCGGCATGCACATACACATGCACGTCCATCTGTATAGGAATAGTGAATAGTAAAATAATAAATAATAGTGGCGATAACACTGATCCTTGTGGGAGACCTCTAGTTTGTTTGTGCCTTAAAGATGACAAACCAGATTGAGAATAGTAAAATTCTCTGTCGTTTAGGAAGGAATGTACCCATGCTACAAAGTATTGTGGTAGACCTGCGTTTTTAAGTGAATTTTTTAGTTTTGAATGTTCCTCGCTGTCATAAGCGTTTGTGATGCCCAGGGTTGCTAAGGCGGCATGTTGTTTCTTTTAACGGGCAAGCTGTAATCTACTTTCCAAATCGACATGGGCACACCAAATGGAGAAAGCAGCCTGAAGCCAATTTGGCATAGGTTCAAGACCATGTTTTTATTCAACGATTTATCCATCCTAATGTGTAAGATCCTTTCAATTAGCTTTACTAGATAAGATGTAAGTGCTTTAGGCCTGATGTTATCTAACGTAAACCCAGCACCTTGTTTTTTAAATGAAGGAATTATCTTACCAGTTCTCCAACCAAGTGGAATCCATGAGTTTCTGATAGAGTGGTTAACCAACGCCAGAAAAACCTGGGGTAGAATCTTAAGGATGATTTTTATTGTCGAACTAGTTATGCCATCAGGACCTGGCGCAGTATTGTGCAAGTTTCTCACTACTTGTTCCGACTCCGAAGAAGTGATCTCCTGAAAACCGTCACTTTTCTCGGGAAACCGCGAGTAGTGTGAGAAGGCAGACGTAAAGCGACTTTCAAGTCTTTTTGCAATACCTTCGGGAAAACCAGACTTGGAGCAGAAACCACTGATTCAATGTTGTTGGTAGAAGGTATGACCTTTTTGGTTCAGAGGAAATTAAAGAGGGATTTCCTGTTGCTAGGTTTTGACAGAAACTCAGAACGCTGACTATCATAGATGTCTTTCGCAGCGGCAACTGTTCTCTTAAAAATGGCAGTCGCATATTTATAATCTCTCCTATTTCTAGAACATTGGCTGTAAAGTAGTTTACGCCACGCAGCTCTTCTTAGCCTGTAATCACGTGCACAAGCTGGATTCCACCAAGTATTAAAATGACTTTTGTTAGATCCCTTTTCGTTTACGTTGAATTTCAATTTATTTCATGATTATTTTATCACGTTACTTAAATTCATAGCAGTTCGCTCTTCACCTTCACTTATTCGGTTTGACCAGGTGGCCTGTAGTAATTTTTCAAATGTACTAAAATTTGCGTGAGTTATTGAGTTGCTGGTTACCGAGGCCACCGGGCATACAATCTTAAAATATATAGGCAAGTGGTCACTACTTGTACCCAAGTTCTGGGTAGGCCATGTTGAGATAGGGAGGTTAGGACTGTAGAAAGTAAGGTCAATCGTGGAACGAGACCGACTACTAACAAAAGTGGGTGTTCATGTGTTAATGCATGTTAGGTTTTACTGTGAAACCCGAGCCCAAAAACACTTCCCAGCTTCCCACTCATATCTGTTCTGAAACCCCGCTATGTATGTTGAAAGTTGAAGTCAACCGCCAATACTATTTGTTTCCTACACGACGAAAAACAAAATTAAGCACAGTAGTATCTTAAACACCAGCTGGAAAATATGCATTCACTAACCCAAAAGGGGGGCATCCCGGAAGAGAGATATCTAGCGCTAAAATTTCACTGTCTAAAATCATTACTTGACCTGTAATTTTAACTCGATGAGCAATCTTCGAAGTAATAAATACGGCTAAACCACCAACCCTAGAGGGCCACTATAACCTAAAGATGCGTCAATTTTTTATACAAGAACTCTTTTCTAGTGAAAGCCAAGTTTCTTGCAAAAGAATTACATCAGGAACATATTGATTACAAAGGTAATATAAATGAGTTATTGCAGAAAAATTGACCAGCAGTTCCACTGTATTATCTTTAATCCACCTATTTTCACGAAATACCAGCCATATTCACTGCCTTCTCCAAGATACTATGTCTCAAAAATTCCTCTTTTAAAGCGCTTTCCTTCTGATATTTTTTTTACTTTTGACCTTGTGATTCACTGGAGAACCCTGAGCTACAGGCGACGTACGCCGTTTCATGTTTCTAGATTCTGAGCCCATTTGCGATTCATGGGAACATGAATCAGAACTCCAATCCACGTCTTGCTCGACTGGAATTATTAGCTTACGGCTCATGTTAGACGGACCTGGTTTTGGGGAACAGACCTCTTCATCGACAGGTATTATTTCTGTGCGGGTAGTTATCTGCTGAACCTGATTCTATCGAACACGCGTTAAGTTCCTTAGGTGGTGAGGACGGCAGAGTAGTCATACCCGGTTGTATAATGCTCTGCACCATTGGTGTCATCTGCGCGTTACTATTTGTGCCAATGATTCGGCTAAGGTCAGGAAAAGATTTTCCATAGCCTTTGCCATTAACCTTTCAATAGTGGATGCTATTACTTGTGGGAGAGAAGAATCTATCCCCTGATTGAGACGACTCGTAGCACTAGCGCATATTCCCGAGGCAGCTCTACAATGACGACTTTATCTTCGCGTCTAGAACATCGTTTTTGCTCAACGATATCCATTATTTACATTTCCTGAGCCCTTGCAGGACAGTTAATGTCGTCAGTTGCGTGAGACTCGTTGCAGAGACAACAACGCCTTTCATGTGTTGTACATTTTTCAGCGTTATGTTGTCCTGCACACATCTGACAACGGACCACTGATCTGCACCCCTTTATGCTGTGACCGTAACGCCAGCATTTAGCAAATTGCAGTGAACGAGGGGTTATCGATTCCACCCGGTATATGAGTGGCCACACCTTAATTTCAGTTGGTCGAGTTGTACCGGAAAACGTAACTATCACCGACTCAGTCGGGATCTTCCTTTTGTCGACGATACGGGAGTACCGAAACACTCATACGGCTCCTGCCATGGAGAACATTTCTAAAATTTCTGTTGAAGTTCATCCCACGGACTAAAGCTTTGACCCATGCTAAATATGGAGGTATGAAACAGCTCACCGGTAGAGATGCAAAAGTTGTGAATTCGAGAAGATCTGCTACACAGGCCAGGTCCGGCGAACAGCAGAGAACACCTCCGCAACCGAACTGTCACACCTCAGTGATCAACTGGTACTGTTCAGTCACCTTCCGGAGCTCTTCCTGAATGCTTTTTTGGATTTTTCCTCTGAATGGAATCTTCGTTAGCGGGAACCCGAGCCACTGGAACGTTGCTCACATCACTGCGCCATTAAAGATCGATTGGTAACTCATTAGGAGCTAGAGAGGCTGACCAGGCGACATTTGCCTGCCCAGGAGAAGAGAAAGACATCACTGCGTGATGCCTAGTTCAGCACCGCCCGATCAGACCACACCCCCCGGGAGGATGCACCAAGACACCGCTAATGAAGAGGCCAGGTGACGTCACCAGCTACTGCAGATACGACGCCATCTACGACATCAGCAGTTTGTTTGTTTGTTTGTTTGTTTGTTTGTTTGTTTGTTTGTTTGTTTGATTGTGGCATAGAATCCATGGCTCATACCGACTCTGGGGGAAGAAGAAGGTGTTTAATGAGAAGAAGGAGGAGAGGTTGGCTTGAAAGCGGGTTTCTGGCCTGCTACTCCACACAGGAGTAAGGGGAAGAGGGAAAGAAAAAGGAGGGTATGATGAGGGGTGATTGTGGTATAGCACAATGAGTCACTGCACACAATGTCTTGTTTGGTGTAGCACACGCACAAAAGTCTCTACATTTTCAGATTCTCTAAAGACGGGAATCTAAATCTTTCTTGCTTAGAAATGCGAGCACGCCCTTTAAAGTGCGTTGAGCGTGATTCACACGTTCCCAAGCACCCAAATGTTTCTTTTCCTAAAAGGGCGGACAGTCTAGGTCATCTGTGAGGCACTTAAAAGATTGTCTTTCAACTGCGTATAAAGGTCACACACACGGGATGTGATTAATAGTTTCGGGCGTGTTTCGGAAGTTGTAGTTAGGATTTTGCTCTTGTCCTAATATGCATAAGTATCGTCACGTGGATTGGCTAAGAGAACATACAGTCTCATATGGACGATAACAGCACCATTGCTTACAAAAAAAGGAAGAAAAAAGTTGTAGAATGAAGACAGTATATTAAAAAAAAACAAAGATTCAGTGTCAGAAAAAAATAGACACTAAAATAATAACTATACCTTGATTTTGAAAGCCGAACAGAAAGCTGAGTTTGCCAAACCCAATTAATTTGGTATATCAGACTTATCCACATTTTGAAAAGTACTTCAGCTGCTTTTTTTAATATTTGATAAATAAGCCTTATGTTAAAAAACGTTTAGAGTCTTGAATGAAGTTACACATTGCATCGAATGCATCTCTGTGGCAATTTCCCAAAACAGAGGCACCAAAATTGAGAACATTTTGTGTCGTTAAATTTAAACCTAGCTTGACAAACGGTATAGCTAGAAACTTTTTTTCCTAATTACTGCATAGTTACGATATGAGCCAAAATAATGTTCAATAGTTTTTGATTCTTCGCAGAACGGACAAAGGGTGGAAAATGTCAGACCAGCTCTGTGTGAATAAAAATATAATGGGGGAACATGACAAGGGAACCTGAAGATGATCAAGTTTTTTCGACGGACTCCACTGAGGTTTCCACGAAAATTTGAGGTGCTGATAATCTGTCCATTTTGTGATGTTTTCCAAACTTTCTGTAAAAACAGAGAATTCCCTATATCCAACCCCTGCTAAGTATTCCAACTCAGGAAGTACCGAAATTAATGGACCATCGAAATTAATGGATGCTTGCGCCAAGGCATCTGCCAATTCATTTAATTGTATTCCGCAGTGACCTGGCACCCACACTAATTTTAGGGCTTTTAAATGCGGCGGTGATAATGTGCGGAAAGCTGCCAGGGCACGAGATTGTTCTGAGGCTGCCAGAACTGCACACACCGAAAGTGAGTCTGTTCGGATCATTGCACTAGTTTCAGTTGTAGAATTTTTTCGAAGCGCTAAAATAATAGCTACTAGCTCGGCTTCAAATATAGGAGTGAAATCTGGTAGCCTCACTGAAAAAGACCAGCCGAAGAAATCAGAGGCAATTACTATGCCTGCCTTTTCATTGTTGACAGAAGCATCTGCAGCTATTACATTCTTTGTTTCTGCATGTACCAAGTAATCCTTTAATGTATTGGTCAAAGATCTAAGAGATTGCAACTTAGCTTGTGGGGGGAAGATATCATAGGGCTTTATCCTAACGTTGAAGACTTAGGAATTAGTTTCAATTACCGTGCTAATGCCTACATTTGTTCAATCTAGTTTTTTTTAACAAAAGTTATCTTAGGTGTATGAAATCATGGCCAGTGTGCAAGAAAGAAGGAGTTAAGGTCACTGCTAAATGCATACTCTGACCTTCGTGTCCAGTAAACTGTAGAACTTTAAAAAGGTTTAAACCACTGGGCTGCGGAATCGACAGAGGAGTGTTTGCAAACGCGCTTCTTGATACAATACATTATTCAACAGTTCCTATTCTGACTTCCTTCTTCTCTTCTCACTATGCCCCCTAAACGCACCTATGCCCGAGCTCCACTACATCTACATTATACCGGTGTCACACGGGCATTTTTAATCGCGATAACTACATATCCGAATTGACCATGACCCTGTTTAGGTGCGGCTATACGTGGTCACATTTAAGCTAAAAGATCGCGATTTAGCTGTCGTCTGCGCCCCTAGCCGAGCTTGTTGAAAGCGCAATAAACAAGGAAATAAAAAAAGCTGGATTTTTGTTTAAAAAAGAAATTGTAAAGCGTTAAAGTTGGAACAGTATCTGAACTATCGCATTGAAAAATCGTGCTGACCGCATGTAGTTATAAAAAAAGCTGGCGATAAGCAGACGACCGTTGTCTACCGCGCTTAGTTTCGCGCAACTCTCGCACCGTTGAAGCAGTTGGAGCACTTGGAAGCAAACTGATTATGAGCGTCGCAAGCCTTTCGACTACGTCGCAACGTACGCGCACTTCGTGGCCGAATGAAGAGGCCTTTACAGTAATTGACCGCTGACAGGAGCGACTGGGACATTTGAGGTGCCAGAAGTGAAACTCTCCTCGTCTCTCTTAATCAAATGGTGGTTTTGGGACGTTAAACCCCACATATCAATCAGAAGTGAAACTCTGGTGTGTACAGCGAGACTGCCGCTTCGCTGCTTCTCGACGGCTACGAACAGGTGCCACCAGAAATAAGCGAAGATCAAAGAGTCTCACACAGCAATACAGGTAAGTTGAAAGAAACTCTATCGAATGATGGGTTTATGAAATAACTTTTGTGGTAGGACGCAATGTTTTTGACGTTCGAGTGGTTCTTGCACCATTAACATTGTTGATACAGGGCTCTATAGAAATGATCGTGCGATGAGTTTTGCCAATGACATGTTTTATGGCACGCAAGCACCAACTGCCGCCTTTCACCTGACTCAAGCTCGAACCGGATCATCTTGGGCCGTGTAGCAGCGGCCATAAAGTTCATCACGATCAAGAAAACAGATCCGGATCACCCTCATTGCGATTAAAAGTGCCCGTGTGACACCAGTATTACACTAGGCCACGCTGCAAAATCACCTCTGGAGGGTGGCATTGACTGTTACCCGCCAGTCTGTCTTGGCACACAGGGGTTGGTGTGATGAGGTGCAAATGATGTCTCGGGTGGGCGGTACTGGCTGTGCCTGGGTGGTTTCTCTTCGGCACGCCACGACAGGTCGTGTCGAAGTGTCGATGTCTTAGGTGGGTGGCATTGGCAGTATCTTTGAAGCCATGGGTCTTGGCCATGTTTCGGCTTTGCTGCCATATTTGATGATCGCTCTGGCGGTCTACATTGACTGTGGTGTTAGGGCTGCTTGCCTCGGCCGCATTGGCATCTAGCATGTGAAACTGGCGATTTGACTCAGGAGGGCGCATCAGTAGCCGGACGCGTCTCCGCAGCTTTGAAGAAGTGTATCCACTTCGCGTCGATGCAAAACCACGACGCGAACAAGTCGTAAAGTGCGGCGCTACTGAAACAGGGGCGTGTAACCAGGGTGTGTAACACGTATGTAAGGACGCATGTAAGGGGTCCAATAGTTGTGGTCTTGTCGCAAAGAGGGCAGTAAAATGCATGGACATGTCTTCCATGTGTTTAGTCTCGTTGGTCGAATGACATTCCTCGATCTCAACCAACGTGTGGTGGCCATCTACACATCCGAGTGATCCCGGCCCTCGAGCCGTAGTGAAAGATTCTGAAAGCCCCCACTACACACCGTAGTGGAGGGTTTTGAAATTTCGACCATGAGCCGTTCTTTGAACTGACTCCGCATAACACATGGGGCTCAATCATTTCACTTTCATTGAGGTGCGACTATATATGCCGCTGCAGGGATTGAACGCGCTATTTTCGGTTAAGCAGCCAAACACTCGAACCACTTATCCACCGTGACGGACAATCTATATACAACAGGGGTCTCAAACACGCGGCCCGCACTCTCGCTTGCGGCCCGCACATGGCTCTGTTGGGTCCATTTGTTTTTATTAAATGCGAAGCAGCTTCTGCTCAGGGCTGTGTCCATCCCTCGGTGACCATCCGCTCCCCCACTGCGCATGCACCTACTCTGCCCCTTTTCTCGCTGAGTGCGAGGAGGTGGCAGAGCACTGCCTCCGCTTCGCTTCTCCTCTCCCGTTTATTTCAGGCACAGCGCCATGCTCCCTACCGGGCTGCAGAAATTAGGTGCCTCTTTCCTCTTCTAACCACTACCACCATCACCGTTTATTTCTCCATCACAGCTTACGGAGCCAAAGAAACGCATGGCAGCGCTAGAGTGTGGCGGCGCTGCGGCTCTGGATGGCAGTGCCAACTCTGGAACAAAAATAGAAATTTGGGATGCATATCTCGTTCAGTGTCCACTTGAAGCCATGTACTCTATCGATTTGCTACGTTGACGTTTATAAAAACCATATATTTGTTGTTTTGATGTATTATCTACCAGTAGCAGCCGTATGTATACTGTCATGTGCAACCATATGCAGTGCACTAAAAATAAAAACACAAGGCCTGCGTGAAAGGCGCAGCACAGTCACAGCGAAAGCTAGAAGAGCGGCCTTTCAGAACCTTTGCTAGACATTCATTGGTTAACCGCTGCAAGTACAATTGCTTGATGCCCACTACGGCATTAATATTAAACATTTTTGGGCAGTAGACCGGCATTCGCTATGCCGGTCTTCGTCATTCTTATGAGAAGCGTTGTGTCCGCTAAACTATTGCGAGAAACTTTGTACCGACTGTTTATGCAGTGGCTGACGACGATGAGGAATTCTGCCTGAAGAGGGTATGCGCCACAGTTAATAGCAAAACAAAAACAAGCTTCTGTAATGGGTTGGTACATTAGACGACCCACTCGCTACACTATTCGCATTGTGCGACGACTGCTTGTTATTTTGCTGTTTTAAGTCCGAGAAGTTTTAGTCATGTCCTCCGTGTCGCGGGACCCGCTGACTTCGCCGCGAGGCAGCAAGCTGTGCTTTAACTACAGCATGCGAGTCAAGTGTCATGCTTGGTATATTTTTCGCGAACGCGTCTCAGTTGGAGCATTGGCATGACCTGCCGGCGAACAGATACAGCTTTACATGTGGATAGCGTTCCTTGGTGTAGTCTGCATTGTTGTGGCAGCCCACAACACAACAATAGTTTGAATCTCGCCGATGCTTCCATGGGATGGCTTTTTCCATCGCGGAAAGGCAACTTCTCACTTCGAGCGTCTCGTTTTGGCGCGCCAAGTTGACGGCACGGTGCCGAAGTTCTCCGCGTCGACTGCAGCGGAACACGTTCTCCGTGTGGCGCACGCGCTGAATGGGTGCATGGATGTATCCGGCTGTGCCCTTCAGATCGGGCGGTGGCTCACGCCACCTAGTCGTAAAGTTAAGTGATATCACTGTGTGTTTAGGGATTGAGTTTCACTCTCACCTTGATTGTAGCTACCAATCAGCTAGCCTCCTCCTGGTTATTTCGACCCGTTTAAAGTCTATTTTGCCTTCACTGTCCCTAAACCCCAATGCTTTGAAAAAATCCGCGCCATTATCTTGGACTATAGGGTAGAGCCATTTACAGAACATGATCAAATGTTCAATCTTGTGCTCTTCCTCTCCACATGCACTGTATACCGTGCCTGTGCCTTCGTATTTGGCTCGGTATGTCTTTGTCCGCAATACTCCTATTCTGGCCTCGAACAGCTGAGAACTACCCCGAGAATTATCGTAGATCTTTTCTTTCGCAATTTCCTGCTTGAAGTTTGGTAGGTCTTCAGAGATGATTTCGTAAGCATACCAATCTTCTAAATGTCTTTATATGTTTCCTTCACCTTCTTCTTAACCGATGTTTCCTTTCGGGTTAATATTCTGCCGTTGTCTGAATACTTGCTTGATAATTTTCGAGTTGGCTTCCTCCATTTAGTATCAACATTTTTCATGTACAAGTAGCTGAGAACTTTCCTAGCCACACGCCCCTCTCCCATTTTTCTCAATTGCTCCTCAAATTGAATTTTGGTGCAGGCTTCCCTGCACTAAACCGATCTCCTTTTCATGTCACCTTGTACCGCTTGATTTGGGATATTCCCGTATGCTCCCAAAGCAAGTGTACCTATGCAACGTTGTTTAATTTCCGATCTTGCTTGAGCCTCTGATTTCATCCACAAGACCGCATTGCCGAATGTCAAAACCGGGACCATGACACCTTTCCGAATCCCTCTCGCAACGTCATACCAATTGTAGTTGCACATTGCCCTATTTTTTATTACTGCTGCATTCCTGTGACCCTCAGTCATTACGTATCTCTTGTGCTCCCTTAGGTGCTGAGCACCGTTATTTATCCATACGCCCGAATATTTGTATATATCCACTATATCTAGCGTGACTTTCTGTATCATATGCTCACTGCCTTTGTGATCAATAAATATACATGATTGCCGATTTTTCCCTCAAATTTAACGTATCTCCCTGATTACCCCAGATGTCTATCGATTCCTGCAAATCTTCCTTGTTGTTGGCTATTAATACTATATTATCAGCATACAAAAATGCTGGTAATGACTGTTCAATGTGTTTGTCTTGCTTGGCAAATGAGAGGCTGAAGCCGAGTCGACTCCCCGCTAATTTGGCTTCTAGTCCCTGTAGGTACAGTATAAAGAACAAAGGTGACAAGGGACATTTCTGTCGAAGCCCACGTTGTATTTCATAGGTTCAGATATCTGTTCGTTCCATTTAATACCTATGTTGTTACTTTTATAGATATCCTTTAGAATATTAGTTATTCCATCTTCCACATCTATATAGTGTGTCCAGTATTCCCCACAAGCCTTCTTGAATCACGCTATCGTCAGCTCCGTTGATATCTAGAAATGCCAACCACAGGGGCCTGTGTTCATTTCCCGCTATTTAAATACACTGCAACAATGAAAACAGATTGTCCTTCGACCTCCTTCGTTCACGGAACCCATTTTGTAGCTCTCCCAGCACCCCCTCATTCTCCACTCATGCCTGTAATCTTTCGTTTACTATCTGCATCACCAGCCTGTAAACTACTGATGTCACTGGTATAAGACGGCAATTGTTTATTTCGGCTTTTTGCCCCTTTTCTTTATAGATCATGCTCATCCTGCTTAGTTTCCACCCATTGGGGCTTCACCATCCATTGCTTTAATGCTTTGCTCGTCGCCTCTATTGATGTTTTCTTAGAGTTTGGTTCTCGTTTCTTAATTAGAATAATTGGGACGCCGCCTGGGCCTTTTGATGTGCTATTAGGATCCCTTTTCTCCACCATTTTCCACTCGCGTTGTCCCAGTGGAGCAACTGCGCTAATTGGTCAATCCTCACCTGGTACGGTGCATGCAGTGCTTTCTTGGTGTTTAAATTTTTCTGTCATCATAATTTTTATATATTCCATTGCTTCATCCCATTCTAGTCTGACCTCTAAATGTAGTTATAAACCTTTGTTTCATGTTGTCTTATTTCTCAGGGAATCGTGATGATTCCAAAACTTTGCAGCTGCCCTTCTATCCTTTTTTGTTTACTTCCGCCATCCATTGGGTCCCCTTTCTTCTAATCATTTCACTGATCAGACCGGACGCTTCCCTACTGCAGCTCAAAAAGTTTTCACATTTTCTTTTGACATCATCTTCCGGTTCACCCCTTTGTTTAGCATACATGTGTTCTCTGGAGGCTTCCTGGCGTCTTATTGTGGCTCTCTTAACTTCCTCACTCCACCAGCTCTTAGGTTTGTGTCTCCTTTTTCCGGTTGATTTGACTCGTATTTTAGCAGCTCTAACTCAAAAATCGAGTTAGATTTGTGTACGTCCACTCTTCTCTCGTATCCTCGGTGATTAGTCTCTCTATCTTTAGTTACTATTTCTATTTGCCTATCTGAATAAATATTACCGTGTGGTTGCTCATAATACCCCCTTTTCATTTTTATTGCTTTTCAAAAACTCAGCTTTATACGTTTGTGATTACTACCTAAGCTTCTGGACCAACAGCGTATTTGGAATTGCTGGCCCCGCATCGCACGAAAGAGGAAAAAGAAAGAGTGCGAGGAGGACGCCAGCGCCAGCGTCAGGATTGCTCGCGCGCTATTGGTTTCTCTCTGTAGGGGACGTGCACGCCTGTAGGTGACGTGCTGGTGACGCACGCACGCGCCCGCGATGGAATGTGCGGAGTTATTCCAGCTCTTCCATCGTAGGGAAACACCCACAACCTGCCGCCGCACTCTTTCTCTACTTTTCTCTTCTGCCTTTCTGCATCTCTCTTTACCTCTCCGTAAGAGCTGAGCCAAACCGTGCTACCCGCAAGAGTTGTAGAAGAGTGACTTTTTTGTTTTGTTTTATTCAATCAACCACTACATCATACGCGCCACTGCTTGCATGGTTGACGCTCATGTGCGAACTAAAGTTGGAAATTACCACCTAACGTTTAATCACATGCATCGCCCTTCTGTCACACGCCATACTAGTTCAACTGCCCTTGCAGAAACGCGATTCCGACTGTCATGGCAGACGCCCAGACGCTCTCGTCTGAATTAGACGCCAACACATCAAACGTGAAGCGTGTTTCGGTCAACGACGCAGCTCCGAATGACACGGAAGCCTCGCGCACATTTACGTGCGAAATAGACGCCAGTTCGGCCGGCCCATCTGACGTGAAGTGCCTCCTCGTCGACCTCTGCACGGATGGATGCGCACGAGTGGCTCGCCAGCTACAGCAAAGCAACTAACAGGACGATCCACGTCGTATTAGTTGCGATCCGTGTCGTATTAGTTGCATTGCTGCTGTCTGTGCTGAAGGCGTCACGGTGGCACTTCACGTTGACAGTCGGAACCTCTTCGCCCATTGAAACCATCACCGTGCTATCGCCACCTTATTGAAATTCACTCGCTAGCGCCCTCGCCGCATGGTAGCGATCCATCCAAGACACCGAAGGGGCGAGGGTGCTTCGGCACGATGCGAGTGGTTTTTAATAAAGAGATAGGAAGAGAAAAGTGAGCCCCGTTATTGTCTGCTTCAGTGAGCGACACCGCCACAGGGCTCACAAGGTATGGGGGTGAGGAGGGATAAAAAGGGTAGAAGTAAAGGTATAGAAAAGAGGAAGAAGAAGCAACAACAAACTGAGGGGATAGGAGAGACAGGAAAGATGGAAGCACGGTCACTGGAGTCCGAGGACGGGGTACACTTGCGAGAGATGTTGTCGGCGTCTGTAGATGGCGTAGAGCAAGTCCAGTAAGTCAGAGCTTCACTGTCGTCGAAGGTCGTCGGCGGCAGGAGGTAACGTAGGGCGAGCCCAGTCGGCCAGAGCTACGGTGACGCCGAAGGTCGCAAGCGCGCGGAGCGCGCGGGCGCACAACCGGTCGGCACGAAATCCAGCGAGCGAGTGGAACAGCCGTAAACACTTCTCTGTGTTTCCGTGATTCCGCGACGACAATGACTGCCGGCGTGTCTTCCGGAGATCGGAGGCTGAGCGAAAAATCACCCCATGTCTTTTCTTCAAATGACCGTGAAGCGGGCAATCTTGGGGGAGTTAACTATAGGTCTGTTCGATTCACCTGCACCACGAGAACCAGTTCACGAAGTGCTGCACCCTACTGTTCGATTCAGTGGTGCAGCCTGACGCCCCCTGTACACCGCCGTTCGTTTCAAAAAGTCCGAGAGAGGCCTTGGTTCACGTTTTTGACGCGTTTTATTGCAGCTCTGGTCGTGGGGGCGCCGGTACAGTGCCGGCGTGGTGCAGCGCAAGCAGACGATTGCAGCAGCAGCAGCTCTGGCATCGACGATGGCGGTGAGAACAAACGTAGACGGCGTGGAAACACTACTGACACCTATCCTTAGCGAAGACGGAAGCCGAATTCCACAGGGCGACGGTTTTGCCTATAGTGCACCAGGTAGGCATACACCTGTTTAGTCTGCTGTCTGATTATTATTCATAGCGCCTGTGATAATAGATTTCAATAAATATGTGAACGTTTCGACTCCAAATTAGGCTGGATGCCAGTGCGCTGCTTGGTACTCGGACGGGCGTGAAATGTGCATCTTGCATATTTTGGCACCACAATCACTTTGCAGGCACTCGTGTGGACAGCATTTGTTAACACAAGGTCATTTAAAGGCTTTAAAAACGTGAACTGCGACGTGTTGTGTACGTTTTATTGCTTGTGCATGATGTTACTACGGGCATGTTGAGAAGTTTTAATGGCCACGTTAGAGAGATTTCAGGGCAAGCAAGTTAACCCTGAAATATCTCGCAAGCACGTGTACGCGGTCAACAGTTTTGACGTTGCCTTCCGTCGTCTTTTGTGGAGCCTTTAAAATCGTTTCATTCTTCACGTTGTGGCTCTTTGTTAGGTCCTCGGTATTTTTATCTCAATATATTCGCGATCTTCACAATGTTGTGTATATTAAATGGCAGTTCAGTATGTAAAAAAAACAAGGTTACTACATGACCACATTTTTTTCCAACAAAATAATGCTCGCAAGTCCCAAGCAGTTCACTTGCCCCAAATTTAGTACACAGTAATACAAGTATTTAAAGGTGCAAATATAACGTTCTTTTAATATTTTGTCTTTCATGCACATCTGAGGTTTCATTATTTCCTACAAGATGTACGATTTTGTCAAATGAAATGGCATCATGCAATCTTTCAATCAGCAACAAAGCCTTCCTGAAGCATGACTCTTGCTACATTTTCTTTATAGAGGGAACAGTAATCACATTGATTTTTGAAAACAATGGACCACAGCAACAAAACTGTGATGATGACCATGACTTTGCTAGTGAACGTTTGTCAGACGTTCCACTTGTGGCACCCAGCCAAGCTAGTGAACATCCTCCAGAGCCTGAGCTGTGGATCGGGCAAAAAACAAGATTTTAATTAACAAATATAAGGAACTTAAAGATCTTGTCGGCAAAAAGGGTGACTTTCGGTAAGAGTTATTTGGAGCAATTGTGAAATGCACCACATGTCTAACCTATACATGTTGTTTCTAACACATGCCAAGTTTTTCTGTTTGTGATCATTGTATTTTTGCATGTATTTCTTTGAGCACAAAAAAGGCCCTGTGGCAAACACTTGCCGAAATTATTTCTAGAGAGTTTGAATCTCCGTGTAGCCCACTGCAAGTACGGAACAAATGGAAAAGTCTCGAGTGGGCGCACAAACGCACCAAATAAAAAATAACTCTTCAGGAAGTGGAAGGGTGTCTTGCGAATTTGAAGAGTGAGTACAGGTTATATTCAGCTATTCATCACCATACTACCAATACTTTTTTTATTTCTAGAGAACTGAGTGATGTTCTGGAAAAAGAACATCACATCACCCCGACAGTATTGATTCCCCAGGAAGGGTGATTGAAAAGCACAGGTAAAGTTATTGTACATGAAATGTAAATATTTCATGTTTGTGAGGTTACATTCATTTCTGGGACAGCCACAATGCAAGCAGGCCTAATGATCGTCAACCCCTAAGTGCGTCTCAGGATGCAGAACCTGCCAGACCAGAAGGTGCGACTGCTGCACATTCTGGCTCAGAAGAACCTGCGGAACACGAAGACCCAGCTGCAGCAGAAGAAGCGTCAAGCCAACCCCATAATAAAGGAAAAGAGTGGATTGCACGCGAGTTCAATGTCTCCTTCAAGAATTTAGAGAAAGCCGGAAAGAGAGGGAAGAGCAGTCGAAGGCAAAGATGAGCCTTCTTGAACGCCTAGTGACTGCTGTGGAAAGCCAATGTAGAAAAAATTGCGAATAAATTGAGATGAATCAAAATTGTTTTTCTTAGACAGTTATATAGTCGACTCTTTAATACCACAAATTCTTCACCACATTCTCACTTGACACTACCGTTGATAAAATACTCATTGAAGCACTAACAGTTCTTTTGAGCAATAGCCTTTCTCAGACATTCACTGTATGCAGCCAAACTTCGGTCTGTGACATCATTCTCATCATCATTTCCAACTTCTTCAATCTCTGCAGCTTCTTGGAGCTCAATAGGGAAATCTCTTTTTTTGTTGCATATGTAGTGCAACACACAAGCAGCCATTACTATAAGGCAGCACTGTTTGATTGTAGCAGCGTCAACAAAGTAAAGCCTTCGAAACCTTTGTTTCAGATGACCGAAGGCATTCTCAATGGCAGATCTCTGCTCCGAGTGGCGCTTGTTATAGCGCTTCTTCCATGCTGGAAAGATCTGTTCATTATCCCGGTATAGTGTCAACAACCACGGAAGCAAGGGGTATGCAGAGTCTCCAAGCAGGTAACTGTCTGCACACTTCGTCTGAGCTACCTCGAAGAAAGGGCCTTCGCGAAGCACCCTGGCATCGTGTGCATATCCAGGAAATCCTATTAAAACGTCAATGAACTTGTTCCTGTCATGGCATATTCCCTGGAGCACCACAGATGGAAATTTCTTGCGGTTAAAGTATGAATGCGGCGACTCCTCCGGCTTCTTAATCTCTATGTGGCAACCGTCCACACAGCCTATAGTGTTGCGCGGACCTTCACTCTTTAGCAAAAAGCCAGTCTTGATCCGTTCTTGCTCACGACTGTCTGGCCAAGAAATGACTTCTTCGCTTATACTGAGTAAAAAGTTCAATACGCGCTCAATGCACGTGCACACTGACGACTCAGGTATATCAAATCTGTCGGCAAGGGAGTACATACTCGACTGGCTACCGAGGTAGCTCAGCACTACCAAGCAAGTCTTGTCTGCACTAATCCGTGGGCGACCACCAGGAGAATCTGGGAAGAACGAGGACGTCTGGTAGCGGGCAACGAGATCCCTGAACGTTTCCCGTGACAGCCGAAACATCCGTTTAAACTCGAAACCAAAATACCGATCAACAACGTCCTCACAATACCTTGGCATGCGATTTAGGTCCAATCTCGCCAATTTCATTGCTATTGCTGCCACTAAGTCATCATACTCTTCGTCGCTGTCAGAATCCATCAGCTCCATGGCGACATGCACGACAGTTGAAAGCAGGCCAGAGTTCATCTTCGTACAGAAAAGCGACAGGTGTGAGAGTGTTATTTCACGAACGAAAACAACACACAGGGACGCACACACGCACCCGCGCCCTTATTTGGAACACAGCAGAAGACATGGCACAACCACTGCACTTCGGCATTCGATTCCGCGTGGCGCTGCTATCCGGCTGCGTCGACACCGCTGCTACTCTTCTGAACTAGCCACGCACCCATCGTGCACCTATCGGGCACCACCATGAGCTGGTTCCAAGTGGTGCAGGTGAATCGAACGGACCTAATGCCCTCTGCGAGGCTTCCGCGGCGTCTGAATAGGCAGCGCGAGCACCCAACTGAAGTCTTTTCTTCGCTACCTTATTGTGTAACCCAGACCCCGTCCCTCGTTACGACGGATTATGGCGGGGGCTGCGCCGCTTAGCCGGAGAGGGTCTATGGCAGAGCGGGGAGCATGGCTGAAAATGAGGTGCAGGTGTGCAAGTTTAGCCGGTGTCGCTGCGTCACCAGCGCACGCATCACAAGCACGTCACCTCCAGAGGCGATCCAATAGCGCGCGAGCAATCCCGAGGCTGGCACTGGCGTCCTCCTCGCACTCTTTCTTTTCCCTCTTTTGTGCGATGCGGCGCAGCAATTCCAAATACGCGGACCAATATTCATCACCCTTAACCGATCATACATCTTATGTGACATCATAGCGTAATCTATCGTCGACTGCAGCCTTCCCACCTCCATGTTACCTAGCCTTCGCATTTCTCGGTGCTGTTACAAATGATTAAATCATGCCTTTCACACATATTTATTAGCATTCTGCCTGTTAGGTCAGTATATCCATCCATATCTTCTATGTGTGCATTCATATCTCCTAATATAATTACCTCGCACTCTTCTCCTAGTTCTTCATTGTCATTTTCTATGCACTGCACCATTTCTTGGTTTTCCTCTCTGGCTTTTATCCCTGTTTACAAGTATACAAAACTCAGGAGCGTCATCTGCCCTGCCATTTTTCTATTTAGCCATAAATGTTCCCTGCACTCCTTCTTGACCCCTTGCCAGTCTGTACTTATGAATGAATGCCCCAATACCACCCCCCTTTCTGCTGCCTTCTGTTCTTTTACAATATTCCCACGCGTAGTCCTGATTGTTAGGAGGTTGTTCCATGTCCCTAAGATGTGTTTCTACAAAACCGTATACCACCGGCCTTTCCTCCCTTAGCTGTTCTTCTATCTCTTCCTACTTCAGCCTGTTCCTACCACCCTGCATGTTAATATACCCTACGTCTAAATTGGCTCGACCCTCGTGGCTACGTCGATTTCTGCCCCGGACTCTACGTGTCTCAGATATTGATGCTACTTTGGAATCGTTTCTCGCTATACCACCTGTCAAACAGTCATCTTGGTCGTTTTCCTCGTTACTAGCTATCCTGGACCCCGAAGGGCCCGCATGCTCCCCAAAAAAGCTACTGCGCGTCCTGCGAGTCGCCAACCCACCTCATGACCTAGCCGCCCATCGAAGCGAATTCTGTCTCGTTGAAAACCACCCCACCTATGCAATTATCTGTTTATCTCCGAGCGCTCCCGAAGCGGGAGCACTCGCGAAGTGCTCCCGCTTCGGCGAACGCCCTCTGCCGTGCATATCCTCAAATTCCCTGGAGCTTACTGCCAGAGACAGGCGCGGCGTTGTTAGAGTGTACTAGAAACATGGAGTTTCATACAATGATACCTAGAGAGGAATCTGGCGATAGTGTCTGCGCGGGCTCCTTAAGCGGCGCTTGTAGCCTCCATGGGAATTATGGGAAGTACAGGCTTCGCACATGCTTCGAATGGACCACGTTCTTGAGATTCGCGACGCTTGTTTGCTGAGTTTAAAACAAAGTGATATGAAGTTATGTCTAATTGAAGCTTACTTTATTTTTGTACGCCAATTTTATTGCAAAAGGTTTTTGTGACCAGGCGGTAGAAGTGAAACTTAGACAAATTTAACCACCAGGGTATGTATTGCTCGGTCATTGCGTTCCAGATTTGGCATCAAGGTGTAGTGAATTATTCTTTACAACAGTTCAAAACAAACATTCTTGTTTTGCCCTCAAATGCACGCAATGTCTATTTCTAGAAATAACAGCACAGTATTAATTGAGAAACACTTAACGTTTCTTCTGCTGCGATGCTAGGTGCGTCTGTTCAAGTGGTCTGCTCCCAACGCACCTCTCGTTTTGTTGCGGAGTCGAGTCAGACGAGCGTGGTGCTGCGTCTACTTTACATCACCGTCGTTTTGCACTTGATTTGAACAATTTTTGCACGACGAACTAACAACAAACGTGAACTCAATGTAGTATCCTGCACTGGCATTGGACGCTACAGATATATATGCTAGTGGGGAGTGGACGACGCTTCGCTTAAGCTACGTCGAGCTGCTTTGAACAACAAAAGCGCAGCTTCAGTCCTTTACACCCACCCCACTATCCATTCTACGCGAAGAACGAAACTGAAACTGTAGAAAAAGATTCGTAGACAGTTCGCTGGCCAACGCTATTCAATCTGAAGCCTGTACTTCCCATCATTGTCATGAGGGTACACGATCGCAGCGCCAGATTCCTCTCTGGGTGTTATTGTATGAAACTTAAAGACTATAAGGGTTGAGTGGCGTAACCGCGCCTCGCCACCTGATAGACGTCAGACTCTGCCCAGGTGGTGCTGCGAAAAATGCCGCGACGGCCATAAATGGATAGTGCACAGAGAGCCGTCCGCAAGCAAACGTGCATAGGCCCTCCTATTTCGTTGGTCTTTAGGCGCGGTTTCCCGGAAATCAAGAACATAATAAGCTTCTTCCTTCAATCCAACCTGGTTTCATAAAAGTAGGAAGCTCATCAAAATGAAATGTTGAAAAGATGTTTCGTTTATTTCGGTGCTCTGCAACTGGCAATTTAAGTGCATGCGAGCATCGGATGACATCGAGTTAGAGACAAGCACTCCGCCGTGCGTTCGGTATACTCTAAATCAGGTCCTGGTTAAATGCTGGCTATATCTAGGAAACTATAGATGAGAAATTTCCCGTTTCTTGACTATATGTAGCACTCTAAGCGGGACCTGATTAAAAGTGCAATGCCTAAATGCGTTAAACTTGGGCATACACATGATTCCAAAGCGATGAAGTGCATGCACGAGCAATCTATGAGAGCAGTAGTACGAAGCTCATTTTACGCAGGCACGAATGACCCCGGTGATTCTCGCTTTGCAGTTGCATTCTCCATCGATTTCTCGCTTAATTCCTGTACATTAAACTGTTTTATTATGCATGCTCGAATACTTTGTCGACAGTTGTCTTCAAATGAGGATACATGCTTGTGCCATTTCTGAGTGTACAACGAAAGGCAAAACCGACGATCACCGATATAGATACGGTAACCGTAGAGACCAACGGCAAAAAAAAAAAAAAACCTTAATCGTGGTCGCGATCATTTTGCGATTTACCTGTATGACGCACGTGTTCGCATTTCCGAGTTAAAGCCGGGACCTATAGAGGCTCCAAAGCGCTACGTGCGTAATGCTGTGTGGTGGCGACAACTTCAGATTATCGGTGGTCACGGCGTGTGCGATGTCTGTCGCAGGCGTCTACTATTGCACGTCAAGCACCGCGGTAAGAGGGTCTGTTAAGCTTCATAATCAAAGTCACCACGTTTCTTCATCAAAGCTACTCAAAACAATAAGAGACCTACATTATCACACTTGCTCATGCGAACGGCTGTGGAGAACGCAAGTAATTCAATTTCAATTTCAATTTCTTTATTTATTTACCAGACCAAACTGGAAGGTCGCCAAGGCTAAAAGCCGTGAGAACGGCTTGACAAAGGCCCTGGTGACCTGAATATACACATGGCAGTAGTGCGGAAAAAACATGAACAATACACAATTCAAAAATGATTTTTTAACTGATTTAACTGATTTTTAACTGAATTCGCTCACCCAACACGTTCGCAACGGCCCGTATCCAGCGCTCTCGCCGTTCTGCTTCGCGACAGTTGCGGAAAACAGTAAAACTAAAGTCAATTACGTCCATAGCGATTCACAATGCTACATTATCGACTGGGGTCTTTTTTCCCCGCCGCGGTGGTCTAGTGGCTCAGGTACTCGGCTGCTGACCCGCAGGTCGCGGGATCCAATCCCCGCTGCGGCGGCTGCATTTCCGATGGAGGCGGAAATGTTGTAGGCCCGAGTGCTCAGATTTGGGCGCACGTTAAAGAACCCCAGGTGGTCGAAATTTCCGGAGTCCTCCACTACGGCGTCTCTCATAATCATATAGTCGTTTTGGGACGTTGAACCCCATAAATCAATCAATGAATCGACTGGGGTCTTTTTACGTAGAGCAAGGAACAGTTGCGTCTGCTCGTGTTTTCGCTGTCATTCTGGCGAGTGCACCAGCAAGCACTTCACGGTGATTCGGTGACGCGTCTGACTAGCGGGGAAAACTTCGTAGCTCTTTTTCTAAGAGTTAAATGCGCAAATACACCTAATATTAAGCTAAACTGTTGTTTCGTACGCTGTAATTGCCCCTTGTTGCGCAGCAAACTGTGCAAGAGAGTCGGGCTTTGCATTACCCAAAACTGCATCGACAGGGGGCGCTGCGTGTCCGCAAAACTCCGGAGTTTGACGTCAGTGCGCTTCGGCTCCTCCATCGCGCTTTCTCGATGCAGATCTTTGCGTACCTGCCCATCATTCATGTCTAGCACATGATGACATAGCCTTTGAAGTATGACACGCCAATCTACCTAATTTGAGCTCCTTAAAAGTCCTTGAGAGATATCGAAAAGAATTCAGAAAGAACGTGTCTTATACTGATTTCTTCTGTCTTAACTCTTTCTTCGTTGGTTAGGCGTCTACAATATTTAGAACACCAGAGCCGTTCTTTTTTTTTGGAAGTTTGCTGTGCTCAGAAAGCTCTGAGATTTAAAAAAAAGCTACCGTTTCAAACGCATGGAGAACCAGGAGGCCGTAAGTAGAGAGGGGAGAGGAAGGGAATCTGAACCCCCTACACCACGAAATTTTTTCCTAATTTAACTTTTGAGGGTACACTAAAATATTTACAAGCATTCATAGCGACCACCCATTACCAAAGTTAGTCGTTCTGCTGCACCCCCTCCCCCTCAAGAAAAAAAAAATCCTGGGTAGCCCTGCGCCGAACGTTTACATTTGGCGAAGATGAATATAGCGTGCCTCTGTACAAACGCGCACTGTAAATTTCACTGTTCGACAGTTTGACGTCTTAAAACTAGTTTAAGTCTAACGTAGTTGGACGAGAAATGCGCCGCCTAAAAATAACAGCTGTGCTAAGGGGCATTGCATGGATATGGTAATTGGGCGGTAACGTGTGAGACTTCAATGCGTGTTCTTGTGAATATATATATATATATATATATATATATATATATATATACACTAATTTCATATATATATATATGAAATTAGTGTATACTTACGGGCTCGTTCTTCTGTTTTTTGACACAATATTAGTGAAATATAACAGACAATGGTGCCAAGGAGAGCATAAAGGAGGTTATTAGAACGAATCGTAAGGTGAATGTGAAGAAATAAAAGTGCGTGAAAAGATAGCTTGTCGTGGGCAGGAACACAAGTGTTCGCAAAACTTCATTTGAAAAGGCAAATTGTTAGATTTTCGGATGCAATAGCGCTGTATATATATATATATGTGTGTGTGTGTGTGTGTGTGTGTGGCGTGTGTTTACTGTGTACATATACACGTTAAAATTCTGAAAACAAGATGCACCACTGCCTACCTACACTTTTGACACTTAATAATAAAGCTACACTTATAATACAAAACATCGTCATAAATTTTCTGGCTTGAAATGGCGTTACGCCAATAGAGTATTTGGAAAGCAGCACTATTTAAGCTGTCGATACAAAATGAGAACTGGTTGCAATGAATTTACGCAGATTGACAGACGGCCTATATATACAATGGGAACTTTTTAATACGTTTGTGTGTTGTTTTTAATATCTTTGATATGCTTTAAGCCTTTCAGAAAGCAATAATTATCTTCCGCAAAACTGACATGATCAAACTGAGCCGTCACCAATATAAATGTTGTAACAACGTTGCTTGTACTAGAGTTTCTCATGAAACAATTGAGCGCATGTGAACCCATACGGGGAACAATGCTCTGGATATCGTAGAGACAGCCGACAAAACAACTACATGATTTAATCGCGGTTTTGATACTGCTTGTCACTTTGTAGTTCGCTAGTAGCCACCTATTATGTAGCGCAGCTCAAAGCGCTGCTTGAGTGAGAAGCTAGGCGGATCTGTGCAAATTCCGATTGTACATGTTTCTGTTTTTTGTTTTTTTTGTGAGTTCGCAGGATCTTGAAACAGTCAATGTATCGACGCAATATCGGCGTGCGTGCATATTCAGTCGTGCACCATGGCACATAGCAGGTGTGCATACAGTGATAAAGGCTCAGAAACACATTAAACGCGCTAAAAACGAGCAAGTACACGCTTTCGCAGTTTACGGCGAGCGGGATCTCACAATGCAGACGCTCCCGAGATCTTCAGTACGGCCGCCTCGTTCGTTCCACTGCAAGTACACTGTTGCTTTGTCGCCACTCTGCAAGTTGAACCTCGGTTCCCTATATTGCTGCGCACGCTCGTTCCGTGCACTCTCGTAGCAGCGCTGGGTGTTCGCTTTGTGGCACACCCACGGTAATACACCCAAATGAGAGAGAGGAAGGATAACATAAGCGGTGCACAACATATACACAACTCCAAACACCATTAAAACATACACGAAATCAACTAATGAAAACACAAGTGAACACTAACTTTGCATCACGTCCCCACATGGTTCCCTTTTGTGGGGGATGGTGTACTTTTTTTTAATAAGTTCGCTCGTTCAGCCACCCATGACAGGTCTCAACCACTTTTGTGGTCAGACATGGCCCGGTGTCACCATGAGTTGATGCGTATCCGTAAAACAAAACTATTTCAGAATCGGCGTCTACAATTTTGGACACAGGTACTGATATACTTCGGGAATAATGGCACAAAATGCTTTTAGTAGTGACTCACCGACGAGATATGGGAAAGATCTTCGAAATGGCAATGTCAGCTCACATGGCTGCGCGACTTACTCAGCCACCCCCCCCCCTCCGCTTTACCTTTTTTGTTGTTGACCCTCAGTGAGTGAGTAAACTTTCGTTACAGTCACCCTTCAGTTCAGGTGAGTTTGAGACCCCTGATCTACAAGAACTCATATCAACAACTGATAATGCAAAATTGAACACCCAATTTCGGAGAACTGCAGATTTGCGAGAAATAAACTACAATAAACGCGTTATTTTCTCAAAGATCTATGATAAACACAAAAAAACAGCCTTCAAATTTCAAGAAATTAAACTCTGAAAACACGGAGCTTCAATTATTGGTCAACAGAGGAAAAATATCAATGGATATATTGCTTTCAAATTCCTCGCCTAAATCTCAGCTGTTCATGTGACAGATATTTCAAAAGTATCTATCTCGTATCATGGCCACTTTGCCTTGAGATCACAACAGCCTTGATGTGCGCGCCGTAGTCGTCCGCCGCTGCAGGTGACCGTAACCACTGTAGCACCAAATAAGAAACAGAAAACTCAGTAAATGGAATACACCAAGAACGCAATGAGATTCGAACCCGGGTCCCCTGCGTGCTGGCCCAGCATTTTACCACTAAGTCATACCAGCACTTGTTTTTTATGCATGGAAATAATGCAATCAAATGTTGTGAGATATAGTGATACAATCAATTGTTTCAAAATTGTGCTCACGTGCACAGTTGCACAAGACACAATTTCGTAGAGTCCAACAAACCTTCAAAAATCTGGTAAACAAACACACATGTCCAGAAGTCCAAGCCACTCCGGAACAGGGTCGAATGCTCCTACAGCACTACGCACGTTGGCTGCCTCATCTCGGAAAACAGACTTGTCGAGTGAGAGGGCTCAGGATGTCTGCCAACCGCGCGGCTCCTTCATAATGAATAAATACCCAATGTCATAATTAAATCGTGTGGCGCATTATTGTTAAAGGTCTTTTTGAACGGTAGGAACCTAACACCAGTGCTGTAACAGGAAATTCTGTTTGATGGTTCTCCTATTAATGTTCCAGAAATGACACGCATCACATCAATGAGTAAAACAATGCTCGATTGTTTCAAGCTCGTGGCACAGTCTGCAATTTAGAGACCAAGGCGCGTATATACCTTTTTTCGTGAAGCCACGTCTTACAGGTAATGTGGAGGTGTGTAGCTTAAAGAAAAACGTTTTCGCTGCTGGATATATACACATTTTATGCACACGGTAGAACACATCATGACCAGTTCGATATAAATATGGCTGTCGGTAAACAGGTTCAACAAAAAAATTCCGCCATATCCACGAAGTGAATGATGATGAGTGGGCGAAGCTCCGGAGGTAAACCTGGTAAACCATGAATCCTCTGTACATTTTGCCCACTCGATTTTATTACATCGCTCCCCCTAGCGTACGTCGCTGCACTAAATCGAACGATTGCCTTCAACCAATGACACGCGCCATATGTGACATCATTCCTATTTTATAAGATCTCGCGTCTTTCATCAACTACAAGTACCGCTTTCTAGTGTATAACATCTTGCATCTTTTCATCATCAGCTACAAGTACCACCATCTAGTAAACACTACAAGAACTAAACGAGAGGTGGCTACATACAGGAGACGGTACCGCCATCTAATGAACACTGCAAGAACTAAACTAGAGGTGGCTACATACCAAGGAGGATTAAAGAAAAATTGCTGGAGTGGAAGCTGCTGCATTGCCTTGCCAGCAGAAGTGAAGCCAGCTTTTGCCTTTGCCAAGATGGCGGAAACATGCTCTTTTCTGATAGTGCCCACTTGAAGATCAAGTGGCTTTGATATGTTATGAATTTGCTCCGTTAGTTCTATATTAAAAGATAGTTGTTCCCGACGAAATAACATACAGAAACGAGTATCGATGACTGACTCTTCAAAGAACTTTGCCTCCCATTAGAGGCTCACTAAAGAAAACTAGTAACTCTAAGACGCACTTGGAGCACTATGTGACCCGAAAAAGTTCCCACAGTAAGCTTGTTGGGCGTGCGAGGTTAACGCCCCGTTTTAATGTCCCTAGATTGCCGCTACAGCCGCCATCTTGCCAGAGGAACGGCTTCACTTCTGCGCAGCCATTTCCACTCCAGCAATTTTTTTAAATCCTCCTTGCTACATGGATGGATGCTATGAGCGTCCCCTTTATAACGGGGTGGTGACAAGTATGCCACCAGGCTCGACAAAAAAAAAAAACCTTTTTTTCTTTTTTGATGTTGGCCTAATGCCTCTACTTCGATAAATTCTATCTTAATGGAAAAAAAGGTAAATTTTCAGCTTAAGTTCTCTGCCATTTACGGCACAATGTCCATATTTTATTTTTCCAATATTTATTTTTGTCCTTTCTCTCTAATTTTCTGCCACCAATACTCTAACCGTCTCTTACTTATTTCAATCGCGGGTGTGTTCAGCTTTCCATTGTTGTCCCTAAAACCCAAGGCTTCCTGTAGGCTCGTGCCCAAACGTACACCTGGGTGGATATCTCCACATTCAATCAGAACATGCTCCGCCGTTTCCTTATCCTTCCCGCAGCATGTGCATTGTTCTTCTTCTTTACTGAATCTTGCTTTATAACTACGCGTTCTAAGGCAACCCGATCTCGCTTCAAACAGTGAAGCGCTTCCCCTTGAATTATCGTAAAATGCCTCCCTCCTTATTTCATTTTTGCCCTTTCGGTAGTTACTCAAAGCCGGTTTTTTTCTCCATAGCTGCCATCCAGTAAATCCTCTCCGCCTCCCTGACTTTTCCCTTAACGCTCTTTGTTGACATATGGCTTACAATACCAGCCGTATATTTACTAGTGAGTCTTCTAGTTCTTTTTCTCCACTGTGTGTCCACGCTCTTCCTATACAAATAACGGAACACCTTCTCTGCCCATCTACTCTCCTTCATATTTCTTAGCCTTTCTTCGAACCTTATTTTGCTCTGCGCTTCCCTCGCCTCAAAACCTGCCCACCCCATATCGCCCTTTACAGCCTCGTTTGTCGTCTTCCCGTGAGCACCCAATGCGAGGCGTCCCACAGTCCTTTGATTTACATCCATTCCCGATTGCACCTCTGCCCTCATGCACACCACTGAGTTCCCAAAAGTAAGCCCTGGAACCATTACACCCTTCCACAGACCTCGAAGCACCTCATACCTATTGTATCCCCACAACGCTCTGTGCTTCATTATTACCGCATTCCTCTTTCCTTTTGCTGCCGAGGCTTTTTCCTGTACCTCCATGTATCTATCACTCTCATTTACCCATACTCCTAGGTACTTGTATTCGCTTACCCTCGGTATTTCTTGGCCTTGTATGGACACCGTCTGATCACAGGGATCATTGAATACCATCAATCCACACTTCGTTACACTGAATCCTAGTCCAAGAGCTTCACCTTCCCTTCCGCATATATTCGCCAGCTGCTGTATATCATCTCGACTGTCCGCAAATAAGACGATATCGTCCGCATAAAATAAACCTGGAAGCTTCTGCTCAATCATCATGCCGCCCTGTTTGTGTGACAGATTAAAACCAATGTTGCTACCTTCTAGCGCTTTTTCCATACTCACCATGTACAGCATGAATAACAGCGGGGACAAAGGACATCCCTGTCTCAGACCCTTGCTAACCTCAACGTTCTCTTTGCTACGCATTCCTTCCCACTCTATGCAAACTGTATTTTCTCGGTATATCTCCCTCAAAAGCTGTATACAGTCGTCGCCCATGCCCATTCCTTTCAATATATCCCACAAAATTTCCTGGTTAACGTTGTCGTATGCCCCAGTGATGTCTAGAAAAGCCACGTACAAGGGCCTATTCTCTATTTTAGATATTTCTATACACTGAGTGAGAACAAACAGGTTATCGTCTAACCGCCTGTCGACTCGAAATCCGTTCTGAAGTTCTCCCAAAATATCGTTATGTTCGGCCCATGTTTCTATTTTCATTTTTACTGCTTGCATCGCCAACCTGTATAGTACCGATGTAATGGTTAGTGGTCTATACGAGCGAATCTTGTCCTTTTCTCCCTTGCCTTTATAGATTAAGTTCATTCTACTTTGTCGCCAACTGTCCGGTATTTGTCCGTCCTTTAAGCTTTTTTCTACTGCTTTTAACAATGCTTCTTTAGTGTTATGTCCTAGTTCGTTAATGAGGCTAACGGGAATCCCATCTAAACCCGCGGCAGTGCGCTTTGGAATTTTTCCTTCGGCCTTTTTCCAGTTGAAATTATCAAGTACTAGCTCTTCCTCTGTTGCTTTCTCCGCCACACTTTTACTCACCGGGGAGATCCCCTGGCCGCTCTTTTGAAACGAATCTGCTGTTACCTTTTGGATGTAACCTAGCGCTTCGTACCCTTCCAATTGATTTCCTCCTTCATCTAGAATATGTTGTTGCGTTGTGACAGCCTTCCTACCTAGCGCCTTTATGTGGCTCCAAAAAATCCTTGGCGCGGCCCCCTTTTTTTCGTGTATCTCTGTCATCCAGCGTTCACTTTCACCTTTAATTTTTGCCTCTACCAATTTCTGTACAAGGGATTTTTTCTCTAAATATATTTCCCATATTTTTTTGACTTCGTCCTGCGGCCGCTTCTCCTTTTTTGCCTTTCTATGCTCCCGTGATGCTTCGCGTCGCTTCTCGATTGCCTCCCGGATTTCCTTGTTCCACCAACTTTTTGGCTTCCTTTTTCCTTTCCAGCAAACAGTTTTCTTCTCTTTCCCTATCTCCTTCGTCATTAGATGTAACAGCTCACTATACTCCCAGTCCTTGCCTGGTATTTCGCCTACTTCTTCCTCGACTCTTGCGGCTATATTTATTATTTGTTTGTCATTTAAATACGAGCTGCCAGACTTTGATTCCATGCTCATATTTTCAGTTTCGTATCCCATTTGTAATGTTATTCGTTTATGATCACTACCCAAGCTGTTAATGCCTTCCTCGTCTATCCTCATTTCTGTCAGTTTGTGGTAAATTCCTTCAGTCATGAGACAATAATCAATACTTGATTGCCTGTTTCCGACTTCCCATGTGATCTGGCCGTCACATTTAGGCCCCGTGTTAACTATCTCCAGACTATGTTGCTCGCAAAGATCTAGTAATAACTTCCCATTGGTGTCTGAATATCCGTCAAGGTCATGCATGTGGGCATTCATGTCCCCTAGAAGGATGATTTCGGCCCCATTACCAAATTCCTTAATATCCGCACTCATGCAATCCACTATCTCCTGATTCTTTTCTCTGCAGTTATTCCCCGTCCACAAGTAGGCTACCCCGAGCCACGTTTCCTTTCCACCTACTGTGCCCAGAACCCAGAGGTGCTCTGAACACGTCTGTTTCACTCTAACCCATTTGGCTCCGCGATGAATTAGCATTCCTACACCCCCACCTTTCCTTTCCGATATGGTCCTGTTACACCCTTCCCAAACATAATTTTCAATATGTGGTGGCTCTTCCAAGTCTCTAAGGTGTGTTTCTGTCACCGCATACACGCCTATCTGTTCTTTGTTTAACTGCTCCTCAATCTCTAACCATTTTGCCTTCTTTCTGCCACCCTGCATGTTTATGTAACTAATTGCAACACGCGCCTTTTTCCTTTTTCTTTTACCTTTTTTCTGGTTTTTCGCAATTCTACCTGTCAAAGCGTCCTCCTGGTTTTTTTCCCTGTTACGAGCTACCCCGGACTCCGAAGGGCCCGTGAGCCCCCCAAAAAAGCTACTGCGCGTCCTGCCAGTCGCCAGCCCACCTCGTGTCCAAGCCTCTTATCGAAATGAATCTTGTCTCTTTGGAATCCACCCCACCTGTGCACTTCCCTGTTTAAATCCACTACCTCGAAACCCTTCTCTCGACTAATTCGCCATATCTCTTTGTTTGCGTCGACAACCGCTCTTTGCAGGTTGACGTTGCGTACTGGTACTTCCGGTACTGTGCATACTACAATTTGCACCTGGGGGGACACGGCGCGCATGTCATCCACCCCTTTCGCCAAGGTCGTCACTAGTCCTGACGATTCTTTTTTCAGGACGTCATTTAGCCCTCCCGCAATTACAACGAGGTTACGATTTTTAGCTTTAGCTGCGAGTTGTTCACCCGCTTGACTCATTACTGTCCCCAGCGTTTGTCCTGGGAACGTCCCTATCGCAACTCTCTTGTCGCCTTTCACCCTTTCTTTGATTGCCGCTGCGCATCGGACTAAATTTGAGTCACCGGCGATGATGACCTGTTCAGACATTCCTTCTGAAACCTGCACCTGGCTGCTGACTAGGTGACTAGCGTGAGTCACGGCTGCTGGTTTGCTCCCTCCCTCCCTCAAAACTACTTCCCGGTAGCTGGGCCCTGTGGCCAATGTATCTGCCTTTGTCATGCCTGTTTCCTTCATCTCTCCCGCACGGGGGGTCGTCGCCATAATGCTTCCGCCGTCACCTGCGTCTTCGTTCCCTTTCACGACCTTCGATAGGCCCTTCTCGGCTGACCGGAGCCTTTCTTCCATGGCTGACGTTTTCTCTCGCTCCTTCGCCAATGCATTCTCCAGCTCTGCGATTTTCTCCATGAGCCCACTCTGGACCGCCATCATATTTTTCATTTTCTCCTCGAACTCGCACTGTCTACACTTGGCGTCATCTTCTGCTTTCTCCTCCGCACTAACTTCCACCTTCCAACCTACCCCGCACTCTGAACACTTTACGGTCTTTTTGACCATGGCTAGCTCAGTTTACCGATGCCCACGTGTTAGAGAACTGTACTAAAATACACTGGTCTAAGCCAAAAAGAACCACAATAATAAATAAATACGCTACACTTCACAGCACCTGCGCATGCACGTGGTCGGTCTACGCGCAGACCTCAGCCACGTGGTGGCTGGAGAAAAAAAAGACACAGTACAAAATACTAAAAAAACGTACACCGTAATAGACCTAATCAAGCTTTACGCTAGCGCCTTACGTTCTCATAACGCTACAGACAGAGGCAAGCTGGAAACATGCAAAAACACTTATCTGTAGCTGTCATTCCGGAGCTCTCCAAAAACACGTCCGACCTCTACCACCACTCCTACATCCCACCATAGTCATACATACAGGGGACGGTACCGCCATCTAGTGAACACTGCAAGAACTAAACTAGAGGTGGCTACATATAGGCTACAGGGGACGCACAGCCCACGCCCTAAGGAGCTTCGCCCCTAAAAGGGCGCTCACAAGTGCAGCAGTGAGTGTCGTTCTGTCTACACCGTGTAGGTTGTATTCACCTCCGAGCAACCCTGTGCTCCTGCAGCCTGCGCTTCGGCTATCCGCACAACGTGCAGGAAATGCGGAGAAGGCACTACTTCTAGCCGCCATGACAACGGTCATGTACACATGTGTGTGCTTCTGCGTGATACTAAATTTGAGCCCGTTTTCTGCGCCCACCATCCGTTATCACGTTTGCTTGTGCCGTATTCGGGTGCAGCCAATCGCGAAAAATGGAAGGGTGACGAGCCTGAAAACGCAAGATTGGTTCAGTTTTATTCTCTGCCGAACGTTTTTTGCGGTCACGTAGCCGTACACTGCAGGTTGCGGTGACGCGTCGTGACGAGTGATTCAGCCGCCTTCACCAGGTTGATTTTAACAAGGCTTTCGGGTGACTGCTTGAGAGTGGTTCACCTGTGAATGGAAACTCAGGTGAGTTCGGATTATGACAGCTTTGAGTAATTCATATGCGAACGAAACGCGAAAATAAAGAATTCACAATAACACGGTAAATGCAGTCAGTCTTAATCCTTTGGCTGAGACGTTTGCGAAACGCACAACACAGCGGAGCGCTCAACGTTGGACTATTCGTATTAACACATGCGCGCTACACTGCGAGCTTAAATGAGAGGCACACGCTTTTGTTTTTCTCGCTAAAGCGACCTGGCTCAGTACACTTGCGTGAAAGCACAGGTGGCTTGTGACCTTGCTCTAGTGAATAATGTGATGCTCCTGATACTATTCATTCGATTGATGAAATCTGTGGGTGAGCCAACCACGTTAAAATTTCAGCCTCGTGTGCCCTTCACCACAATATAATTTACCCCATGTAAGGGTGTTTTCACGTGCAAGCTCCTAAGCGCTGTTAAACCCGTCGCTTCGACTAAATTGGTGAAACTTTGCACTAGTATCCAATTCATGGGTAAATTCAACTTTAACGCTTACAGATAGACTATAGCTTCACATTATGTTACCTTTGCGCCCACAGTGACGCAGTCACCCTGACTTCCCAGCGAAGGTTCGTGGACAAACCCACATGTCATGCATCCAACAATTTCTTGGCCTTGAGTCGTTCGTGAGTCACAAAACTGTGTCGTGTATGCACCAAGCAGTCCTCTATGTTTCAGAGTTCCACCTTTGAAACAAGTCTGGAGTGAATTGCGGCCTCCTCACTCGTCAGAATTAGTGGGACAACGCACATTGCAGAGAGCCACTTTGTCCGTGTATCGCTGTTCAGCATCGGCGTCCAATTTCCCAACGTACACACTCAAGCGAGCCCATCACGCAGCATCCGTGGCTACAGCAGCTTCACAAATGGTAAATCTCGTACCGTACAAATAAAATAAAACAAGAGCAACGTGCCTGCAGTAACTTCTGTGCACCTGTTGGAACATGTGGACTCGACTGCCACTATGCCGCCGGCCGCCAGATTGTAGCCTTCAAAATGGTGATAGGGTGGCTAGAATAGGAAGGTATGCGGAGCAGCCTTTTAAGGTCGCTCCGCACACATTAAAGGGTTGCATGCAGCGCAACCTTTTAAGGAGCCATTGATTTCGCGCTGATAACAAATGTATGTGTTTATATTTAAAATTTAGTGGTCCCCAAGCGATAGTGTCATCTTCAATCTTCTATGCAGGAAATTCGTTATGTTGATTCAGCAAATATATTGTTGATTTGTATGCCTCAATTTTATTCAAAAAGGGGCAAAAAAATACCCCCGTGAATTCTAGATAACCCGCTGTATTTCAGCGAACAATTAAATATTTTTCATTGCCTGTCACTGTCTATACGGGTTTACTCCAGTTAAGCTATTAATGGCGTTTTAATGATTAAAATAAGTAGTACCGATCATTTTGTAAATATTCCTGACTGGTAATTCCACATTAAACATTGTTGAGTGAGTTCGCGCAGAGCAAGGTAGTGTTTCCAAGAGCACTCTAGTAAAAATTGATCACGTTCGATAGCCTAAAACTACGATATAATTATGAGAGTCGCCGTAAGGGAGGACTCCGGAAATTTAGACCCCTGTCACACGGCAAATTTAATGTCGTTTACAACGTATGATCTTAAGTGGATCTAATGTCATTTGACCAGCGTGCTGTCGCACAAAAACACGTCATTTTAAAATGATGACCATGACCTTATCCATAGCTTCTGAAAATTGTTCTTTTACATTTTGAATAATATGCAATTTATATTTGATTCGTCGTCATTGCGCATGCTATTTTATTCGTATTGAATCTGGTTCTAAAATTTCCTATTCGCAAAGCCCTACAAGTACAGGTCGTCGACAGATAAAGCATCTGTTCCGAGCACTGCCGTGCAAAGAGCTGTTTGAGACGCGAGCTCATGTAATTCTAAGAGTTTACGCTGAATAACTGATACCCACTTTGTCTCTTACGTTGCGCGCTATATGTGACAGCGGAGCATCTTCTTTGCATCAACAGGAAACTATGCAAAGTAGCTTGCCCCAGCATATAAGAAAATGAGACTCCGATTCTGCCGGCGGGAGCACAGTAAGTGGTCTCCTTTACCTGTCAGGTGGGGTGTACGTGCCACTTAATTCAGTCGTTTGACAACAAGCTGACCACTCTTAAATGCGGAGCATTGCTTAGTCGCACGATGTCGTGGATGCAGCGTCAGTGGTGCCGTCCTCAACCCCACTGTCCGTGCTCGCGTATCGTGCCGGCCCAGGAAGACACCCGCAAAACTGTTGCCCCCCCCCCCCCCCCACACACACAACAGTTCACTGGCCACCCGGTATATGTAAGCACTGCAGATCGTGCATTTGGAACTCAGTCAAGGGCGTCTTTACTTGGCTTCCGCTTGACTTGACGCATTGCTGGACTCTAGTAGATGCGATGGAAACAACAGTGGCAACAGTCTTCAACCACTACTGGGGCACAACCCAACATCACCGTCCTCCAACTCGTTGAAGGCAACGCCTCTCCTTTGTTTAATAAATTAGAATAACAAACGCAAAATAGGAATTAAGCATTCTTTAACCATAACCAATTAAGAAACATTCACGCAATACCCCCATCGCCCTGTAACGCATTTACTCGATCCCCCCCCCCCCGCCCTTGAGAAAATGCCGGCAGGTTTTTTTTTTTTTCGGCACTGCTTCGTACACACAGTTTGTTGCAGACGTGTCGTGAAAGATTGGGAGAATGTTACAGGTCAATTTCTCTGAACATGTCATTATGTTAACCTGATAACTTACACGCTTGTATTACTTAGCTCGCTGCATTCATTTATTAACGAGGTCAACCAAAAGGAGCAACAAGAGAAAGCCAAGTGGGTTCAGCCCTGGGTTCTGGAGACTGCTTGTTATTGCACAAACCAAAATAACTTGCTTTGCAAACGAATGTGTTTCTTTTTTCTGCCGATAAAACGTGCGCACGGCGCATTTACCAGCAGCCTATGGATAGAAACAGGTCCAAAAGAACAGAGAAGTTTATAACAATCTAAATAGGCGTTAAATATGACTTTAATCATTTTCAGTGATACATGATTGTAATAAGCAAAATGGAGGACCGAAGCAAAAAAAGTAATAGACACGGTGCTTGAATTTGGCGACATGCCTCGAAGATATTACTAGCGCGCGCTACTACTCCGTACGCAGCCTGCAGCATGATAATGCATGTGAACGCTATTTTTTAAAGAAGGACACGAAGTCAATTTTTTAATATTGTACACGCTGAGAAAAGGCGATTAGCGTTCGAAAGTGCGCCACGCAAAAAATAGTGCAAGCCATTTTCTTCGAGCACACTCAAGACTGCGCTGTACGTCGTCTGCTCAACGCCACGCGCCCTAGAGTTACTGCATATGCTACCTTTAGGTAGAGGTAGCATATACAGTAACTCTAGCGCAACTCTGCTACCTAAAGGTAGCATATACAGTAATTCTAACGCGCCCCTGCGTACAGCGCCCCTTGCGGCATTGATCCACTTTGGGGACCGGTTTCCGCGGGCGCTTTTCACACCTCCCCATTCTAGACACCCTTATGGTGACCACGTCGGGAAAAGAATCGCGTTAATATGAGTAATTTTAAAGCGTTTTAGAACACCAAATGAACAACCAGGTGTTATTTAATGCGAATTGCGCAACGACTGTGTCGTCGAATGCCCCAACCCTTTACACAAGATTGACCTTATTCATCCAATAACTGCAGCGCATACCCACTGTGGTGTATTGTGAGGATTACCGAATCTACTGGCATAATTGTTCATTGAAGTCAGCCACAGCAAAAAAAAAAAAAAACATTGCACAGTCTGTTGCAAATGTGCAGCAGGTACCACACTTCTCCGAAGAATGACGAACGATGGCGTAGTGAATGCATACCTATTACACAATGATTTATGGCGTAGCGGGTACCTTGCAAATGTTATTGCCGCAGCTTACAAAAACGTGTTTAGAAAAGGCTCTGAAAGGCCGCTCGTCCAACTTTTGCTGTGACCATGCTGCGCGTTCCACACAGGCCTGACGGTTTTCTGGTGTGAGAGCGATAAACGTCGCTGTTGTCATAACATCTTTCACTGCATTAACATAACGCATTAAAAAGCAACCAGTCGAGAAACCAAGAAAAGTTCGGTGTTGCCGCGGTGTAAACCGACACAAACACCATGGATCCGTGCGCATAATAAGATACGTTTATTGCACAGGTGATGATAATGTACAAGCACTTAAATGTACTTACAAGGTCACACACACACATGATAGCAAACACGCCTCAAGTTGTAGGACACTGATCATGCAGGTAGGCGATATACAGTAATAAAGAAATAAATAATGCAAGCCTGCACCTTAATACCTCCGAAGGGCTCACAATAAAATTTAGGGCATTTAAATCTGCAAACATGAAACAAATTCCGCTTAAGCTCAAATAAACTTTTGTCATTTCCTTTGCCTGCATGCATTTGACAAAGACACCTGAACATCTGTCGCAGAAAATTGGTGTGCGGAAGCGGCGTAATTTGCTAAGTTGCAAACGATGATGTGCTAAGAGGATATACTAATTTCCAAAGGGTGGCTCTTTACGCAAATTATCTCTGACCATCATCGGCAGTCCAACGTCGGAGAATGTTGTTGACACCTTGAAAAATATCACAGACAATCGAAAGCATATTTTTCATGTCTTCGCTTAGAAATCGCAGGATTAGTCACACAAAAATTTCATAACAAAACGTCATCATCCAGGACATTTGTGCTTTTTCAATTTCTATGGCACGTACATATAATGCAACAATGATAATCTGTTGTTGAAAATAGTCAAGCAGACAGAGCACAATTTGTTAAATATATAGCGTACAACTAGAAATTAAAATAAAATTGCATTTTTGTGCCTTTTATAAAAGATTTACGGATTATTATCGAAAGACGTACATCGTGCAATGAGAACTACACTTTGAAATATATCACAGACAAAATTAAGTACTTGTCTCTCGGGTTATGAAAGGACGGCACCTCAGTAACGGTTTCTGGGCCGGACCAGTCCAATAAACGTAGACACACTGCAGTGGCGGCTAAGGCAGGGGCTGTCGTCCAGGAAGACGCCTTCGGACGATCTCCACTTTGCGATGGTCGGCACCGTGTTGTCGGGCCTCCACTGACGCAACCAAGTCCGAACCTGAATCGTTCCACGCACGTCCAGGTAGTGCGCGTGAAGCGACCGCAGGTGCGGCAAGGAGCCTTCCAGGATCATAAAGAAGTCTTCAGCCGCGCTCTCGGGGGTCCGGGTCGCGGTCAGAACGCACAAGTGAAGCAGGCTGCGTACCGCGCTCAAGTTTTCGGCAAATCGCTGTCCCAGGATTTCCCTTCCAACAATGAGCGTCAACGAAGTCAGTAGCGGGTTGAAGTTGAGGAGATCACCAAGGCTCGACTTACAGTCACGCAGTTTGGCGGCATCCTCACAGTCCAAGTGTAGGCGTAGTTCCATGACGCGGCACAGCTGAAGAAAGTTCAAGTCGGCGACCGTAGTCGTCTCGCCGATGCTGAGCCGGCGCAGCCGGGTGGTTTCGTGCAGCGTCGAGAAACGACGCGCTGTGAAGAGCAACGGACGATGGCAAGCCTCGCACGACCGGACGCCATCGCTTCCGACGTCCAGATGCTCGAGAAAGAGGCAGCCACATGCGAGAGATTCGAGGGAGTATACGTGGTTGACGCCGCATGGCGCGACCGCCAGGGAACGAAGATTGGGCAACGTCGAGGCGACCACCAGGCAGCAGTCAGCTTCTTCGGTGAAATGAAAGGCGGTCACGTTGAGTTCCACTAAATGGGAGACGCAGGCGTCGAAGAACTGCATCATCGGGTTCATGTAGCCTCGGTGCGCCGTCGGCATCGTCGGGACGTCGAATCCCCTGGGCGCCACTAGGCCTAGGCACAGGCGTGTGACGTCCTTCCATGAATCGGCTTGCCCAGCGGCGTGTTCGAACAGGCAGGTCGATCTCGCGTCGCCTTCGACGACGACCACGGCTTGCTTGATGCCGCGCAGTATCACTTTCCTTTCGACCACGTCCGCGAAGACGAACAGGTTGGTGGCGTTTTCGGGTTTGAACCGGCAGTGGACGTTGCCCCAGATCGCGTCTTCAGCACTGAAAGTACGACGTCGCTCGTCTCGCTCCATCAACCGGGCTCCCAGGTTCATTGGCGCAAGCAGCTCCTCGTGACTGTACTTGAAAGTCTCAAAATGTTGCTTTAGTTTCGTCAGCTTACGGCGGCAGGCTTCGGAGCTCGGCACAGCGAGCCCCTCCTTGCGGATAGCGTGCACATGCAGGTGCCGCAGTCGACGACACCGCGCCACGAAGTTTTTCAAGAAGTAAAGGGTTTCGCTTGTGACGGCAACCTCCACATACATGGTGTTCAACCTCGGGCCCTGCAACCTGGGAAAGGTACGAAGGTGTGTCACGGTGCGCTTGTCCAGCCAAGTTTTGTAGTGGCCGTCTTCGTGCAGTGACCACTCAAGCTTGGTGACACCGGTCAGCTGTAGGGCCAGGAGGTCGAAGAGAGCGTTTGGTTCAACGGTGCAGTTGACGCAGCTCAACTCACGTAGGTTTCGGCAGTAGCGCGCTACGTCCAGAATCGACGATGAAGGGAAAGCCAGGCAATTGTTAAAGCGAAGCCGTCGGACGTACACAACGAGAGGCACGCCTTGTACCTGGTCGCCGTCGATGAGCTGCTCGCGTTTGGCCAGTACGAACTTCTTGACGATCCGCTCATCCGTTTCGGGGTCGAAGGTCAGTCTTCTCAGGACCTTCGAGCAGAACGCAAACCGCTTCAATTTGGGCGATGCCTCGGCCACAGCCAAGAGGGAGGCGGCGTCCAGGTATCTGATTATCCTCCTCCATAGGTCGAGTGGGAAAACTCCGACGTAGTTCGGTGTTCGTCGTGGAGTTACCGAAACGTTTGTTGCCGTAGAAGTCGATGCCATAGCTCATCGTACGCGAATTAGGGCGGTTAGACTGTACAGTTGCAACCCGAAAACCACAGCTACAAGCGAAGATATGTTCACGAGGAATAGAAGACTGTCGGTATCGAGGACGTTGATATAAAGAACCTAAGACTCGAAGTCTCCTGCAACGAAGGACTGCACGCGAATGAATCTCGTAGCGAAAGGATCATCCTAGTTTTCAAGTTCCCCCTCTCTCTTACCTTACTGGGAGAGGTACCTTGAAAAAAAAGGAAAGGATGCGAAGGAAAATGTTGCTTTGAGAAAGGAGATGTTGAAGAAAAGATACCGGCAAACAGAGCAAGATCAGATACGGGCAAACAGAGCAACCTAGGCCAGCAGCTGGCGGGGAGAATACAGGAATTAGGACAACACGTTTTTGTTCCCAAAAACCACTTGAAAAAGAAAGCATATCGAATTTCAGGTTCAGGCTGAGAGAAACTTGTCACGTCCCCTTAGCACAGTACTTGGAAACATTCCTTTGTTCCCCAAGGAAGGGTTTTGGAGAGGAATTTCCAAGCCTTCATGTTTTGGATTGTTCGCTAGTGAGAGTGCATAGTGTCTCCCCACTCCCGCCATTTCAATCCTTCCTATCCAGTCCAGTCCCAATACCCAACCCTTGTCCGAGGCATCTACATACGTATGTAGTGGTTTTCCCACCTTCCATGCTCATTTTGTTATTCCTCACTCCTCCTCCTCTGATGTCCGCCGTTCATGTGCCAGGTGCCCGACCCCGACCGTTGTTACTATTTCGTGCTGTTATTATTGTACTCTCTTTCGCCTAAAAGCAAGAAAAAAAGGGGGGGGGGCGGGAGAAATTTGCATTTTTTAAAATGTTTTCCCCGTTAAGCAAAGTACCAACTACACATCGTGGTTATTCCTTGCTCTCACTAGCATCCTCACGGAAGGTTCATCTTTGACGAGGCACGCCTTTCAGAGACACGTGAAAGCAGTACACAGTGTGCATTGACGTCACCGTTGCCGGTATGTCCGGGTACCTCTGGTTGACAGGACACGTGCGCTCTCACTCGAAGGTGCGCAGCAAGAAGCTGTGCCATCGGATTAGTGCCGATGCACCCCCTCCTCCTCCGTGTCCCTTTGTGTTCACCTTCGGCGCAGCTGGCGGACAGAAGAAAGGGGGGACCGAAGGACTGTGTTAGGCTGCCTAACTGCTTGTTCTCCCCTGCACGGACCCTCTTTGATGCCATAAGGAGTCACGTTGACCGCCATTTCTGGGTAGCAAGAGCCGAAAACCCGTCTATCACATCCTGTCAACACTACCCCTTTGTCGAGGGTGAAAAGCTTTAGACCCCACATTCGTTCAGCCCTACGTGAATAGAAAAAATCGTGTCTATGCAGAGTATTGTGGGCTACGGCACCCGTCTGCATCGACTTCCGGTTTGAGATGCCATTCCACCGCACGGGCATTCTTGCCAGAGGCGTTGCTTTCTGCACGTCTCATCTATAGCACTCGCGGTGCCCTTTCCTCGAAAATTGCTGCATTGAATACTTTTTCTTTGTAACCGCAATCAGTTTGTTATTGCTCATAATCACGACTTACCTTTAAATGAGGTTCGTTCCGGCGTGCCTCACGGATTAGTACTAGGATCACTTGTTTTCTTAATCTTTGTTTACAATCCACCATCCACGTTGAGTTCTGACGTTCTCTTGCTTGCTGACGATTGCGCAAATTACCGTGAAATAACCAGCACTCACGATTATAGTGCTCTTAAATTAGATCTGAACTACAGACATGAATGGTGCAATCAATGGAATGAATGAAAATAAATATTAGGAAATGTAAAATTTTACTTGTTCTTAGAAATTTCACCACCCTTCCATTGCAGCTATTGAATAATAACCCATTAGATCCTGTTGTATGTTTCCACAACTTGAAATCGATCTTATCTGTTCACAGTGAGTACATAATCAATAAAGCTAACAGCACGCTTGGTGGCTTACGTCACAACTTTTACAACGCCCCATCAGTCTTAAAATTATTGCTTTAACAATCATTAGACCACGCCAAACTAGAGTATGACGCAGCAGTGGGGGATCCACACAACTAAACCCTCATCTTTTCTCGGGGGATAGCTCAAAACAGTTCAGCACGATTAAATTATGCTAACTACAACAGCCCTTCCAGCATATCTTTAAAGGGACGTTTTACCGTTCGGAAAACTTTTCTGATTGTGGCGCAAATAAAAAGATTGTACATCACACCGGCAGCAGCGAGCATGCTTTCGTGCCAGAAAAAAAAAGAATTTTAATTTTAACTTGATGTTGAAACTCGATAAACAGTGACCACTGGCGTCACCCGACAGCGAATGTGGTCAATCTTGACGATCTATTGGTAGGACAAGAAATCTTCACAGGAAGACGTATTTTGCTTAAAAACAAACACTTTTGAATTAAAATTGTATTTTATTAACATGAGGCATAGGTAGCGCGGGACAAATTTTTGTTTGTTTATTTCTTACGCGTTTGAATAGGCGCCTGGTGGCGCTGCCGGTGGTGTGTTCGCTTGCCTGCATGCCAGGTGGAGCAACGTCGCACCTGTTGTCGCACCTGTCACACCTGTTGACTCAAGCTTCACACTGGAGGAGTGGAAGATGCTTCTACGCAGCCCCGCTCTCACTGCTCAGCTCACGGCTGTACAGCGGGCTTGCGAGGTGGCCGCCAGGCTCCGCTTGCAGTTTCCTACGTGGGACGGAGCCAGGTGTGCGACTCAGTCATGTTCCGCAGGAGCACAATAAAATTATTTTTCTTCCTTCCTTCCTTCCTATCTTATTTTGGCTCTTAAGCTGGTGAACCAGATTTAGTCTAGCTTTATAAAGCTAGAAATTTAATTTCAACATTGTGTAGCAGATGGTCCTGTCGGTCTCGTACCGGGAAGCCAGATGCGGCAGCCTACACTCATCAAGATGAACTCATCATAAGGAAACTTCAGTATGCACCGCATTATTTCAAAATAAAAAATGGTTAGAAATAATGCATTCTTGTTCATGTATAGGAAGGATCATCCGTCAGAATTCGCAGTATTGCACTCTCATTGGATGATGAGTTAATTAAAAAGGCTGCGACAACTACCGCTTCACTTGGTTTCGAAAATATGTGGCCTATTTCTCATAATTAGATGTTATCTAAGAACTTTCCAATTGACTCCGCTTTTTGATCTAGTCGACAAAGGGCACTTTTTTCAGTGGTGTTAAAACTACCGACAATCCTATTGACAATGTTTTGGACAAAGATATACCGAACGTTTTCAAATAAGGCAGACCGAGCTCTATGCGGTCTCTGTCCTTCACCCAAAATTGCGTCCGAAGGCAAAAATGAATCAAAGCTGTTGTGGCAGTTCTCAGAAAAGGAGCGTACAGTTTCGTATTTTTTAGCTTGTTTGCATATCTGTTCACGGACCTAATGCTATAAAGATTTAGCTATCGGTTTCAACGAGACATACCGAGCAATAATTGTAAGCAGTGAATATTATGTAAAAAAAAGGTAATAAATTATTTTCACAACTTCGGTTAAGCAGCCCTCGCTAGATGTTCGGATAGTACTCAGTGAATTGCAACATTAAAGAACCCCAGGTGGTCGATATTTCTGGAGCCCTCTACTACGGCATTTCTCATAATCATATGGTGGTTTTGGGACGTTAAACCCCACAAATCAATCAATCAAATCAATTATTTGCAACATATAATGGGGAGCATCACTAGCCTTTCAGTAAACATGTAACAACTGTATGTTTTAAATGACGCTTTTGTGGACAAAAGCGTCATTTATAGCGTCATGTAACAACTGTATGTTTTAAATGGCGCTTTTGTGTTTTAAATGACGTTTTTGTGGACAGCAACACTTTTAAGTAAAACGTAGGAAATGTAAATGCGGGAACAATGATACAGCTATTAGATATAGACGCCAGCTAGTGTAGCACTTATTGTTCCGTTGTTCTTGTTGGAGATGATGACTTAAGAGGGCTCACCAGTGCGAGCGTTAATAGAAAACAGATGTCTACTTTTAGACTAGCTCGTCCAAATTTGGTCAGACCTACATAGAATTTTCAGCACTGTATTCTTTTTCAGTGTAAGGAGAAAATGTTGCAGACAAATTTTCTACTCAGGCGTTCAGTTTTTATTTTCTCAGAAAGCAATGGTAAATATCCAGAAAAATACTTCGGTAGTCTCGCTCTCTTATGTTATCTCCTCAAGACGATAGCTCAAGTAATAAATTAATTTCCATAACATTTCCTCGCTTTTTATTTCCTTATTGTTAGGGTTTATTTTTATGCAGATGAGTCCAGTGGTTCACATTTCAGAGACTCAAAAAGTGTTGTGTGTGCTTTCTGTGTATATTTAAAAATCGCGCCACATTCAGGAGGCGCGACGTGGCTTCATCTGGTGCCACCTATGCTCAGCGATACTACAGCCTGCCGCCAACTACTCATGTGGATGTGTTCGTGCGCCACGGAGAAAAGAAATAGACGTGCTGACTTCACTTGAAACAGCTTTTTTGTGTGTTGGGGGGGGGGGGCGGGGGGTGACTGGAGAGGCGGGGGAGGGTTGTAACAGTTTATCCTCGTTTTTGTACTTTCATCCCATCTGCCAAGCGTGCGACACGCGACAATGAAGTGGAATGCTGCGTGTTCGCCCCAAACACAAAGCAGCATTTGGATGAACACTTTCTCAAAGCAGAGTCACCCCAGCAGGTTGTCCAGGAATGCTCGGTGTTCAGAGACGATTGTTGCCAAAGTAGTTATTCCCTCACCATGCCTAATCGTGGCATTCAGTGGCCCAGGGGCTTGCTGTGGTTGCAAAAATAACAGTGGTGGCTTCTGCAGCAAAGAGACTTACTTGTCCACGGTTGCTCCCTTCGGGCGATCGGGATGACACGCAGATTCAATGAGAAACGTGACATCAGGACTGTTTAGAAACCTATACACGAAAAAACGAGGCCTTAAGTATAGATTTCTTTCGCTTATATATATATATATATATATATATATATATATATATATATATATATATATATATATATATATATATATATATATATATATATATATATATATATATATATATATATATATATATATATATATATAAGGGAAAGAAATCATTTATCTTCAGCCAGAGTTAAAAAATATGCCAACACACGCAATTACGACGCGTCCAAATGCATATTGCTGACCGTTGTCTGGAGTTAGTCAAACTATTTTTGTGTGCTAAAATAAATTTAATTAGATCTGTTTAATTAGCTAACTTTTGAGGGGACCGAAAATAGAATAAAATTTCAATGAGAAAGTTGTAGATAGGTTTGCAAACCGTCCGATTAGACAGTTTGAACTTTATGTCTGTTAAGCCCGTGTTAGAACGATGTACAGAGCAATTTCTAGCAAAATGATGGTTGTAAATGCTTATTAATTTTTGCTGAACTCGCTCAATGGCGTCACTGCCAGATTTAGCCATGCTATTCCATAATAATAATAATAATAATAATAATAATAATAATAATAATAATAATAATAATAATAATAATAATAATAATAATAATAATAATAATAATAATAATAATAATAATAATAATAATAGTTATTATTATTATTATTATTATTATTATTATTATTATTATTATTATTATTATTATTATTATTATTATTATTATTATTATTATTATTATTATTATTATTATAACTGTACTGCGTCTGAGAACCGCTGAATAAAAGAAGTGTTTACTGCTTTAGAAAAAAAATTATATGAAATAATGTGACATCATTTGAGGTAATACGCTAATTACACTTCACTGATCTGGGTAGTTTATGAGCTAAAGACGTACGACGCTAAAGACTCACGAGAATACTTCGATGAGTCTTGGTGTTCAACAAATTAGTGAGCCCGATCGGAAACAACGCTAAATTATTATTATTATTTGATTTGAATACACAAGGACACACAGGAAAGAGGGAGAGAGCAAGCTGGCAAGTGCCACCTTGAGGGGCACAACGCCTGTTTACTCTTTCGGGAAAAGGGAAAAAACAGAGGAAACAAAGATTAGAGGGGAGAAAGAGCAAAACAGATGAGAAACGGGAAAAAAATGACGAAGAATTCGACGAGTATAAGTAAAAACATAAATAAAAATATTAAAAAGAAAAAAAGACCGTCTATAAATGGGTGACCAGGTCCGTTTGGTTCATAAATGTAAGGAGAGCTCTGTGAGCCTGGTCGCGTCGGGAAGCACTACCACTCGGAAAGAGCTAGTCATCCAGGGTCGCGCGCTTGAGTCCTAGGAATTTATATTCCATAATCAGCAAAGACCGCTGCGTAGCAAATGTAGGACAGAGCACTAGGAGATGCTCAAGTGTTTCGCAGGAGCCACAAGCTGCGCACAACGGGCTGTTTACACGCCCTTGGCGGTGCGATTGTTCACGCTCCAGCACAGAGCCCACTCTTAAATCGTACAACAGCGCTCGGGAACTACGAGGCAAGCCACGGCCACGAACACGGGGAGGGAACGATCCATTCGCCACACGCTGGTCTGGGTGCTGCTTTAGGATGTGTCGGCGTATAAGCAGACGAAGCATGTGGAAGCGAATCATTGTTCGGTTAATAGTACATCTAATTTCCATTTTTGGAGACTGTTCAACACACTCAAAATAAGCGCGCGCTTATTTTAATTTAATTTTTATTTAAGTCCGTGATCAATCATTAAACAAACCTTTGTGGTCATAGACGCTTGTGGTGGCTGTAGGTGATTCTACGTGAAATCAAACATGCACGGCCGGTCGACCTGTTAAATTTCTTTCACAATTTCATATATTGTTTCCTGATGTGTGGAAACAAGAGATCCGCAATAGTTTTTTGCTGGAAAACTTTTTTTCGAAGCGCAGTAAATCAACTATGGCAAAGAGGTGGAGTCCCACGCTTACCTGCACTGCTTTTTTTTCGACTTTGGCGATGACTTACGCAAAATATATTGAAGCTACCTACCCCAAATTTGTTTAGCTAAAGGTAGGCGCATTTGCCGTTACGGTAAATTATGTCTCGCTTCTGTGTCTTTTAAGCAACTGTAATATGAGCCTGCATTCCATACTTCGCCAGCAGGAAGGCCGATCTACAATTGCCTATCCTTGAGGAAGAGCATTAATTTGCGGGCCCCAACTGTAAGTGAAACCAGCTTATTCTGAAAGCTGATTTGCGAGAAAATAAGTGGGGTAAGTTTAGATAATATGAAAAATGTTTTTTTTTCTAATCGTCGTAAGATGTTTCCCTTTCATGCTGTTTTATTGAAGTTAGCGCGATCGCATGAATTTAATGTAAACCCTCATTAATTTATTCTTTGGTAGTTTTACAAATAAGCTTTCTGAAAAGTACTGTGGAACTTTCGCCGCTTTGTCACAAGCCTTTCTTGAAATAAAGGCCCACAAACTAGGAAGAAATAACCTTTCCTGAGTTGATTTTAAAATTTTTTATGTGCACTGCCCATAGCAGCAAGAAATAATTGGACGTAAGGGCGATTACGCCTACATTTAGCTAAATCAATTTGAGGTAGTAGCTTCAATATACTTTGTGCATTCACCGCCAAAGTAAAAAAAAAGCATACTAGGTGAGCATGGCACTCAACCTCTTCGTTATTGTTGATTTACTGTGCTTCGAGAAAACGTTTTCCGGCAAAACCAATTACAGATCTCTCCTCTCCATTCATCAGGCGGTAGTATACAACAAGTTTTGAAAGTAATTTAAGAGGTCGACCGGCCACGCTTTGTTCGATCTTACGCGCAACCACTCAGTAAACGGCGACAGCGGAATAAGAGACAGCAGCGGGACAGCAAGGACAGCCGCCACTGCATGGACGCGGAAGTTAGGCTATGGTCGCCTATTAGCGGCATGTTAACCCAACCGCATGCACATGATTTTCCAGCGACAGTGACAAGCGACAGGATGTGCTGTCGCAGGCAGGCCCATCTCCGTCCCTTATCGCATCGCGCGATTCGGGAAAAGTAGAAAAGATCGCTTGTCAGCCGCAAACTAGCGCGGCTATTTCCGGCAACATGGCTGTACCCCTGGTCTTCGCTTCGGTTGCGACTCGCTCTCGATTCTTGTTATCCGTGCGTACCTCAAGGAATGCAAGCTATCGACCACCTTCTTTATTCGCATCTCACGCGGAAAGTGACCAGCTGCGCTATTTTGTCGTAAATCTTGTTATCGATGGCCGTCTTGATGTCTCCGTCGTGGCTTGCAGCAATGGCCCTTTCCAGATAGAGTGCCTCGATGCACGCGCCCCCGCTTGCGGAGCGGAGCGCGCGGGCATCAAGGCACCCTATTTCCAGAAACTGACGCGCGCCCTCCTACGGCGGCTACAAAGCATTATGGGAAACCGGAGCGCCGGCGGAGTGCCGTCTGCTCGCGGTAGCTTTGGCTCACCACTGTTTCCCAGCGCGCGGGCGTAAAAACGCATCGTTGTCACGCGTCGTAACCCTGCTTCAATCTGCACTCACAGAAGATGCACCATCCAGAGCAACACGCATTCAGGGAACACCAGTATTCTTGACTTATTAATGACTTGGGTAATCGCTCACGTACCCGCGAAAAGGCCCATTGAATTGGAAATTTTTCTCGGCTTTCGCGGGGAGTCCTCTATGCTTCGTTGATCGTATTTCCACGTAGTGAAAGCTTTTGTCATTTGTTTAATTGTCAGTATGATCGTATAGCTTCATTATTAGTACTTTATGTCGGGGACTGTCACTCGTGATAAGCTTCCGCGCGATACACAGTGCAAGACTATGCACTTCGCGAATGATAATGTCGAAATTTCCCCCTAATTGAATGAGTTCGAACCGCACTAGGCTGTGTATATTTGAATACTAATTGCCTGTTTCAAATGCTGCGCGTGAGAAAGTTTCCACTTGGGACGCTGAGAGAAGTAAAAACCAGCTAACAGCACGTACTTTGCATGCAATATTTGCTTTCAAACAGCGTAAAACATGCTGTCTCTGCGTAGTTCCTGTTTCCACGATTGTGAGTTAGAAATTACCTTAAGAATTTTGGACCTGACTAGTTAACGATTGGAGGAAATATACAATGGGATGACCATCAGTGTGCATAATTCACACATTATTCTATTTTCCTGTTCTAGCTTCCGTGGTCTCTTGTTTCATTACAATTTATGATTACGCTAATTTAGCGATTTGTCGTTTGTGTACATCTGCCTCTCCAAGCTGCCCAAATCATACAACCATTCCTGTCACCTTCGCCAAAAAGGCCAAGGACAAAACATCTCATGAACTTGCCTGAGGGGTATTCAGAAAAAAAAAATTGTGCAGCATGAATATTCTTACGGTGCTAATAAGCACTCACTATCTGGCAACTGATAGTTTAAGCCAAAAAACGCTGCTGTGGAAAGCTGTTAATGGTCGGAATTACTTTAAAAGCAATGGTGAAAGCCTCATTCAGTGTGGGAAACGTTTAGGCGGCCACAGCAGCACTTACATAAGCAGACAATGTGAAAGAAACTAACCGTGAGTGTAGCTTTTGTATCGATAATCTTGGAACTACAACTAGCACTCTTTGCCTTGACACAGGAAAAGAGAGAGATAGAAATGCGCAAAGCCAAAATTGGTTAGACCTCTAGGTTTATGGTCAATAAAAAGCAGATGCGATTGAACGTAACTATGCAGCAAACAGTAAAATAAACACTACGTAAGAGCACAAAAAAAAAACTCGCAGGGTTTCTTAAGCATTCACCCACGGCGACCTGAAGGCGACAGCCGTCTGTTTCTTATTGTTCAATCAATTTATTGGTACCCCCCCCCCCCCCTCGAATGCTTTCTTCACCTGAAGTGGCTTTGCGCTGATTTATGACTGGAGGCATCCAAAACTTTCAGCAATTTACCTGGTTCTGCTCGGCGTCCCTGATTGGTGGGCCGACCACACAATAACAAAGCAGGGCAAAGCGACGATGTCGTCTCATGACGTCATCATGGGGCCATCATGATGACCTTACAGATTCTCGTGATCTGTGATGTCACGATGACGTCTTGTCATGACGCCATCGCGCCATGATTTTTGCATCACTCCTGTTGAAGCTGGCGCCGCGGGACGCCAAAGCCACCAACGGTCAATTTTTGTTTTTAGGCGGAAACATTAGATGCCTACACAAACGTGAAACTCGAACGTTTGCGTCCTGCGTCGGCGACGTCGAGTGATCGGGAAAAAAAAAAACGCGGCGTGATGGCAACATGTATGACATTAGTCATCGCCGAAAATCGTGACTTGATCAAAACACCACGTGAATTCACGTGATCACGTCATCGCATGACATCCGAGCTTGGTGCAATGTGGTCTCATTATGAAGGCAATGCAAAATTAGTGTCGCACTGCTTCCGTTTTTGGAGGCAGTGCGAACCTCGTTAGGTACAGCAAGTTTTCAAAAGGTTATGTGAATCGTAGCGGGCTGGGGCGTCGGCCGGGGTGTGCAAAAGGGGCACTGGCCCCTTTCAAGCTACACCTGCCCACGCCCAAGCTACACCAGTGCTCTCCCCCAGCCACGACGCAACACGGGTTCGCATCCACGGCGGAAATCCTGCTTGCAGTCATAGATGGCGGGGTTGGATCAGTACATCCACTGAGAAGAAAAAGATGATGGACTTCTCCACCAAATCATTTTAGGCGGGTGAACAGGGGCCCTGTGAATTTATAATGGGGTATCTAAGCCTCTCACCTTAATAAGTTCCTGTAGTTAACTAAAGGGTAAGCTGCAAGCGTAAAATTCCAGCCCCGTAATCACAGTGAGGACACAGATAACAAAGGTCCTACTTAGCTGCAGCAGCAAACACATCGAAGCCATGAAGTAGCACCAAGCAATGAACTAATGCTATAATTGTTGGGGTTTAACGAACTAAAACTACCACGCGATCACGAGAGACGCCGTAGTGGAGAGCTCCAGAAATTTGGGCACATGGGCCTGAAGCATTTTCGCCGCCATCGAAAATGCGGGCGAGGAGGCCGGGATTCAACCCCACGACCTGCGGGCTGGCAGCCGAGCGCCTTTGCTACTGGACCACCGTGGCGAATCAGCAATGAAATTATAACATTCCAGAACCGAGCAAGTGTGTCCGCCGCTTTCCTTATTCGGCATGTTCAGTGATGATCACGGCTATTTGCGACGAACAATACAGTCTAGTATGCGTGAATGAAAGTCAGAGCGATCAGAAGAAGCGCTTCTTCACAATAGCAGCTCCTACGAGCACACTAGCGGGAAGCGTGGTGCCGCCGCGGCATGACGCGCGTCTTCGCCGCCGAGCGGTGAAAAGCGGCACGCTGGCATGACGATAGTTATAGCGCGTCGTTTTGTTCTCGCGCTATAACTATCGTCATGCCATACCAACTAGCCCAAGCTGCCACACTTCTAAGGCACGCTGGCCCCATCTGCGGGAGTCACGTGACAATAGTTTCGAGTGGTCTCGCAGCGGCTCGCGAGATTTCGCGCGCTTTTTCGTCGTCTGTTCTTAGCTCTCCGACTTAACGGTGCAATCGTGCGAACAATGGCCGGCGACGACGATCTCCTCGCAACGCTCAACGTTATCATGATGGCGTGTCTGCTGTTGCTTCAGCGTCGTCGCTCTCGAAATGCGCCGCGAAGATATTGGGTCCATCAGCTTTGGAGGTACAGAGATACTGAAGGACCGGCCCACACACTGCTTCCCCGTCTGCGTGCAAGGGATGAAGTCTATTTCCGAGAGTAAGTAATTTATATCATTCACTGTTTAGTTTTGTTAAAAATCAGTTGACGGCAAATTTTCAGGTGCCAAGAAGGGGCAATCAAAACGAGGTTTTATGCCTCCAACTTCGTCAATATAGGCATAATAAATTTGTACATGAATGCAAATCTTTTCAAGGATTGTACAGGTCGCGCATGACATCGCATGGCATTCATGGTCGTGTGCACGAGGGGAAGGGGGCGCGCAGAAAGTCTGCCTCTTTAATTAACTGCGTTATGGCCACTCATGTTTCTGATAATGGTCGACAGCCAAAAGTCCATGAATGAGACGGCGGTCCCTTGGCTGTTTACTTCCCGTCTTTACTTCAGGAAGGCCATGGGCCGAATAGTTTAACGAGGTCCCCCTAGGTAACTCTGTGTACGCCTATGCGCACATTCACTTTTCAATGGCCACTGTTGATTACCCGAGTATTGCGTATGGTCAATGTTACATAGCTAGCCGCTCAGCCACGGCCAGCATACGCAGACAACCGCAGACTAGGGCAACGAGTGAAAAAACGTTTATTGTTTCGCGCGAGCTTCTTTTGTAGCTTCATCTACGAAGCAGGGAGAGGGGGAAAAGGGGGGCGGGAATGGCTATCGCTTCCGCCATCGACAGAAACACGAAGGGGGGAAAGGGGGACGTAGAAGTAGGAGAGTTCAGTTCGCAACACTTCTCTCTTCTTAAAAATGGAACCGTTGTACTGGCTTGCGTTGTCTGGTAGAACGCCGAAGCACTGGTTCCGCGCTTGGGGTCGCCGCTTGTGTAGGACCGGCCTGTGGCATGGTTGGCACTGGATGGTCGTGGGGGCTTGCGGTAGTGAGCGCTTCTGGAGGCAGCACGGTGGAGCTTGTAGTTGAGGGCCCCGGCGATCGTTTCGGCAGCATGGACATGTTAGACTCTGATAAGGATGCAGAGCCCGGCGATGGGGACTGCGATGCTTGTCGAGGGCGCACTTGGTCAACGTGGCGTCTGACTACAGAATGAGGAGTTTGGACGGTCACCATTCGGGATCCTGCAGTGGACTGCACACGCCCTGGTGTCCACTTTTCTCCGACACCGTAGTTCCGCACGTACACGTTGCTTTCCATGGGGACCACCCAGTCATCTGATGCCGGCGGCGAGTCTGCAACAGTGGAGGGAAAACACGCATCCAATCGTGAACGTAACTGGAACCCTAGCAGCAATTCTGACGGAGATTTTCCCGTCTTCTGTGGTGTTCTCCTGTAGTTGAACAGGAGCCGCACAAGGTTGTCCTCCAAATTACCCTCCCTCATCTTCCGAAGTCCATCCTTTATTGTACGCACTGCTCGTTCTGCCGCTCCATTAGACTGTGGATGAAAGGGCGCCGTTTTCAGATGCATTATGTTGTTCTTTGCCACGAACGTAGCAAAATCCTGGCTAGAAAACTGTGTCCCATTATCCGAAACAATGGTTCGCGGGACGCCGAATCGACTGAACATGGCGCGCAGACAGGTGATTGTGCTTGTTGTGGTGGCATGCTTTACTGGCACGGCTTCTATCCACTTGGTATGGGCATCTACTGCAACTAGAATCATCTTGCCTGCTATGGGTCCGGCAAAATCGACATGTAGCCGCGACCATTTTTCATTGGTTTTCGGCCAGTTTACTGGTGGTGCCGCTGCCGGCATTGGCATGTTTTGGGCACAGTTCGTGCAGCCGGCTGAAAGCGCTTCAATATCGCGATCTAGTCGGGGCCACCAAAATTTTGACCTTGCCACTGCTTTCATTCCTGACGAGCCTTGGTGGGTCTCGTGCAACAGTTTCAAAAGACGGTCCCGCGCTTTTTCCGGTATCACTACGCGATGCCCCCAATACACTAGACCATGGGCTACGGACAGTTCTAGTTTGCGGTCGAAAAACGGCCGCATCGTTTCCTCCAACTGTTTTGCACTTTTGGGCCAGCCATGTAATATACAATTCTTTACCGCCGTTACTGCGGGGTCTGTGGCCGATAGCTGCTGTAGCTCCCGTGTTGTGATAACGCCATCGTCAAAATTATCCAGAGCGAGGACATATTCCGGTGGCTCACCCACGTCATCAGCCTCCGTAGACCGCAGTGGCAGCCTGCTCAGGGCGTCCGCGTTGAGCAACTGTTTTCCCGGCGTGTATTGCAGCTTGTAGCGGTAGCCACCCAAGTACAGTGCCCAGCGCTGGATACGTGCTGCAGCCAGGGGTGGCGTCGGGCGGTCGGATTGCAACAAGCTCAAGAGGGGCTGGTGGTCCGTCACGAGAGTGAATTGGCGACCTAAAAGGTAATCACGAAACTTAGTGACGCCAAACACTAAAGCCAGGGCCAGCATACGCAGACAACCGCAGACTAGGGCAACGAGTGAAAAAACGTTTATTGTTTCGCGCGAGCTTCTTTTGTAGCTTCATCTACGAAGCAGGGAGAGGGGGAAAAGGGGGGCGGGAATGGCTATCGCTTCCGCCATCGACAGAAACACGAAGGGGGGAAAGGGGGACGTAGAAGTAGGAGAGTTCAGTTCGCAACAGTCAAACATACATAAAAAATAATACTTGAAAACTTGGAATACTGATTCAGAAGCACTACTTCATGTCTTACTGATGCGATGAATTAGGAACAAATAAATTCATTTAAATACATACTATACAATAAGTTAAAGAGACAATGATTTATTAAAAATTTAACATGTTCTTATGTGAGAGCTGTTAGGTCCACACTGGCGATTTTTGTGTGCACAATGACAATATTCGAATTGAACAGGGCATTCATCCTAACACTGCCAAATACAGCCCATTTGATGTTCAAAAAAATACGTTCGGTGAGCATGAGGAACGTAGTCTAGCAACCGCTGTGAAAATTGACAAAACAACAGGGAACTGCCACTATTTCCCAATTTAATGTTGCGCCTCCCATCACTGAAAATAAGTGCATACACTGGTGAAGTACGCACAGTGTTAACAGATGCTACTGAAGTGAAGTTGTATTAGGGGACATTCAATGACTGAACCTACACTGGGGTCCTAGAGTGCTGAGGCTTAAGAACTTCTGTAGCTTATTTAAGAACAGGTCTGTAGTTCTTGTCCAAGACCCACTGTAACTTTGCACATGCCCTTTCAGGCACTGGTCATTCAGGAACAGTGGCTATTCTTTTCTACATATATACTGTATGCAATGTTTGCAATTAGAGTTCCTCCACAATGTCAGAGTTTTTTGGTACTGTTTGTGAAGAACATGTAGATTTTGATGCACAAGTAGGCAGCATCTCCTAGCAGGCTATCCACAAAAAGGGCAGCTTGAGCCTTCCTGATAATAGTTCTCTAAACACCTGAAAAGCTGTTAATACTGACCGTGATGTCCAAAGAGTTGCAGCTATAATACTCAAGAGCTTCTAGGTATGCTCATAAATGTTCGATGATGGGTGCTGGCAGAATGGTTGCGTAAGGCAGCTTCTCATCAACTTTTAGCGTACTCTTAAACAAGACAGAGGACAGAATATGCTTGCTTAACAGTGTGCTAAAATAAAATATATTGTAAAATGGATTACTAACATCTCCAAGCCTATGCTCTGTCAGGTTACATTCTCGTTGTATGAGCTCGCATGAGCGGGTGTCCTGAGAAACATGGCCTTGTCCTGGCAAAGTAGTGTTCGTAAGAAGACAATTTTCATGTAAAGAATCAATGAATAGAGGTTGTGTGCTCGAGTCGATGTTTTGACAAGCAAACTTGTCTTTTTCAAGGCTAGAATAGAACAGTTTCGGTCTAGCCTTGAGGAAGACAAGTCCACTTGTCAAAATGTCGGCTCCAGCAAAGTACCTCTGTTCACTGATTTTTTCTATTTTTCCCTTCCCGCCATTATCATTCATTTAGGCAAAAATGGCCATATTTGGTATTTATATACACCATAAAAACTACAGAAAAGCCCTCAGTAGCCTCTAATTTATGATCTTAAATGAAAGCAGCACGATAGGAGTGCAAGGAACAAAAAAAAAAAGCAACACCCTAAAATGCGGTTTCTAGCAATCAGCCTCATTTTTCAGTTTCCTCCAAATGCCACCAAGGACTTTTGACACATTTCTCAGTCTCGTTGGACCACTGATCGAGAGAAGAGTGACGCGGTTTCGGCTGCCAATTTCTGCACATGAAAGGCTGGCGATGACCCTGAGGTAAGTCAATCAAAAGAAAAGTAATAATGAAGTAACACGTTTGCAGCTCTGTACTGCATGCTAAAGCAACAAAACCTATGTTTACTAATATAGTAATATTCACGCTTTCAGCTCAATAACATACACTCCAAGTTAGCACCATAGAATAGTTATTAGGTTATGGTCTTAAAATGAATAGAAAATACAGTTCCATGTTTATGTAACCTTAGCACATAGCAGAGGTGGAAAACGACACCACCTGCCGAACGCAGATGAAGATATTCTGTCATCATCTCTGTCATTTATTTTATGCCCATTCATCTGTTTATACACATTCTTTATTGTTTCTTTCATCTTTATTTATTTTATTATGTATTACCCTCTTCCTTTTCCTAGGCATTGAGCTGTGCTCCCTATCAGGCTGTGGAAATTAGGCACTTTCTTCTTCTAATCATGAACACCTTTCCTTTCCCTCTTGTTCACTCTAACATCAGTGTGGTATTCCCACGGTCACTTTTCAAATCCCACATTTAAACTAGGTTATGTGAGGCTATGCCATACTCTATTTTCGTCCCATTTTGCTTTACTTCCTCCTCGCTCTTACAGCACTTCTCCTCAGTCAAGTAAGTTTTCAGGAATACTAAATGACAAAGTTTTTCACATGTCGTTTGACACCTAATGAGAACATACACTGAAAGCTTTGTTGAGATCCTTAGAAAGAGAAAAATCACTAGTTTCTTTTGCTTTGGGAAGTGCCTGCATGACCAACCTCTCTAGTTCAGCATTGCGATCGGTGTTTTGAAGCAAGAGCCATTCATTGTCTTCAGCAGCATTAAGCATTCAGCTCAGTGGAACAAAAGTAGATGTGTTGCCTTAAAAACATTTCTGTATTTTAAGATTTCTTGCTAATGGAGACACCTTCCGAAGTCTGTCATTCAACTTTCTGACAGGACGATCCACGACAGGTGAAATAGTAAGGGAAACAACCGCCATGCTGTGGCATGTTCTCCAGCCACTATACATGAAGTTTCCTCAGACAACTGGGGAGTGGAAAAGGGTAATGAGAGGACCATTCATACCAGATTTTTTTATTTTAGTGGCTGATGTGTATCAGTGTCATATGAGGATTGCTGTGGTTTCATCATTTTTCTTTGAAAAATACATTCACAAGCAACTTATCTCATTGAACTTTTCATTAACTACATTAAGTAGTCTAAATTGAGTGCTTCTTTTTTTCAAATGAAGAAGTCAGTGTTCCTCGTGGCCATGTAACGTGCTGCAGTTACAAAAATAATCAGAAATAAGTTATTCCCCTCAGTCCACTGGAATTATGCAAGCAGTTGGCCACAGCAAGGAGAATGATAAAGTGGTTGCTTGGTAACATTAAAACATCAGCAAATGAGTGGCTGGCAGTACACTCCTTTGTGAAATGACAACAGGAAGTATACACTCAGGTTGCAGTAATGGTAAAATAGTTTGAGCTCGGCTTGCAAAGTATTTCATTTTCAAGAGAAGTACGTTGTTACCTGTCGAATTCATTTAAAAAATTGCTATAGAAATTGCTTGGTGCCCATTCAAGTAATTGGCTCTGATGCAGTAACTGCTTTTTGAATATTTAAACGTATTCAAAATTTAATTTCATTGGTTCTGTGCTGGTACGTAATATGTTTAAAGCAATTGGCCTATTTTAGTCCGACAGTGTGTGTTGTAATGCTGTGAATGCTTCAATTATCTGCAAGCCACAACTCAGCTCCAACTAAGCATCTGCATAACTTTATGTTTAATTGTCATATTTCATATTGCATTCCAGTGTTTATTATTGAACAAGCATTTTGTGCCACTGTGTTCATTTATATTGATTTTATTTTTTGTGACTCTTTCTTGATGGATCTAGATTGTTGCAGATATGGAGAAATTTCGGAATTTTCCTAATTGTTTGGGAAGCATAGATGGAAAACATGTCATCATTGAATGCCCAAGGAATACCGGTTCAAGGAACTTAAACTACATGAAAACCTTCAGTGTTGTTTTCCTTGCAATGTGTGATGCACATTACAGGTGAAATTCTTTTTCTTACTGGCCTTCTCAAGCAGTAATGACAACGAATAGGCAACTTGGTTGAATTTCCTCTCATGGTAATTCTTGACTTAATCATGTGGGCTTAAGATATCATAACAAGCAGATTGTCATACTCATTCAACATTATCTTCAATGGTGTTACAGTCACTTACGTTCATGCACAACTATGGGGTTCCACACCTGCATTATTACTTACACTCATAGATATTTATAACGATTTCCATTGGTTCAGATAGACTTTATTAATAGTAATACTGTTATCCCTTCCCTCTCTCTGGTACTCATTACCACTGCCACTGGCATGCCTTAAAACCTGTCGCCAGAAAGCAGTGTTGCATCTACGACAACACTATCACTCGCTCTTTTTTACACCTACCAGATGAGTGAGGAGGAAGTGAAGTCTGGGTGTAGTGCTGTATAACTATGTCTACTAGATTTCCTTTTTGGTTCTCCCACTGTGTGTTTTTCCTTTTTTAGCGTGAATACGGCAACAATAATGATGAGGAAGTGAAGCCTTTGGCGGGGAGGCTATGCCTCATTATAAGACGTGATTAAAAGAGAGCAAAGTAGGTACAGACCATTGTCGGATATCACACCTCTAAGTGGAAGGCTTCAAAGTTTCGGTTGCTTGGTGTTTAATCTTTCACATGCCTTCACATCACACAGACACATATATGTAGCGTTTTACTTACATCAAAGCATTGCGACCACAGCCCTGGTCAAACACATGACTTGTACGCAAACAGCCACATGTAACAAAAAGGTGGATCATCCTGCACAATATTTACGGTATTCATTTGCGGGCTGACCACTAAGCTTAATAAACTTTTCTTGTACACTGTATGCTCATTTTTGGAGGATAATTACAATCTGCAAGTTTTTCCAGATGGCCAGTACATGTACTACTGGACTCACTATGGAAAACCAGTCCTTTGCACAAAGGGAACAATATGTGTTCTCATACAGCATCACCTATCACTGTATTCCAGATTTACATACGTTGACATGGGCCACTATGGAGGCGAAGGAGACAGTGGAATTTTTTTAAGGTCCTGTTTGCTGGGTTGCTTCAACAGAAGACTGTTTGGAGTTCCCCCGCCGCCAGCAAATGTTGGAAGCATAGGACTTATACCCTATGTATTAGTAGGGGATGAAGCCTTTCCCCTGAAGATTTTCATGATGCGACCCTACCCCCAGCGAGGCAAGTTTCGTTGCGCATGTGTAGCACAACTTCTTTCTTGATGCTGGACAATTATACAAATACAAAGAAAATTCTTATAGAAGATTCTACAAAAAAAATTAGTATAGAAATAGAGTTAACAGTTCATAGAATCTACACAAGTGAAATGGGAGTAGTTAGACAATATCTGCACTACTGAGGCATATAGTTACTGTAAACTATGCGGAGAGATAGGAATGTCAAAAGTAGCGTATACTTCGGAAGTGTGCAACTATGCGTACCAAAGCAAACTGCAGGAGCTGAGTGTATTTGTCATGTTATTGAGTGGCTCTGCAGAAAGGCCTCCTACATTTGTGGGGATTCTTAATTGGGCTGTATTAAGCAGATGTTGATAGTAGTGTAGTTGACATTGTCAGTGCTTTATTAAATTTTGGAAAACTGACTTGTGTTTAGCCATTTCAATGATATACGCAACATTTTGACCTTTTAGCTAGTACTTGTAACATATAAAAAGAATCCATTCTTGAGAAAAGGGGGGGTGCAATCAAATTTCGAAGGTAAAGCAAGCATGTTGTGGCAAAGCATCGTCCCAATGCTTTGCCAGTTGGTATGTGGCAGAGGTTCTCGAAAGTTCTCGTTTGTTTTGTAGATGCTTGTATGACGTGTGTGCGAGAAAGCCAGCGAGAGCAGACGATAATCAGCATGACGTGCTTCACAGCCTTGTGTAGCCATGTGACCAAGCTACACAGCCATGTCACATGCTAATTCTGCGCCTAGAAACCGAAACCGAAAAAAAAGGTCTACATAAAAAATGATATTAATCTATTTAGCGAGAATAAATTAACCTTGATGAGTATATCATGCTTGCTGGAGAGCAAATAAAGCGCAAGCCACAAAAATGGTGGCAGCAATGCAGCTTCTGTGTACTGCTTAACTGCTTGCAATATCGCAGCCAGAATATTACATTACAGGATGACAATATGTATAAAACTCATGCCGAGTTCTTACATTCAGTGCTTGTGCTACGTACACATACACGGAAAGTTGTTTGCACAAACATAAAGCTTCTGCTTTGCACTCCAATACCGGCTGTAATGAGTAATGCTACCTCATTATTTTTCGTTTGATGTTCTTACGTGCATTTCTTTGCTTACTTAATTTTCTTCAGAACTTCAGAAGCACCGGAGCAACCCTGCACAGCGTGCAGAGTACCTTCAGAGGGCCACCTTCAATTACAGGCTGAGCCGCGCACGCCGCCTCATTGAAAATGCATTCGGCATTATGTCAAGTCGGTGGCGGATTCTCCGCAGAGCCTTTAGGGCCTCAGAGACCACCACCGAAAACATAATCCGGGCATGCGTCGTGCTGCACAATTTGATACTCCAGGAGTTGCCACATGCAAGGCTGACATATAATCCACCAGGCTATGTGGACCATGAGGACTGGCAAGGCAGCTGCATGGAAGGAGCTTGGAGGGACGGCGACGATGACCCCTCTATATTTAGGGAGCCAACTGCGTCTGGCTGTCACTCCGCTAGGTAAAATTTTGAACACCCTACCCTTTATCTTTCATATGTTTGGCATTATTATGTGCAATTCATTTTCTCAAAGTAAGGTTTTTGCTGAAAAGCATCTTGCTGTCGCAGTCACACTCTTTCTTACATCTTAATTTTATAAAAGTACTGCCAATATTTTTGTAGAACTCTTGTTCTAATTTGCAAATGACAGTTCAGAGCAAATGTAAATAATTCTGTTCACTTTTATATTGTGTGCACCTACTTTGCAGAGTGGCGATAAATGTCCGGGGGAAGCTCGCCAAATTGTTTATGAATGAAGGCCAAGTTCCGTGGCAAGAGCGCATCGTCACTCGGGCAGGTCAGCGGGTAAACTGAAGCCTGAGTAAAGGCAGATAGCCTTTATATCACTTGTTCAAATTGTATCGTCAGTATATATTGTTTTGTTCCTCCTTAAAAGAACGGGACAGCGTTATAGCCTCAGTATGGAACTGGCATCCATCTTAATTTGCTTTATTCCCAACTTCATCCTTCTTTTCTTTCCTCCTCCGGCTCTCGTGCTTTTTCTTCTCCTGTCCCAGGGCTCATACCACTTCACCTAGGGCTCATACCACTTCACCTTTTCTGGTTTCTTGTAATTACCCCTACTGGGGTAATATTTGCAGACTTTTCCAATTGAAGCATATTCAACCAATCCACGTTCACCAGTGTACCAGACAGTCTTCCAAATTCCGTTCTGGGTGGCTGTCTTCGTCACAGAGTAAGGACCGTAAAATTTGGCACTGTCATCTCTTATTCCTTTCCTCACTAATACGAGGTCGGTGACTTGAATGTCTGGCATGTCTGCTCGATGCCTCTTGTCGAAGTTTTTTTTATCATTCATTTTCGGTATCTCTCCTCCTGTGATTTTTCTTGCCTCTCCTCAATGATCTTGATGTTTTTTAAGAGTCCCAACTCATGGTCTGCCTGCAAAATAGGGGTTTACACTGAAAAAACGTACTGTAGACTGCACCCAAAGCCACTTGTATAGGATCGATTATGATGTATCACGGCGGCTTCCAAAGAACATTTCCATCCACCAGGAAAACTGTCGTATATCTTAATGTACTGTTTCACGTCCCGTATGGCACGTTCTGCCTGCCCATTCGCTGTGGGATGGTATGGAGCACAGAACTTGATCGATATATTGTGATCTCGAGCCCATCTTGCTAGCTTTTCGCTCTTGAACGCAGGGCCCTTATCGCATACTATTGACCGCGTAGTCTTGAAGATGCCTTTTTCGAGGAGGCCTATGACGCTATTTCCATCTTCTTTTCCTGCTTGTGCCACGACCATTCTCGTGTATTCATCTATGGCCAGAAGAAAAGCTTTTGTTTTATTGACTCCACCCGTTTCTTATTTAGTTTGGCAAAATCCAGGTGAACTACTTTGAAAGGCACGTTCGAGTGGCAAGGTAGTATCATAGCATCCGTGGGCTGTTTATACTTGACTTTGTGTACTTGACACACATGGCAGGAATGAACGTACTGACTGACATCCTTCTTCATGTGAGGCCACCAATTTGTTGTAGGTGCACCGAAATCCGTTGTGTCCTCCAGATTCTGGGCTATTGTGGTGCAAACAAAGGACTCTGGAAACAAGTGTTGATGGGACTTCATAACAACTTTCAGTAAAAAGCAGTTGTCCGGAGCCTTCCAACAGCTTCACTTCATTGATTTGTTTGGATTTTCCTGTGTTGCTTCGTACCATCAACCTTGATAGAGCATCTGCATCGGTTAAAAGTGGCCCTGATTGGTGCAAGATTGTAAAGTTGAATTGCTGCAAGCAATTCACCCATCTTGCAATATGTCCTTTAGTTTGGCTCATATTCAAGAGATTAGTGAGGGCCTACTGATTGGTGAACAAAGTGAACTTAGTACCTTCCAGGTACAAACGGAAGTACTCAGTGGCCTTCAGAACAGCCAGGACTTCCTTTTTCGTAGTAGTGTAGTTAGTTTCAGATGGCTTAAACGTGTAACTGTAGTAACCTACTACAAGTCGCTTTTGTCGGCTGGATGCTTCAACATATTTTTGATACAACACTGCTCCAGTCCCATAATGTGAGGCGTCAGTGTTCAATTCAAAGGGTAAAGTGAAGTCTGGTAGGCATAGGACAGAGTCAGAAGAGATTCTGAGCACCAAGTCACGGTTGGCTCTCTCACATTCGTCACTCCATTCAAAGAGAACGTCTTTATGTGTTAAACATGCGAGACATCTACTTTTGACAGCAAAGTCCTTAATGAAAGTTCGGAAATGTCCTGCCCATCCCAAAAACACATGCAGTGAATAGACGTCATATGGTTTCTTCAACTGGGAGATCTTCTCAACGAACCCTTCTTTCGTGCTTTTGGTGTTCCCATCGAAGACTCATTTAAGAAACACAACTTTTTGTTGAAAGAATGCACTCTTCTTAAAATTTACCTTGAGATGTGCCAAGCTCAAGGCATTTCACACCTGAGACAGATGGTCCTGATGCTCAGCCTTTGTTTTGGAGAAGACTATTATGTCGTTTATGCACACATTACAGAAAACACCAAGGAATGGCTTTAGCACGTCATTCATGGTCTTATGGAACCATGCTGGCGAGTTTTTCTAACCGAAAAAAAGCCAGTTATACTCGTAGAGATCGGATGGTGTGATAAAAGCTGTGCACATTTCTGTTTCTTCGGTTAGTGGGATCTGCCTTCCGAATGCGGTCAAAAGTTTCTTCTTCCACTGACTCCAAAAGCCACCACTGTCTTCCTGAATGCACATTTCATACCACTTGAGTACAACACCTCTCAAGTAAAAACGCATGTTAGTGATTTTATCATCACCAGAGAGCCACCTGTTTTTTTTTTTTTTTTTCAGCGGCATATTCATAGAACTCAAGCAAACTTTCTGGATTTGAAGAGATACCCTCGAAGGCATCAGGCTCTACGAATTTAGGCCCCGGTTTCTCAGCATTCAGAGAGCTTATAAAGGATGTCATTATTTCATTCTGTTGCATAATCTGTTCATGTTGCAGCTGAAGAGCCTTCAGAACGAGGCTCACCTCTTTCGTCAAAGACCGTGATCCTGAGTCTCTTCGACGTGCTGGTTCAAGAACTAGGCTGTAGAAGGTCGCCACATGCAAGTTCACTTTTACAGCACCTTTCCTTTGTAGTTCAGTAGCGTCCACAGCTGCCTTTCCCACAACCAGGTTTACGAGTTCTTCCGAACAGAGCTCCCGAGATAGGTCCACCGCTGCTTCATCTTGAACTTGGTACTTCGAAAAGATGATCTTGTCCGTGGAGGTCTCGTCAACGAAGAACGTCATCCACATGTTGGCTTCGATGGCCCGCTGTGCCAAAATCATGTAGTGTTTCAACTTAAAAGAACGGAGCAGCATTATAGCCTCAGTAGGCACTGGCGTCCATCATTCCCAACTTCATCCTACTGTTCTTTCCTGCCCCAACTTTCGTGCTTCTTCTTCTCCTGTCCCAAGGCTCATACCGCTTTATATATATGTACCTGTTTTTCTTAGCTAGAATCCTTTTTTTGTTCTTTTTTGTTATGTTGTACGTCGCCATATATATGCTTGTTTTTCCCAATAAAATTTATTTCTGAGTCAGCACCCGTACTGTGTTTATTCTCGTTGTTCCGTGTGCACAGTATCAACCAAGATTAACGCGTACCTACTCACTCAAGCTTTCATTCTTATGAAGATACAGTTGTTTTATTCAAGCAACACTTCTATTTTAATATTCTGAATGCTCTGAGAGTCTACAGTGTAGGTTAGGTTCACTTTGAACACAAATACATGATACTGTGTTTATCATACTATCCTAACAGAGTGTCTGTGCTAATGTATATCGTAACATAGTATCTTCCAGAGCTAATTGTTATTTATATACAACGTGACAGACGTATCCCAAATAAGCATTTGAGAAGTGCCGTTGATACTGCCTATCCATGCTCTGGCAGCTCATTTTAGTGTTAATCAGGAACTGTTAACCAGGAAATGTCCGGGCTTGCCTTTCTAGCCACTCACTGCCAGAAAGGAAAGCATGGAACACATTTTCTGCCTGCTGGTATCATGTAGCTCAAGAGATATCTTTTTACCAGCTGGCAAGTGACCAATAAGCTCTCACGCACTACCTTAAAGAATGAAGTCTGCCATAACTAGACCTTTCCTACCAATTATTGCGACAAGGAAAACGTTAAGGGATCATTTTTTATTGTGTAACATATATAGAAGCATTTCAGTGATGCAGTAGTGCGTCAGTGGGGCGTGAAACCGGCATGGCTGCAGCAGTACGCTTCAACGCTGTTCCTACTGCTTATGCAGGTTAACGGCGCTTCTGTAAGACAATGTCCCAGGAAAGCCGCAGCGTTTCTTCCACCGGAAGGAGCCACAACGCAAGGACTACGAGGAACAACCCTTAAAACCAACGTAGCACCTGATGACGACAGCGGGATGACGCCACCAGACGTTCCGGTATCCGGCGCATGTGCGATTCCTGCCAGTGAAAATCTGAGTGATTACCGGCTCGACGATAACGCTCAGCTTCATAAAGCGGGACTCTTCAGTGCGTCAGTGGGGCGTGAAACCGGCATGGCTGCAGCAGTACGCTTCACGCTGTTCCTACTGCTTATGCAGGTTAACGGCGCTTCTGCAAGACAATGTCCCAGGAAAGCCGCAGCGTTTCTTCCACCGGAAGGAGCCACAACGCAAGGACTACGAGGAACAACCCTTAAAACCAACGTAGCACCTGATGACGACAGCGGGATGACGCCACCAGACGTTCCGGTATCCGGCGCATGTGCGATTCCTGCCAGTGAAAATCTGAGTGATTACCGGCTCGACGATAACGCTCAGCTTCATAAAACGGGACTCTTCAGTGCGTCAGTGGGGCGTGAAACCGGCATGGCTGCAGCAGTACGCTTCACGCTGTTCCTACTGCTTATGCAGGTTAACGGCGCTTCTGCAAGACAATGTCCCAGGAAAGCCGCAGCGTTTCTTCCACCGGAAGGAGCCACAACGCAAGGACTACGAGGAACAACCCTTAAAACCAACGTAGCACCTGATGACGACAGCGGGATGACGCCACCAGACGTTCCGGTATCCGGCGCATGTGCGATTCCTGCCAGTGAAAATCTGAGTGATTACCGGCTCGACGATAACGCTCAGCTTCATAAAGCGGGACTCTTCAGTGCGTCAGTGGGGCGTGAAACCGGCATGGCTGCAGCGGTACGCTTCACGCTGTTCCTACTGCTTATGCAGGTTAGTCATACGGAACCCCCTTTCTTGCTCCCCTTTTTCTTGCCGGTTTCACCCCAAAAGTTGTTTGACTGCATTCTGTCACATTCATGCACGCAATACCGTTCGTGGAAACAGTTTCGCTTGCTGCGTCGCTTCTCTTTTTATTTTTTACTTCTGCTAATATGTGGCGACGTAGAGGTGAATCCGGGACCGTCCACCGAGGCGACACTGCAGCAGCTCTTAGCAGGTCAAAGCATAATTAAGGATAAACTAAATGCTATTGAAACCGTTCAAGCTGCAAACAAGCTCGCTATAAACGATCTAGGTGATCGTATCAAATCCCTTGAAACTAAGTTCACAAACCTTGATGAAATGAAATCGTCTTTTGCAGAGTGCGTTGTACAATGTGAGACTCAAGCACGAGTGTTGAAGTCTCTAACGTCAAAGGTTGACGACCTTGAAAACCGCAGCAGAAGGTGCAACCTCATCTTTCACGGTATACCCGACGAAGGAGCCAACGAAACAAATGCGGAGTGTGAGAAACAGATCTTGGATATATGTTCTTCGAAGTTAGGAATTCCCACTATAGGAATAGAAAGGGCACACCGGTTGGGACGTTTTCGAGCTGGGAGGAGCAGACCCATCATCGCAAAATTTTCATCTTTCAAAGAAAAACAGCATGTCCTAAGCAACGCAAGAAAGTTAAAAGGCACTACGACTAGCATTTCCGAAGATTTCTCCGAAGCAGTACGAAAGAAAGAAAAATTTGTGGGAATATGCAAAAGCACAAAAACAGGATGGCGCGAAAGCTATGCTTAGGTACGATTACCTTCTTTTGAACGGGCAGAAGTTTGTCTGCGATGATGCAACAATGCATGTGACCCCACAGAAGTGACCGTGCCAGTCTAGTTCTGTGAACATTAGTATTCTTCTGCTGAATTGCAGGAGCATAAAGAATAAGAGAGATGAATTTTCCGCCTTAGTAGAAACTGTTAAGCCTTCCGTGATTCTCGGTACGGAATCCTGGTTAGATCCTGACATTGGTGACCACGAGGTATTTCCAACTGGTTACACCTGCTACAGAAAAGACAGGAACGGTCATGGAGGGGGTGTGTTCATTCTCATTGATAGTAGCATTAGGTCCTCCCAGATTGACGTTGATGCTGGCATGAGTGAAGTAGTGTTGTGCAAACTAGAACTTCCGAACCGCATCGCCTTAACAGTATGTAGCTTTTATCGTCCCCCTAATGCATCGCCGGATGTTCTCACTCGACTTCAAAGTGCGATTGATGAAGTTCACTCAGATACCGTGGTCATTGGGGGAGACTTCAATTTACCGGACTTGAAATGGGATGCATCGAACACCGCCACAGTTACTGGAATATGCAATACAGAAATGATGAACATGGTCAACCTGCATGCTCTGCATCAGCTAGTCCTCACCCCAACGCGGGGAAACAACATTTTAGACCTTCTGCTTACCAATCGACCAGAACTTGTTCAGTCAACGCTTGTGATTCCTGGCATAAGCGACCATCACGCTGTCGCGTCGACGATGTCGCTGGCCTATGTTAAAACAAAAAACCATGCTAACAGAAAACTGTACAATTATAAAAAAGCCAATCTCGATTGTATAAATCAAGCATTACAGGCTTATTTAGTAGTGTTCGAAACGGAAGCCGAGTGTAGGAGTGTGGACGGGCTGTGGCGGTTATTTAAGCAGAAAATACTCGAATTACGTGAGCTGTTCGTCCCAACTTGGGTGTTGACGGCGAGACAGGGTAGAAGCAAGCCTTGGTTTACGAAAACCTTGCGCCAGCTCACACAAAAAAGACAACGAACTTATCGCGCTTATTGCAGAAAACCTTCAAAAGAGACAGAGAAAAAACTGAAAGAAATAACTCGTGAAGTTAAAGAAGCAACATGCATTGCCAAAGACAGTTATTCGGGAACTATTCAAACAAGACTAAAAGATAAACCGAAAGTGTTCTGGAAGCACGTGAAGCAGAATGGCAAGGATGTTGTAACTATCCCTCCACTCGTGTCTGGTGACGTCATTGTTCGCGAAGACGCTGACAAGGCAGAATGCTTTAACGCCTACTTCTGCTCCGTCTTCACTCCTGCAGTAATGCCTTCTGAAGACGTCCCACCGGTACTTGAAACGATAAGCGACATGGATGATGTTGTCATATGTACACACGGCATTGAATCGTTGCTTCGAAGGCTCGACTCTTCTAAAGCGTGTGGTCCTGACGACTTACCCAATTTCCTGCTTAAATCATGCGCTGAATCGATAGCAAAGTACTTGAAAGTTATATTTGATATGTCACTACTCGAAGCTTCTCTTCCTGATGATTGGAAAGCAGGTATTGTGGTCCCTATTCATAAGTCCGGCCCTAGAAGCGACGTTTCAAACTACCGCCCGATATCGCTGACATCCGTTGCATGTAAAATAATGGAGCACATTCTATTCACGAGTATTGTAGCTCACTTGAATACTCATTCTGCGATTACGTCAGCCCAACATGGATTTCGTAAAGGTTTTTCCTGTGTTACCCAATTATTGGAATTCACAAATGATATTGCTTCTGCATTAGATAAACGGCTTGCGGTTGAATGTATTTTCCTCGATTTCAGGAAAGCTTTCGACACAGTACCCCATTCATTACTCATTGAAAAGATGCTCACATATAAAATAAATCCGGCGGTTGTCTCATGGATTAAAGAATATCTAACGTTACGCCGGCAATTCGTGGTTGTAAATGGGGTTCGGTCACGGGCACAAAGCGTTTCATCTGGTGTACCCCAGGGCTCCGTCCTGGGACCTTTGCTGTTCTTATTGTACATCAATGATATTGGCGACGGTTTGACATCGCAGTTGAGGCTGTTTGCAGATGACTGTGTGGTTTATAGGATCACTAACGGTACGGAAGACCTCAACCTGATTCAGCAAGACCTCGATCGAATCAGCACATGGTGCACTAGGTGGCGCATGCAGCTAAACCTCACGAAAACTGTCAATATGACATTCACTCGAAAGAAGAACCCTCTAAATTACTGCTACACCCTGAATAACATTGTAATTGGTAAAGTAACCGAATTTAAATACTTAGGTGTTTGGTATACCCCAGAATTATCGTGGCAGAAGCAGGTTAACTACGTAACCGGAAAGGCGGGAAAAATGCTGGGCTTCATTCGCAGGAACTCTGGTGCATTCAGTCAGTCCACACGTGAGCTACTCTACAAGACGTACGTGAGGTCCGTCCTCGAGTACGCTTGTGTAGTGTGGGACCCTACGACGGCGCGAGACGTTAGTAAACTTGAAAGAGTTCAGAATCTCGGTGCGAGGTACGTGTCCCGTCAATACACAATTAATTTCAGTGCAACAAGAACTAAGGAAGAACTCAAATGGGATACCCTGGTAGAACGACGCAGAAAGCTGCGCCTGAAGCTTTTTCATTCCATTTACTATGGTACGATTAACATACAGAGAGACATATATATAATACCGCCTAACTATAGGTCCCAACGCGTGGACCATGAGCGAAAAGTAAGAGAGGTTCTATGCCGCACGGAACTTTTTAAGAAATCTTTCTTTCCAAAAACAATCCACGACTGGAATAGGTTACCTGCTGACATCGTCAACGTAGTTTCGAATGAGATGTTTTTTGCCCTGCTGAAATGATTGTTTCTTTGATCTTTTTAGGACGTACTGTATGTATTACTGTTCTTATCTTTTGTTCTTCTTTCTTTTGTCCTCACACTGTATGCAGAAGGGAATTGTGGCTATACTCCGATATCAAATCACTTATTTTTCCTGTTGAAGTGACTCAACCTTGTAGTGTTCTTGTTTCTCACATATACTGCATACTGCTGTGAATAACTTATGTTGTCGATCTGCTGTAGCTGTTGTTGTTGCTATTACCGTTTTCCACGCTTTATATATGACAAAACATTGAACTGTCCAGACTGACTGTAAACCCCTCCCCCACTGTAATGCCTCTGGCGCTGTGGGTACTAAATAAATAAATAAGTAGATGTATCAATGATTCACTCATGTCTGGTGGTACTTTGTTCTTAAACATGTCTTTCTCCGCATCAGTAGCGCTGCCACATTGCTTTGACATGAACATCAGAATGTGCTATATATAGGCTCATGAGTGCTCCACCAATAGATATAAATGGTTTACTTGTGATTACTATGGCTGACCTTCTCTGCTATAGAAAAGTTTTGCACAAGGACTAATTCACAACTCAATTTTAACAAAACATCAATATGTTGGATTTATTCATATGTGGGAGAATCCATATGAATATTGCAATGAAGCCCCAATTTGACTGCACAAATACAAAATATTGCACTGAAACACAATCGAAATCACAGAAATGCAAATGCTGCACTGAAACATAAATGTGACTGAATAAATACAAAACGTTGCACTGAAACACAAATGTAATAAGATACAATGTGAGCTTTTTGTACTTAACATTGACACAAATGGCATACGAAAGGAACAATACAGTATTTGCATTTTACCTCTGACTTGTTTTTTTGTTTACATGCTTTAGTGCGACTATTTGACCATATATATTCCAAAAGTGCCCTGAAAAAAAAAACCAAAGAAATGCGAACATTGAACTGAAATACAAATGAACATACACAAATACAACAAATTGGACAGATTTTGAAATCGTATCGATGTTGATGTTCCATTCGAAGCAGTTCCGAAGCTTGTTTTTTCCATAATTCCCGTGGGGGGTACAAGCGCTCCTGAAGAAGCCCGCGTAGACACTAGTGCCAGATCTCCCTCTAAATATTACTATGAAACCCTCTGTTAGAGTACAAATTAATAAATATGCAGAGGCCTCATCTAGGTGACCAAAGCACAGCAGCTGACCATCTTTACCACTAAAGAAGCAGTCGTTCTCATGCACTTTTCATTTTCCGAAACCGGGTATCCCAGCCATCAAACCCATGACATCAGTCTAAATTTCACCCCCATTGGTCAAGGCTTGTGGCATTTGAGGAGTAAATGCTACAGACATCTAAAGCTGTACCTGACTATATTTTTCGGGCTCTGCCTAAGCTTAGTGATGAGTGTACTGCCTGTGCAACAAAAAAGGTCCCAATCGAGGAAATCATTGACAATAAACTCTAAACAGCTTATAAATAAACAAAGTACATGTCTTTTTGGAACGATTTCAAACAAAATACCAAACACGCAGAGGGACATCTATAAAAACAATATCGCAACCTTAAAATGCAAACCTACATTCGTAGTTCTTTTGAAAACAGACAAAAATGTCCGTGGTTTAAAACACATCTGAAAAGGAAGGCTCCTCACCAGGAAGAGGCTTCATCACAAATCTAATGGGACAAGGAGCTTCCATAAGCAAAATAAAAACAAGAACCCATTGAGGGTTCTGACTGACTATAAATTATGAATTGCTTATAAACAAAGTGGGTCACTTTTGGCAACAATTTTAGAGAACATAGCAAACACTGTGAAAATCGATAAAACATTAAGAAAACCTTGAAAAATGAATCTATACTCGTGATTCTTGTGAAAACAGACAAAATTTACCCATGGTTCTCAAAAGACAACAGATCAAAGCACTTTCGCAAATCTAGTAGGACAAGCAGCTCCCGCTAATCATAAAATCATTATTGCCAATGTGTGAGACAAGCAAAAACTGGATTCTTCTAGTTTACTCAGCACTGCATACAAATCCTAGACAATTCTGGAGTGTCGTTGTAGCCGATGGTCGCACACTAAGTTACGCTTATTAATGCTGATATTGAACTAATCAGATTTGAGCGATGCATAACAGCCACTGATAATTACTTCTTGACTGTTTTCACTGTCACTATCGGCTCTGAATTTGTTTTATTCCTACATCTGAAAACCAAATAAGTGTACATATTTTATCAAAACTTATAGATAAGTTAAAGGGGTACTGACACCTTTTTGGGAGGCAAGTTTACTCTGCCATACAAATCTCCTGTATACAGAGACTGCTCTGAGCAAGTGTCACTCTCAGCAAATGCTGATAAAATATTTCATTTTTATGTGAAACTTGTTTTTCTCCTGTCGAATCTACAAACATTGACACAAACTTGACGTCGAGCTACAGTACTAATCCTGGTGACTTTACATAGCAGTGTGGCTAGTTGTGATAATGTCGAGCACCAAAACAAAACAAAAAAGCTAGCTTCCGCCTCACCTTCTCAATCACCTGCTCGCGCCTACCAGTCACTATCATTCAGCGTACCTGTGAAGCCAGCTAGTGGACTCTAGAACAGGGTATGCGCACGTGAACGCGAGATATACGCTTATCAGAGGCCAGAGAAATCGTTTGATTTCGAATTGTTATGACAGCTGCGACAGGTGCAGCATACAGCAGACGATTGAAGAAGCGATCAGCAAACAGCAGACGATTGAAGAAGCGATGTGTGGACAAGAATATATCGCAAAAACTTATGCATGCATAAACCACCTGGTGGGGCTGCTCGTACTATGCCATGATGCCAGGATACAGTAGAATCAAAACTAGCTTTTAAAGGCCTGCTGTAATTAATTTTCCGGGGCGCACTCATGCTTACCGGTACATTTCCTATGCTCTTGGGGTGTTGGCCTGTCATTTGACACATAAAACAATAGACAAAAAATTTCGTGTCAGTACCCCTTTAAAAAAATAGCATCATCAGCTTTTCACCAATCCCTTCATTGTTTATAACCCTAATCATTAACAAAAGAAGGAGAGTTGAAGGGCTAGTTTTTTTTAACGGATAGTATAGGGGAGATTTTTCGTAGTAGTTTCAGTTAGGTGTGACAATAAAAGTGGACAAAAAGGCAAGTTGCTGTCTATAGCAACCGAGCCTGCAACCTTCAAATAAGGCACCTGATGTTGTACCAATTGAGCTAAGGCAGTCGCCCCTCGGGCCATTCACATTATCAGGTGTATCTCTGCATGTAAACCTGGGATTGCTTGTCAATGCTGCTCGTACCACGATGGCGACGGCGTGGTTTACAAGCACAGATACATCAATAAAGAGGACGGAAAAGACGGTATTATGATTTGGTCGACCTAATTGACATTAGGTTGACATAATTTCGATAGAATCGCTATATGATGTGATGAATGATTCATAATTGTACACTTGTCCAAATTTGAATTAATGCTAGTTTCATTAAGATGTACTATAATTTCAATCGGAATCCTCCAGACATTCCATTTCAGCTTCATGTAGAAGCTTGTGAATCTCAAAAAGCACCTGTGAGCGCTTTCTCTTCGGTAATGCCTTGAGTTTGACAGCTACAAGGCTGCCAGCTATCTCGCACTCATCGGGATGCAGTGCTTCTTTTTTTTTTTTGCAATCGCTTGAATTGAGGTGGAGCAGCTGCCAAGCAGGTCTTTAATACTCGCATCCATGTCCTCACTGCGTGTTTTTCTCTTCCTGCAAAACGAGTTTACACTTACCGCTAAGTGCCATCAAAATGTTTGCAAAAAGTGTGGAGGGTGTAATTACCGAGATGGTGTAAAATCTGTGGGTTTCCCGGTGGGCCTGCAGAAGAAACAGAAACAAGGCACAGATTAGAAAAGCTGTCGTGAAGTTCATATGCAAGTCTTGGCAGCTTAGTTTCACATGTGGCACAGAGAGTGATGCTAATTGATTGATATGTGGGGTTTAACGTCCCAAAACCACAATATGATTATGAGAGACGCCGTAGTGGAGGGCTCTGGAAATTTAGACCACCTGGGGTTCTTTAACGTGATGATGATATGTGGGGTTTAACGTCCCAAAACCACTCTATGATTATGAGAGACGCCGTAGTGGAGGGCTCCGGAAATTTAGACCACCTGGGGTTCTTTAACGTGCACCCAAATCTGAGCACACGGGCCTACAACATTTCCGCCTCCATCGGAAATGCAGCCGCCGCAGCCGGGATTCGAACCCGCGCCCTGCAGGTCAGCAGCCGAGTACCTTAGCCACTAGACCACTGCGGCGGGGCCAGAGAGTGATGCTAAGTAAAGGGAAAGAAACTGATTATTGCTAAGTGAGTGATTATACCTGTAGAGTATAAGTGTAATAGCAACACAACATTAACAAAAACAGAAAATTAAGTTGAATTGCGTGATGCAACCATACATTGACAGCAATACTAAAAGCATGTGATTGCCAACCTGCAATAGGCAGTACAAGCAGAGCATAGATGACACCAGTCCTACGAAAAAAATTGGAGGCTGCTCATGCAGGATGACTGAAAAGATATGTCCAAGCTGCTATTCATTTGTACAATCAAAAATAGAATTAAATTGTGTGCTGCCAGTGTATTGTCATCATTTTTCTTGTATGTTATCTATCTCTTCTGACATCACAAATTTGTACTTGCTCAAGCAGGATACCTCTAGCTTGAACAAAGCCTAGCAGATTTAATATTCAAAGTCCATATAGGCATTCTTACATTGAAGGCGTGATAGGTGGCACAGCCGAGCAGTTGTTTATGTTCGTAGCCTGCGAAGACCTGTAAGAACCGTAAAAATGATACGTCAGTGACATCTCGCATACTGCATGAAGTCAAACATGAACTAGTACAACATGAAATTGTAACTATTAGAAAAAAGAAACAAACATTGCTAAATTTGCAGTGCATAAAAGAAACAGACACTTATCTAACCCATGTGATTAGATATTCATGAAAATCAACATACCGCGACTCATGCAGTGACATATTCGAGCATCATTTTCATGAATTAAGAAAAAGTAGATGCATCACTTGCATTTATATGTTACAAAAAACATGGTACGTCACACAGCCTAGTCACGCTACACTGTGGATTTGAACATTCGCTTAGCTGCATGTAGGCTGATGCTCTTATGTGAACCACAATTACTGTCCAAGACCACAGTGTGTTGTTATTATTTCTTCCCACTATATTCTGAGCTGCTTACAAGGTAAAAGGAGTTAACACTGTAAATAGTCGCCGTGTTTGCGCCTACTAGTGGAACACGTCAGTTATAGTGTATGCGGCAAAGGTGTATAGATATGCAGGCAACTGCACAGCACAAACCCGAATTTCATTATTGCATTGACGGTCTACTGCTTCCAACATGCATTTTGCATACAGCTCCCCGTTACCACTGAATGAGAGATTCTGATAAACGCGGCACATTGTTTCCATGTTACCATTCCACGTATAGACACTGACTGGTAGGCTTTCAGTTGCACTAAAGAAAACAGGTATCAGAAGACTTCCTTGGCAGTCCCTATAAAGGAGTTCTAGGGCATTTGTTTGACATAAAAGAACATGCTTATAAACTACTGAATGCTCCTCTCAACATGTGGACCAAATATAGCACTTAAAACAGCAAGGGTTCACAATTATGAGCAAAAGATAGCCACGATTTGCTTGCTGTGCCATTAGCAAACTATGTTAGAGGTAGAACTGTCACAGGCAGATTTTATGATAGCAAAAAAAACTCATTGAAACTGAATGCTTGTTTTGATTGGATATATAAAAACAGATAATACTTTTAAAATGTGGCTTACCCTTCAGGGCATTCATTCATATCTCTCTAATAAAAAAGAAGTAAAAGAATCGGTATGTACCTCTAGTGAAAAAGCATCTGTGCGTGTTGCTTGTTATTTTTTGGCATACAGTGTGGGAGTATGCAGATACTGTTTTTACAAATAATTATTACAGATTTCTTTACATCATTTTTTCAAATTTATGAAATGTCACAGTGAAGTCCAAATATCGCAGCTTACTCAAGAAGACAGCTGGCACTACGTAGTTGTTCACATTCGCCTGTTGAACAATTACCGTTCCTTAAAACTTCAGACAAGTTCAATAAAAGCTATCCTGCATTTAGGTTAGCAGCTCAAAAACTTTACTTGTGAGCTGTGCCAACAGCACACAGGTTAGAAGACAGAGAAAGCAGTTCTATTTCAATGTGCTTGGGTTTGTAGAGAACTGCTTTTGAACACTGAAAAATGTAAAATGCAACTCACGGAGAAGCATAACTGCAGGATTCTTCACCCTCATTGGCACTGGCATAGCTGCATGTTCAGAGCCAGAAGTTAGCATATTTATAGCAACATAAGCCTGGAGACAAAACTTGGCCCACCAAGGAAACAACTTGAGGCACTTACATTCCGTTTAAAATGCCTTGTGCAGTTTGTGGAGCGTCTTGACTGCTGCAAAGTAGAGAATGAAGTGTTGCAATGTTACTTGGCCTGCTGCTGCTAGAGTAGCATGTAAGCTTACACCCATGCACACAACCCACAATGTCTCTTGCAGACACATAAATATAAAGACTGTCTTATTATGCAAGAATAGGATATGTATTCATGATAGCAAGAAAGAGTGGATGAAGTTTATATTTCCCAATCTTCAGATGTCTGTGGCCTGTTGGTTACAGGCCTGAAAATGAGCATTTGCTGCATCAGAATTGGCATACAAGATGAATTATAACATTTTTTGTTTAATATAATTTCTTTTCATATAATAAATACGATCATAACACGGGTAATATAAACAGTGTAGTTGGTACATGGGCGACACAGGCCAGTTCTTAAAAGAAGACATTTGCAATGATGTCCTGACATATTTTAGAGTGAAGTAAGCTGTCTATTTATTGGCAGTAAAGCAGATGTGATTCATTTGCATCCCTGTAGAGCTCCACAAAGGGACAGAAAAACACTTGAGAACCTGTCCTGAACAGCCAGCTGTTACTTCAAAGCAAGCGATCAGTGAGAGGTGGGGGGGGGGGGGGCGCACCCTCCATCATGTACCTAATATGTGTGCTCGCAACACTCACTCACAATTATGAAATGAGATGTGCTGTGTCTCGCGACAGTTGGCGTGCCCTCGCCGCCATTGTAGGCCTCACCGCATCACCCTACAGTATGAACCGGTCTGTAGCACGAATTCATTGCAAAAAGTAGAATCGATTAATCAACGTACAACGCTAAATTTACGTAGAAGCACTTTTCATGGCCTGCGGTGTTTGGAACAGCATTCGCACGAACGGCGGAAAAAAAAAACGCTCAGCTATGAGTCGTAAATAGTTTTTTAGCAGCACTTCCCGTGTCATTTCTCGTTCGTGTCTTCGTCCTAACGCTGCCCATTCAATTCATTATCAACTAGCCCACCTTTCCTTAATCTGTAAATAGTTTTCTTTGAGCGACAGCTAGAGAACGGGCACGTCGACCGGAGGGTCAGTCAGTATTCAGGAGCCTCGCAGAAAAATCAAGATAGTTGGCAGGCATGAAACAGGTATCCTGCGTGCGCTGCAATATGAAACGGCACGTCATTGATCACTTACTTTTCCGCATAGTGAGGTGTCTGCCTCAGCATGCTATCAATAATTGCGAACAGGGGCCACTTAATTTTGCCATTATTGCCTGGCGCACCACTCCGAGTGTTCGCCTCGACTCCCGACACGAGCTTCATCCACCGGTCTCTAATATTCTTAAACTTCAGCATGGCCTGTGTCCCTGCACAAGTGAGTGAATAAAACATACAATTCATTCGCGCTCAACATGCAATGAGCCACGCAATCGCCACTTACCTGTCAATCCAAACATAGATCCTATAATATCCCATCTGTTCATTTTTGCTTCCTTATTTTAATAATCAGGCATCGTTTTGTCATATAAGAAGGTGCACAGTCTAATATCCTCTAAAAAGCGTTCAGTGTCCATGGTGCCTTTGTCAGCGTGCTTCAGAAAACGACGGCGTGAGAAAAATGACAGGAGAAAAAAAAAAAAGAAAACAAGCCTCGTGAGGTTGTTATGGCGACTACCACGCACGTCGCTGATTGGCGCTTTGTTTAGGTGGCAGCGGCAGAAATAGCGCAAGGAGCGATTGGGTCGGCGGCAGAAATCGAGTGATACCAAGTTAAGTCGGTGACTGCGAGTGATACGAAGTTTGGTATCACGTGACGTAATTGGACGACGAAGGTAAATGACACGTCCAAACATGATAATCATGACATGACTGGCATGTAAAACATGACTACATGCTACGCTCATAGCACGCTGTTAAAAAAAAAACCACTCACGGCGCGCGATGAAAGCAGGCGAAAGCGGGAAAGCGTCGTCTGCTGTGACCGCTGGCGCGGCGCTACGATTTCTGGAAAGATCCATTATGGTAGCTTTCAGTAATGTAAAATTATCATGCCAAGTGCGTCGCAGCAATCGTAGCAAATGCATCTGGTCACCGTGTCACGGTTAAAACCAGACTTCAAAGAAGAAAAAAACGGTCATGAAATGCTTTGACGTCTTCCTTACGTCTGACAAGACTAATAAATTTTGCGTGTTGTGATGGACCTACATTTTAGGGCGAAGCTCCTTACGCGATGGGCTGTGCGTCCCGTGTATGCATATAGTATGTAGTAGTAGTTGCCTCTAGTTTAGTCGTTAGAATGTTCGCTGGATGGCGGTATTGTATATGATAAATATATGGTGAAAAGATGCGAGATGGTGGTACTTGGAGTGTTCACTATATGGACGGACGGACAGACAGAGGGACGAACAGACGGATGGATGGACTGATGGTTACTTCGCCCCACTCATTATCGTTCACTCCGTGGATAGGCTGTGATTTTTTTCAACTTTTCGCAATTTGTGGGCATGTACGCGATAGATTTCAATATAGCAACACTGACACTTTGTCGCCGACACGTGGTTATGGTGGCTAGAATTCTAGCCACCATAACGTGGTTGCAGCCGTCTCGACGCGTCGGAGCAAGTCGGTCGTTGTCGCTGGTAGCTATCGCTCCAAAATCGCGTGCACGTGGTTGGACCTTTAGAATGCTGAACGTCTCTGCACGAATAGATTGAAACGCAACGCACGTCGTGTTTATACGCTGTTAACCGGCCGCGATGTTTCGCGGGTCGAGCGTAAGTGAAGAAACGCGCAGGCCCTCGTGGTTTATTCTTTTTTTTTACAGCGAAAGTTGTTATGACATCATAACAAGGGTCACGTGCGGCGCTGCAGTTGTCCGCCGCTGCAATCATTGCCCATAATCAGTATCACAAGACAGAAAAAAATAAACTTAATAAAACAGAAATGACACAGCCGCATTAGAATCCGGGTCCCCTGCGTGCCAGCTCAGTATTCCACCACTGAGCCACACCGGCTTATTCTTTTTTTTTTACAGACGATAGTTTTTCTTGGGAACCTTACGCAAAAATTTTGGTCTGTCTGTCTGTCTGTCTGTACATTTGTCTGTTTGTCCACTCTTAACGTTACCTAAACTGAGGGCACCAAAGTGACCAAACGATACTCCAAACGGCCGACCCCATCCGCAGCACTCACGAACATTGCTCGAGCTTCAGCGTTCATACTTGTGCGATTGTCAATTAAAAAGCTATTATTGCGCATATCTGAGGCACCATAGCAACATGTTAATACTAGAAAAGGCATGCTTAAGTAATTTTAAGCATCGTAGCCTTTATAACGCTGCGCTGGCCATGCAACACTTGCATGAAACGGCAAGTGTTTCCGACGCTTTGCTATGATGACCCAGTGGTGGCACCTACCCGTCACCTTGCGTTCTACACCTTTCACCTCATAGACGGGTGCGCCCCGTTTTGTAGAACAACTGCCAGATAGCGTTCATGTCTCACGTGTGACGTGACTTGATGCGCTCGTTCGCCTCTGCTGCACGCTCGAGGCACTCACGCAGCGCCTGTAGAAAACCATTCACCGATTTTCTTGCTCAGAACATCAAATAAACGTTTTGTTCACTCTCTCCAGACGCAAGACTATCGTCTTTCGACGACATTTGCGCTTTAACATGCAGACACGGGGCCATTTTTTTAGGGGCGAAGCTCCTTAGGGCGTGGGCTGTGCGTCCCCTGTAGCCTGTATGTAGCCACCTCTAGTTTAGTTCTTGCAGTGTTCACTAGATGGCGGTACCGTCCCCTGTATGGTTAGATTTTAGATTCAGTAAGGAAAAATCAGCAGTCATGATTTTCAATGACAACGAAGGTAGTGAGCTTAAAATACAGGAGGTCACGCTAGAGATAACAGATAAATACAAATCTCTGGGCGTATGGATAAGCAATGGGACCGAGTATCTGAGGGAACACGAAATATACGTGACGACTAAAGGTAACAGGAATGCAGCAGTCATAAAAAATAGGGCACTGTGGAATTACAATAGGTATGATGTTGTGAGAGGAATATGGAAAGGGGTCATGGTTCCTGGGCTGACGTTCGGCAATGCGGTCTTGTGCATGAGACCAGAAGTTCCAGCAAGATTAGAAATTAAGCAACGTGGAATAGGCAGGCTTGCTTTAGGAGCTCACGGGAATACACCAAATCAGGGAGTACAAGGTGATATGGGATGGACATCATTTGAGGGCAGGGAAGCTAGCAGCAAGATAAAATTTGAGAAACGATTGAGAGAAATGGGGGAAGAGCGTTGGGCTAGGAAGATTTTCAGCTACTTGTACATGAAGAATGTCGATACAAAATGGAGGAAGCGAACCAGGAAGTTCACTGGTAAATACTTAGAAAACAACAGGTGGCCAAACCAAAAAGAACTATCGGTTAAGAAGAAAGTGAAGGAAACGGAGACTGACATGTGGAGAACGGGCATGATTAAGAAGTCCGCACTAGAGATCTATCGAACTTTTAAGCAGGAAATTGCCAAGGAAAGGATCTATGATAATACTCGGGGTAGTTCTCTACTGTTTGAGGCCAGGACGGGAGTACTGCGAACCAAGACATATCGGGCCAAATACGAAGGGGTAGACACAGTATGCAGTGCGTTTGGAGAGGAAGAAGAAACTGCCGAACACTTGATAATGTTCTGTAAAGGGCTTCACCCTATAGTTCAGGATGATGGCGCTGCGTTTTTCAAAGCACTGGGGTTTAGGGACCGGGAGGGCAAAATAGACTTTAAGCGGGTAGACTTGACTAGAAGGAGGTTATCTGATTGGTGGCTAAAGTCAAGGCACGAGTGAAAATTAAACTCTTCACTGCAAAGTACGAATCCTCAAACTCACTTTTTAAGGAAAAAAATAAATATAGTTTTTGGTTAATTAGGTATTACGGCTTGGTGGCGCTAGCCACCGCCCGATCTAAAGGGTACAGCCATATCCATCCATCCATCCATCCATGTAGCCACCTCTAGTTTAGTTCTTGCAGTGTTCACTAGATGGTGGTACTTGTAGCTGATGATGAAAAGATGCAAGATGTTATAAACTAGAAAGCGGTACTTGTAGTTGATGAAAGACGCGAGATCTTATAAAATAGGAATGATGTCATATGGCGCGTGTCATTGGTTGAAGGCAATCGTTCGATTTAGTGCGGCGACGTACGCTAGGGGGAGCGATGTAATAAAATCGAGTGGGCAAAATGTACAGAGGATTCATGGTTTACCAGGTTTACCACCGGAGCTTCGCCCACTCATCATCATTCACTTCGTGGATATGGCGAAATTTTTTTCACTGGGCCACGCCGATGCCTACAATTAGATTGCAAACTGGCCTTACCCAGGCTTGATGTGGGGAAAATAATCGCATTAATATGAGTAATAAAGCGTTTTAGAACAACAAAGAAACAACCTGGCATCAAACAATGCTAATTGCGTAACGAGTGGGTCGTCCAATGCTCCAACCCATTACAAAAAGCTTGTTCTTGATCACCTTTTATCTGGGGCCACTACCCAGTTCGGGCGTAATTCCTCATCGCCGTTAGCCACTGCATGAACAATTGGCACAGAATTCCTTGCAAGCGTTTAGCGGATACCACGCTTCTCAGAAAAATGACGAGAAATAAGAAAGCGAATGCCGGCCTACTACCCAGAAATTATTATTATTATTAATGCCGTAGTGGGTATCAAGCAAGTGCGCTTGCAGCAGTTACCGAATGAGTGTTTAGAAAAGGCTCTGAAAGGCCGCACTTCTATCAATCGCTGTGACCAAGCTGCGCCTTGCGCGCGCCGGGCCTGGCAATTGTTTTTTTTTTCCTGTAAAGGAGTGGTGCCACCATACTTGTGGCTTGCACGTTCTTTGGTGCTGTCGTTTTCTTATAGGTTCAACAAACATGATACACGCACCAAGAGTCATGTAATCTCGCTAAATATTGTAATATTGCCTCATTCATGTGGACAATTTTTCGTTTCGGCTTCAGCGCCCATGAGTTGGGTAGTGACTGAGCAGTGTAGGTGGCTTGGTCACGTGACCATACAAAATTTTTATGCACGTAGTGCTGAGTATCGTATGCTCTCGCGCACAAATATCTGCAAAACAAACGTGCCCACAAGCACCTGCAGAACAAACGCCCCGCTAGCTTCAGCAGCAGCGATATTTCCCCGGTGCGTTCGTGGTGGAGGTGCGGAAGTCACCCACGTCAGTCACTCACCTCATTACATTATATAGAGTGACGTCATTACAACTTTCACTGCGTACGTAAATGTTGAACGCACTAGCGATGGGCCTCTATCAGGAGAACAAGTATTTGGGCACACTTTAGAAATGAATTGAAATTCCCGCAACAATAAGTTCTAAACATTTGCCATGTCCGGCCAATAATGGGGCGTGTATTCGCATACAGAGGAAAGCTACTAGAGGCTCGTTATAGACTCAAAATTTGACGGCACAACCACTTTGAGCATTTCATAGCGAACGAAAGCCACCTTGAGCATTTTTCTTTACACTCTAAGCCGAAATTCTATAAAGTTGGCGGAACTGAACTCCTTAAACCAAGGGTTAAACAATCCAACCGGGAATAAACACGTGTCAGTGCGTGTCGTGCGCAAACGCCCGGCAATGAAGGGACCAACGAGGAGGGTATAACTGCGCGCCGATCACCTTCTGCTGCGCTGCAGTCATCGGCCCTGTCGGCTCCGTTATCAAGAAAACGAGGTATGTAGGTTGTACGCCAAAGTAAAAGAACAGCACTATTAAGCGAACATACGCTGCTATTAGAGGCAACTTCAACTCGCGCCGAGGCACACTGCGAGTGAACGAGAGCTCCCTCGCCAGCACTGCTCCTCCAAGTCCGTACACCGCGGATAACTCGTTTCAATGTGCCGAATTAGTAAGAACTACGAAGGAAAATGACAGCGCTGACAATAATTTTCAGTGGTTCCCGCAGAACCACAAGCCGCAAACTTCTCCCACCGCGGAGGTCTAGTGGCTAGTGTACCCGGCTGCTGACTCGCGGGTTGCAGGATTGAAACCCGACTGCGGCGGCTTCATGGATGCGAAAATTCTGTACAGCACTTTCGCCTCCATGAAGCCAAGCACAAGGGCATACGTGCACAAAGGCCTTGTGCTAAATCTAAGCTCAAGGGCCTACGTAGGCCATTGTGCTTAGATTTGGGTGCACGTTAAAGAACCCCAGGTGGGCTAAATTTCTGGGGCGCTCCATTACGGCATCTTTCATAATCATACGGTAATTTTGGGACGTTAAACAACACATATCAATAAATTAGCCGCAAATTTTGAAGCGATATACTGAGTAGGCTTTGCTTCGTTGTCGGCACCAAGCCGGCCAGCAGGCTGTCTTAATTTATAGCGGCCGCGTGGGATTCTTCCAGTTTTGTTTAATGAGTATATATTGTAGTGGTTACAGGTGACTCTGGTAGGTATGAAGCTTTTCACCCGTGTCTATCTATCTATCTATCTATCTATCTATCTATCTATCTATCTATCTATCTATCTATCTATCTATCTATCTATCTATCTATCTATCTATCTATCTATCTATCTATCTATCTATCTATCTATCTATCTATCTATCTATCTATCGATCTATCTATCTATCTATCTATCTATCTATCTATCTATCTATCTATCTATCTATCTATCTATCTATCTATCTATCTATCTAGCCGCCTACGACTTTAGCTTTCCTGGCCGTTTTGATAATGATATCGACACCAAACTTGGTATGGCATAACATGACTGCATGAAGAACATATTTGACTAGTCATAACATGAAAATTATGACATATGTCATGAATGTCTTGATTTACACTTCATGGTCCTGCAGCTCTTGCAGTGGTTACGTTCACATGCCATGTTGCACAACTGGTATGGTTTGGCATGATTGCATGGTGGACACAAGCGACAGACCATAACATCAAATTCATGACATGCGTGTCATGTGACACCATGACTACATGCCACGCACATGATGCGCTCGCGGCCGTTTCGCTAGCGTCACATATACCGAATTTGGTATTACGGTACGTGAATGGATGACGAAGGTATGTGCCTGGTGCAAACATGATAAACATGAGATGCGTGTCATGTAGGAATATGACTACATGCCACGCTCACGATGCGCTCGCGGCCGTTTCGCTTGCTTCACATACGCCAAATTTGATATTACGTAATTTCCATCGATGACGAAGGTATGTGACTGGTGCAAACATGATAATCATGAGATGCCTGTCATGTTCGAACATGCCTTCATGCCACAGTCAAGGCGCCAGTACATTTCAACGTGACGCGGTGCACGTGCTCGCCGGCGTTCATTTCGTCGCATCACGCTGGCATTGCCACGCCAGGAGCCGGTCCTGCCTTATATATACTCGCAGGCGTGCGCCGCGCTGCGTTGCTTTGACGCATGCGCTTTTCAGCACGTCCGGTGTCCCTCCGTCAAGAAATGAGGAAGACGCAGTGTTGTCTGGGTAGCGCATCGGCGCGAATTTCACGCCGGTTGCCGTCGGGCCGCACAGACGGACGCTGGTTGCGCCGGTCACGCCTGGCGTCAGACTGTAGAGTGCTGCGATTTGCTAACGTAGCGTTGCTGCGCCCAGCGTCCGCGCACATCAAAGCTACATTCGAGTATAATGGGCCCTTCATGATGCGCTCGCGGCCGTTTTGCTAGCTTCACATACACTAAATTTGGTGTTACGTGACGTCAAGTATGAAGAAAGATATGACTGGTGTAAACATGATAATTTTGACACGCGTGTCAAGTAAGAACATGACAACATACCACGCTCATAGTGTGCTCGCGGCCGTTTCGCTAGCTCCACATATACTAAATTTGGTATCACGTGACATGAATAGAGGACGAAAGTAAACGACACATCCAAACATAATAATTGTGACACAGAAGTCATGTACGGCATCATTTACCTCCACCTCGTAACGTTGTGCTGATTTTAAATTGACATATCAACATTTCTCATTCGTGCTTCGCATATCATCGATTCCCACTTTACGTGGGATTTGCCAATGTTTTTATTGCAATAGAAGTTATATCGGCAATCTCGGCTGGATTTCGGTGTCGGTGTGGGCTTCAGTGTCAATGTCATGCACCGTATATCTATACGTATCTATATATATGAAAACGCAAGAAAGAAAAAAATACCAGAAAAAAGACTCTAGCGTGCGGAATCAAACGCGGGACCTCTGCGTCATGAAGCGAAACTAATGAGCCACCGAGAGGTACCTCCTCCAACGTTCAAACAGCAAGATACTCATATCTACCACTTACCGCTGTTGGCGGGCATATCGCGGGGGAGGGGGTCTATCGTGTTTTCAGCATTATCAGTAAGATGGCGTCGTGAGCGTGCGGAGGCTCTCATCTCTCACGCGTACTTTGGGCCGCGTACAGATTAGGAGGGCGTACGCTCGACTGCATGCCCTTATCTTGCAGTAGGAAGAGTCGTACGTCTTGGCTAGTCATTGGGTTTCGGGTGAACAATACTGTTGTAGTTACTGGGCGCACAAAGGTCACTGCAATAGATGCACAGCCTCCATTTGCGAAAAGGGCGTGCCTTTCAGACACAGCGAATAAACAACTGAGACGTTTATTCGCGTTAATTTGTACCTGTGAAAATGTTCCGTGCGTTATTTGTGCGTGAGAAACGCGGGGCACATTTCAATCTGCTTGCCATTCTGCGCGTGATTTTCCAATTTGTTGCTATCGCGTTCATCAAGTCGCCTTTGCGGCAAAACTGTTACTTTTTGTTATACTGAACAAACGGGCCACTATTTTATCGAATGGCTGCGAAAGCACTATTTTTACGGAATGATTCAGCTTCTCTTTCAAAATGGCACATCGCCACACGTGGTTGTACATACACCCTGTTTAGCACATCGTTCATGATGAAACACATGATGGAGCCATGCGAGAAGTCTTGAAATCTTATGAAAAAAGATTTTTTGTAGTTCGTAACATTTTAAACGCAGCGTCCCCACTTCATTTCTATTTCGGACGTTTCGGTAGCTGCCCTCATTTATATTTCGCACGTTTCCTAGGCTACTGATTTTGAAATGCTGGGACAAGGTAATTTGTCATTTCAACGACCATCGTTTTTCGCTTCCGTTTCCATTTAGCACTGGGCGTCATGCGATCAAAATAACCAATGAATGTGTTCAGTGGACCCATCACATGTAGTAGTATTAACGTCTATTACTACAGATGCGAGTGCAAGTGTGTAGCGGCTACGTTGAAAAGCTTTAATTGCAACAGTGGTTTCGTAAGATCCTCCGTAAACTTGAGACAATGATTTACACGTTCTCGCCAGCAATTTTCGTGGTGCTGGTTCAAGACGAGCACATATACTGGTAACCGTGGATATAGGAGTCTCTTCTCTTGGCACAGGCAAATTCTGATGAGGGCTGCAGCACGCTCGCAGTTAGTCGATGCTTTAGTTGGAATTGAGGAAGTGGAAACAGTAAGAAAGTCTAAGTGGAAAGACAGGGAGGTTAGCCAGTTCTTAGACCGTAGTTGGAATTGAATTGAATTTCAAACAATGCAATGGTGCTCTGCTGCTGACTGGAAGGTTGCGGGTACAATGCCGGTCATGGCAGTCGCATTTGAATCGGAGGCGGAACTGTGTGATGTCTGTGCGCGTATTGCAATACAATACACAGTAATTCACGGTGGTGACAGCATTCATTGCTCTTTCGAGAAGTAGCTTTTGTAACGTTGTCGAAGACGATATAGGAACACGTAAGAGATAAACAGCAGTTAAGTCAACCTGCCATTGTGACATCGGCCGAAATTAGCCCCTTCACATTACCCTCCATTACCATTTTGTTTCTTTATGCACCAAGACTGGCCACGCCGACCTCTTTGTACTACTGTATATTTTTAGCTCTGATTGCGACCACGTTTTTGAGACGTCCATTCTAAATTTCAAGCCGGGCAGCAGCACACCAAAGCGCATAATTACCACGACGGTGTTTATACGGGACACCGAAAACAGGACACTGAGACAGTGTTGTATACAAACATTGGCTGCAGTGCGTGTTGAGATGACACCTAAAAGCGTGCATTGCACACTTGGTATACGTTTCTTTCTCGTGCTTGAAAAACCCACTTACGACATATGCGAACGGATACACCGCTGCACACTGCCTATTTGCCCTTCAACTGTCGATATAAAGAACTACACGAAACGCTGACGTAGAATCCACGTGTTGTTTTCAGCGACGAATTGCTTCATAGTGCAGGATTGGCCCGGCTGCTTTCGTCATCGTAATGGGGCAGTGCAGTGACAGAACTTGCGCAACGAGAAAGGGAGGCGCTGCCCTCCATCGACATGATCAGTACCGCATCGGATCGCCTGTTATTTTATAAGGGCGAGCTCATCTTGAATTCCATTCGGACGTACACGTTCTTGAGAGAGCACACACGTTTGTGAAGCAGGCCACTAAAGATTGACAGATACCAGTAAGTGAAACGTTCTCTAAAAAAGGAGGTGTGTAATGGCGCTAATCATATAGAATTCAACAACGTTGTTTTATTCAATGTAGAGTGTTCTTTGCGAACCCCCAACGTTTACATTTTTACCAGTATTCTTGAAATAGGCGGTAGTATTCACTATCTTGTTTCAAGCTTATTCCGGCAAAGTGGCTGCCATTCATTACGACGTAGACTTCTCTTCGTTGTCCGTTGAACGTGTAGTCATTGAGAGTATACACGAAGCGAATCGAGGTACACATGACAGCCGTGTTCAGGTCCACTTCGTTGCCTTATTCAATGGAATAATAAAAAAGAAGGAAAAGAGCGCAGAAAAGGAAAGAAAACACTCATGATTACGGCTCATCTGGACGTGCATAACCATACTGGATTCCACTATGAAAACGCGTCGGATTCAGCCATGACACTTTGAATAACAAAGGAATGGCACTTGTTTGCCCTAAGTATTTTTTCTTTTTTTGTAAGTATGTGTTAAAGTAGGTGCCGAAACAGCTGCCATAGGCATCGTTGACCGGACGCATGCAAACATTAATTGTCAGTGTTCCAGCAGGAGTGAAACCCTGGCATTCTGCGTGGCAATCAAGTATTCTACAACAGAGTCACACCAGCTAGGTCTTGCTGATACCTTTCAAATAGACCCTAATGTTCATGTAACGTCACTTGTGGTTGCGTTACTGGCTATCCAATTTTATGAACATTACATATGTACGCCTTTGATGCAGCTGCCATGATGGGTTAATGTAAATTGTAGTTAGGCGCCATCCGCTAAAGTTGATTTGTGTAGCAGTGTTGAGGGCTACCAGCCTCGTGCGCACCAGCGCAAACACTAGCGCTTCATATCATCTTATACCGCTTCTGGCGTTGCTAGTATGTATGTTGAAGTTAGCATCGTTATGTAACTCAAAACAACTGGTAAAATAAAACATATGTGATTGTCTAGGGTATATGTGTGCGTAAAAAAAAACGTCTGCGCTGCGCCGAATGCTGCCTACGGTTTCATGTCGCAATGCACGTGGCAGTATTGTCTTCATTTCCTTCATTCCCCCCCCCCCTTCTTTCTATTAATATTACCACACAACCATCGCTTAGTGCCCATCGAAGTCACCGATAGCCTGTTCAAGTGCATGAGTGCTGTTCAAGTGCATGATAGCCTGTTCAAGTGCATGCTCATGTGCATGAGAAGCCTTCGCTAGTTCATTCAACTTACATTTCAGTTCACTCAGAGCGCTGCGCGATACGACAAGGAAGATTCGCAGAGACTGGTGGACATCTACGGTAATGGGGGAAATAGGTTAGATTTCAGATTCATTAAGAAAAAAATCAGGAGTCATGTTTTTTAATGATAATGGAGGTAGTGAGCCTAAGATACAGGAGGTCGAACTAGAGATAACAGATAAATACAAATATCTGGGCATATGGATAAGAAATGGGACCGAGTACCTATGGGAGCACGAAATATAAGTAACTCATAAAGGTAACATGAATGCAGTGGTGATTAAAAATATGGCACTGTGAAATTACAATAGATATGATGTTGCGAGAGGAAATTGGAAAGGGGTCATGGTTCCTGGTCTGACGTTCGGCAATGGGGTATTGTGCATGAGATCAGAAGTTTAGGCAAGATTAGAAATTAAACAACGTGGAATATGTAGGCTTGCTTTAGGAGCTCGCAGGAATACACCAAATCAGGGAGTACAAAGTGATATGCGATGGACATCGTTAGAGGGCAGGGAAGCTAGCAGCAAGATAAAATTAAAGAAGCCATTGAGAGAAATGGTGGAAGAGCGTTGGGCTAGGAAGCTGTTCAGCTATTTGTACAAGGAGAATGTCAACACAAACACAAAACGGAGGAAGCAAACCAGAATATTGACGAGTAAATACTTAGAAAACAGCAGGGGGGCCAAACCAAAAAGAACTATCGGTTAAGAAGAAGGTAAAGGAAACGGATACCGACATGTGAAGAAGTGGCATGATGAAGAAGTCAGCACTAAATATCTATCGAACTTTTAAGCAGGAAATTGCCAAGGAAAGGATCTACGATAATACTCGGGGTAGCTCTCTGCTGTTAGAAGCCAGGACGGGAGTATTGCGAACCAAGACATATCGGGCCAAATACGAAGGGGTAGACATGGTATGCAGAGCATGTGGAGAGGAGAATAAAACTGCCGAACACTTGATAAATTTCTGTAAAAAGCTTCACCCTATAGTTCATGAGGATGGCGCAGAGTTTATCAAAACACTGGGGTTTAGGGACAGGGAGGGCAAAATAGTCTATAAATAGGTAGAAATAACTAGAAGGAGGTTATCTGATTCGTGCACTACAATCAAGGCATGAGTGAAAATCAAATCCTTCATTGCAAAGTACCAGTTCTTGACTTCACTATTTAAAAAGTAAAAAAAAGATGAATCCAGTTTTTGGTTCACTAAGTTAGCCGCCGCCCAATCTAAAGGGTACAGTCATATCAATCTATCCGTCCATCCACCCATCCATCCGCTAGGCGGCAATCACGTGTTTTTTTTTTAATTTGCGCACTTTAGACAAACCCTGGAAAAAAATAGCGAGTGTGTTATCTTACCGTAACTTGAAAATTTTGTTATTTCTGGATAAGTGCTACAAGTCTTGTATTGATTTTTTCTCTAGAGTTAGTATTTAAAAAGTTCATTGAGCAACATTTGTTAATTACCGTTCTTGGTGGATCAAAAATATTCTGGCGTGCTACATACAGCTAAGAACTATTCTGTGCAAGCAGGAGATGCGTAGCACTCAATTTTAATTTTTTGTATTGTTTGGTGCTTTTTAGGCGAAACAAACTGTATGTTCAGTGCCACTTCATAAGGTCTCGCTCAATGAAAAAAAAAAAAACTCAATGACCTAGCATTCGCATGCTTCGCAACAATCAATTGCCAAGGTCAGCCAAATTTTTTTTAAACTAAAACAACCGAGGATGCCCAGGCACTCGAAGAGGGCCGTAATGTTTTTCGCGATAGCATGCAGGTTGTTTGGTTTTTTTTTTCCAATGAGTCTCCTTTCCGACTGCGAAACACTATATGGGCACCGGCGTATCACACGAGAAGCGTCCGTTTCAACGCGGTGTGTACAGCCACGGAAGTCTGGCTCTGTGTTGTGGCACAACTGTCGAAGCAGGCTTCGCGCTTAGCTAAAAGGTTTAATAGCGCTTCTGACTGTTCGGGTGTTACGTATGACCCAATGACAGCTCGAAAAGAGGTAGAACTTGAACCTGAAGCTGGTACTGGTGACAAAAACGGGCAGAGCGCTGCGATGGAGGTCAATGGAGAGGTGTCTATGTTTCCACTGTCAATCCCTTGTGCAACAGCATAGATTCTGCAGTGGTGCTACAAACGGGAAGAAGAGCGCGGCCACAGGAAAGCCGTAGAAAGCAAGGGGTGACGAGAATGGCTCATGAAGTGCAGTGAAATGAAGGCGCAACTAGTGCATCACCACCGGCTACCTAGTGCGATAGCTATCACGTTTTCATGACCAGGGCGCAGGACGCAGTCTTCCACAATAACTAAGCTGGAGATAGAGAGTGGCAAGACCGGAATGAGCACATCCATTGTATCTTTGATGTAAACGACGCTTTTCTCAAATAATATAACAGCGGAATCATAATGTAGGTAGTCCTAGCGGAGGATTAGTTCATGAACGCATGAGGACAACACAATTATCTCGATTCGGTGACGTATGCCCTCTATAGAAACGCGAGCTGTACACTGTCCGTCGGGTTGAATCGATACGTTATTTGCGCCACGCAATACAGGTGTTCTGCTTTACGGAGGCGTGAGCACAAGTCACTAAGCAAAACAGAAGTAGATGCATGCACCGGTGCCAGCAAAGACTTGCTGAGGAATACCATAAAAAGTCACTGGCGACATATTGGCCGGGTAAACAGGAGGTATTCTGGTGATTGACGGGACGCAGTTTTCTCTAGTGCAGTAAAAACCGACGGGACGGGATGGACGCCACTGAGAATACGAGGGTCAGTATAGGTCCAGATGTGACGGCAGCAGGAAGAATAGCAGAAATATCCGTATTTGGGGGCATCAGGGTTTGATTAACCGATGCTGCAGGCGTCGTCAAGGACACCAGATCAGCGTATGCTGGAATCGGGCATGCTGGTGGAGTGACTGGCGCTGTCGGTGTCATCATTGCCGCCAATTCTGGCTTCATAAGATTCCGCAGGTCGAGTGGTGGGGACAGAGTGGAGACGATAGTGGACTGCTGCTGTTCCAGGTCTCAAAGTTCTTCATGGATGATGGTACGGATAAGGGCTTTCAAATCACAGGGAGGCATAAGGCGAGGATCGCTGCCTTGTTGCAAACGCAGGGACTGCAACTCGTCAAGGCGTTCGCATATCAAAATGATGTCTTCAACCGTAGTAGCATGGCTAACAGCCAAGGAGTTGAATGCGATCCAGCCTATTTCATCGACGATGTGGCGAACGTATTCGGCTTTCATTATATCGCTGCTCGCACGGCGACAGAGGGCCAACACATCTTTTATATACAAAGTGCACTCGTGTGCAAGTTGGAGACACACAGCCAGCTTCTGTTTCGCTGTTTAGGAACGACCGACGAGCATCAGGAGATTTGTCGCAGCCTGGTGGCAAAGGTCGATCAATCGACGAAGTGAATTCGTAATTGAAATACCACGTTTTGGCTACGCTGGTTAGATAGAATGGGAGGTAGCTCGATTTCTCCGTTTGGTCCGCCGATTGACTGAACCCACAGGGTTGTAGATGTCGGGCCAGTCCTCAACGTCGTCACAGCGGAGACCCGCGAACATGAGTGGTGCGTGCGGAGGGCTAGTGCCAGTGGACGAAGGGCCGGCAGCCGCCGGCATCGGTGCTGTAGCGTTAGGGCTAGATGTTGGGTCCGATGTTCGCATCGCTGTGGGGATGGCCGGGTGCAAGCGGCGACTGAATCCGAGCTCCAGTTGGGACACGAACGTAGGAGGATGTCGGGGTGTTGACCCACCTCCACCACTTTGAAATACGCAGGAAGGCTTGACCAGGCAAGGCCAGCAGAACAGTTTATTCTGTGGTATCTGTCTCGGCTCCGAACACCCCGAAAACTGAGAAGGACCATGATGACTTGATGACTATGTACAAAGTGAGGACGAGGAAGTTCTCGAGATGTGCTTAATATAGATATATAGCTTTGACAAGCGTGAGCTGTTCTTTTTTCGGCATTTACCACATCGTTCCGACGTGGACCTGCTCTCCTGCGGCTTCAAGATCAACTAAGGAGGGGGTCGGGAGAACCGGTGGGATGCAACAATAATTACAAGGAATGTACTTTGGTGTTTCGTTCAAGCTTCGGGTGGGGGGGGGGTGAGGGGAGCGAGGGAGTTGATGAGGGGTGAACCTGAGGAGTTAAACTTCACAATGTATCACTGGAATGTGCCTAATTTAGCCACCCGGACCATTTAGCCACCTGGACACAAAAAACTTGGCTTGATTCTGTGTACATCATGGGTTGTTTGGCCACTCGTTTATACATGTACTTTTTTAATAAATACACGTGCTATGCGTATGTGGAAGTGCGCACAGGTACACGTGGTCATGTGACCAATTATCAGTCTATGGTTTTCATCCCTTCTCTCTCCTATTTTTTTGGTTCTCTCTCTCTCTCTCTCTCGACTGGGCGATGACATAAAAGCAAGTAAATTTTGTCATATGAATAAACAGTTTTTAGAAGCGTATACTGATTTTTTTCTAATTCTACGGCAAGGCTCTTTATTATATATATATATATATATATATATATATATATATATATATATATATATATATATATATATATATATATATATATATATATATATATATATATATATATATATATAGCACGCGTGAACTTATCAAGAGCTGGCAGCTGACCAATAGTCCCTCGTAAACAACCTAAAGGCACCAAGTCTGCCAGTGTGAGACCCTCGTTAATGAATAAGAGAAGGAAGTGCATACTTAAGGGCTCGTTTTTTGTGTTGACACAATATTAATCAGATCTAACAGACAATAATGCCAAAGAAAGTATAGGGGAAGCTATCAGACGTGATGGAAATGTAAATGTGTGAAGAAAGAACTCGCCGCAATGGCTACTGCCCACGGCAAGTTATATTTTCACCCACTTTCTTTTATTCACTTTTACATTACCTTGTGGTTTGATTGCTTCCCCTATACTTTCTTTGGCATTATTGTCTGTGGGATCTCATTAATATTGTGTCAAAACACGGCAAAACGATCCCTTAAGTACACACTTGCTTTCTTTATATATATATATATATATATATATATATATATATATATATATATATATATATATATATATATAAAGTGTGTGTGTGTGTGTGTAGGGCGACAGTAGCCGTAATGTTGCAAATAGTCAAATAGATGTTACGTGAAAACGGTAACAACAACTTTTCTTTTTTTTCTGGTTGCCGTTTTCTCCCTCAAATTTTTTTGTGCTCAATATAGTATAATTACGAGCGCGAACAGAATGTACCCTTGTTTCTGACGAAGGCCAGACTCAAATTGTCTAAATTTTCTGTCTCAAATTTATTATTTGTTTTACTGCAAATTCTGGGAGCTGCTGCTTCCTCCTTGCGAGAATGGATGAAGAAGCCTCTCAGGATTTTCGAGGTGGACAACCGCTACGTCTGGCAGCGGCTAGGAAACGTGGGACCACCTCAAGTGGCACAGACAGCGAGGCAACGGAGCTATATTTCGACGGTTTCGAGTCATCGGATGACGACTACACAGTCGTCATGAGCCGCAATGCAAAAAGAAGACTACTACGAACATCGTCGTCGACGAGTATATCCACCGTGCAGGCTACCGCGCAGCGTTGGCCACACACTATACTCTTCATGGCTGTGGACCCTTCAGCCAACCTACGGCGGCTTAACAGGCAAGTCCTCTCTGCATACCTCGAAGGACTCGCTCCAAATGAAATTAAAGACGTCAGGATCAACTCACGGAAGAATATTCTGGCAGTTGATGTTCTACACCGTAGTGCGCTGCAAAGCCTACAGAACATCTCGGAAATCGACAGAGTCACAGTTAAATCAGTGATCCCCACTGACTGTAAGGGCAGTGTTGGCGTCATTTATGACGTGGACATTTTCATTCCCGCTGACGATTTCCCAGTCTTGATAAAGCCAACTACAGACGACATCCTCATCAAGCACATCACAAGGCTTGGTCAGTCACGATGTCTGAAGATTGTTTTTGAGGGAGACAGTCTTCCCCAACACGTCAAAGTTGGCCACGTTCGCCATCAGGTCCGTCCATACATACCGAAGCCCCTACAATGCTTCAGATGCTTCAAGATGGGACATGTCAAAGGAGTATGTACCAGCAATGTTGTGTGCCCGCGTTGTGCCGAACCTCATTCAGAAGACACCTGCCACGCAACTGCGTTCAAATGCTCCAATTGCCACGGCGCTCATAAAGCGTCATCTAAAGATTGCCCACGAGTGAGAAATGAACGCGCGGTGCTGAAACGCATGGTGCGCGACAATTTAACGCACAGGGAAGCCGCTGCTACTGTCAGGCGACGTCGGCGTCACCACAGAAGATCATCACGCAACGCGGCATCTGCCAACAGAGACCCGTCATCTCAAGCAAGAACTGACCCCTCATCGTCAAGCTCTGCGAAGACGAATACACCGAAAACAGAATCAGGGTCAAGACTCCCACCTCGTGAAGAGTGGCCATTACTTCCACGAACACAGCCTGTTTCAGAGGTGCATCGATCCCCGCCAACCTCGATGCCATCACGAACCACTGATGAAAAGTCTACTGAGGATCGCCAAGTCATCAACATGTTGCAGACCCTTATGAGCGCAATGCGCATGCTCCTAAGCAACATGAACACCCCATCAGCGCAGAGCGCACTCCAAGTGCTGGACACTTTGAGTCCGGTGCTTGCAGCTCTAAGGTAAAACGATGGCCCGCAACATGTTATCCTTTCGCGAGGAGGTCAAGAACGCATCTGTCCTTCAGTGGAATGCCAGAGGACTTAGGGCGCGTATGTCCGAGTTCCGGCAATATGTATTCACAAACCAGTTCTCCATAATTGTGATTTGTGAACCGAACCTCTCAGCCTAGATGAGACTGTCTGGATATGAGTGCTTTATGTCTTCTACCCACGGAGAGCGCAAGGTCGTTGTGTTCATACGGCGCGACTTAACTTATGTTCATCACCCTGTACCCCCTGACGAAGAAAACCAGTACGTTTGCCTAACAGTAAAAAACAAGAAGACCACATTCACCATCATCGGAGCCTACTTACATCCATCAAGTCGTCTAGACCGAGAGCGCTTGCGCGAAATTTTGAATTCGACTCTCCAGCCATGGATGATAACTGGTGACTTCAATGCCCACCACTACTTATGGGGAAGCTCCAGGGTAAACACTAGAGGTAGACAGTTAGTGTCTTTCGCTTCTGAATGTGAACTTATCCTCGTGAATGACGGCAGCCCTACTTATCTGCGCGGATAGGCCTATAGCAGTTGCCTGGACCTCACTTTCGTCTCACGCTCGTTCACACGTAGAGTGCACTGGTTTTCGGATTTGGAAACAAGGCGTAGTGACCACATCCCAGCATACTTGAAGATTGACGGCTTTCCAAGTCTCAAGTCCTCCAGAGCCGTCCAGTGCACCGATTGGCAAAAATACAAGTTAATCATGGAAGATTATGTTGGCACCTCACCTTTCAACCTCGAGGACGCAATAAAGAGTGCCCTACAGTCAACGACGCGTTCGCTTCCGGTCAGCTCATCTCGCACTGATATGGACTTTTATCTCGAGAAACTCAGAGCGATTCGTCGTCGTGCAGAACGACGTTATAGACGCACGAGGTCCCTTGATGATCTGAGAGTGGCCAGACGCACACAAAAGAAAATACAGCGTCACATGGGCAAGTTGGACAAGCAACGATGGGTATCTTTTTGCGAGTCTTTGGATCCCAGAAAGCCTCTGTCACTAATCTGGCGAACTGTCCGGGGTCTTCGTACAGCCATTACTCAGCGCTACCCATTAAAATCTCTGGCACTTCACTTACGCTGCGAAGAGATTGATGTCGCAGATTCCTTCTGTCGAAGGATTGCCTATGACTCAAATTCAACAGGGACAAAGACGCCCGATTTTTCTGTATCTTCACGTGATCCCCGAATGAAGATTTCGTTTTCAATGGACGAACTAAAAGCTGCGCTTGCTTTGTGTAGACGTTCTTCAGCGCCAGGACCTGACGGCATCACTTACCGCGCTCTGTGTCACCTAGAAGATCAAGCTCGGCAGGCACTCTTGCAGCTGTACAACGACTCCTGGCAAACTGGCATTGTTCCACAGGAATGGAAGTCAAGTCGCCTGATTCCACTTCTCAAAGCCGGCAAGTCACCCTTGGACATTTCCTCTTACCGCCCGATTGCCCTCGCGAGCTCTGTGGGGAAAGTTATGGAAAGGATGATTTTAACGCGTCTGGAATGGTACTTAGAGTTCTACGAAATATATCCAGATGCCATATCGGGGTTTAGACGAGGTCGCTCGTCAATTGACAATGTAGTTGACTTGGTGACATATGTAGAACACCAGAAGGCCTGCAAACGGTTATCTGCTGCTCTGTTTCTTGACGTTAAAGGGGCCTACGACAATATCACCCACGAAGCCATTCTCAGCGTACTAGAAGGAGTGGGACTCGGTGGCAGGATATATACGTGGGTTCAGAGCTACCTACAGAATAGATCATTTCACGTGCAGACAGAGAATGGCCCGACACACGAGTATTACTGCAGCCGAGGAGTCCCGCAAGGCGGAGTGCTAAGCCCGACGCTGTTCAACCTAACACTCATTGAACTAGTTGGCAAGCAACCAAGCAGTGTACGACTTTCCATTTATGCTGATGACATCTGTGTGTGGACATCAGGTGTGACTCGACTTCAACTTCGCGCTCGACTTCAGAAGGCAGCATCAGTGACATCGTACCACTTACGCAAACAAGGGCTTGAAATCGCAAGTGAGAAGTGTGCAGTCGTGGCCTTCACCAGAAAACCAATGTCCGCTTACGGCATATCAATTAACGGGCAGTTGGTATCATACAGCCGGAGTCACAGGTTCTTGGGAGTCGTAATCGACCGAAACCTGTCTTGGACACCCCACGTAAACTACGTGAAAAAGCGGCTGACTGCCATTTGTCACTTATTCAGGTTTCTTGCTGGGAAAAGTTGGGGAATGTCTGTCGAGTCTATGTTAAAGCTGTACAAGGTATTATTTACTGGATTCCTGCGGTATAGCCTACCTATTATATCTAACACGTGCAAAACGAACCTGCGCACAATCCAAAATATTCAAGCCCAAGCGCTTAGGATATGCCTTGGTTTACCCCGCTGCGCATCGACAGCTGAAACAATTGCCATTGCACAGGACTACTCGATCATGACGCACATCACCATTGAAACGATGCGTACGTACCTCAGACAACATGCAAGGAATCCTTCCCACCACTTGGCAACCCTTGCTACTGAGAGGCCCCGCACGAAATTTAGTGCAATTGTCTGTGCTCATCGCGCGTCGTTTACGTCAGGTTTTACGCCTGCAGAGAAACTGGTGTATCCTCCGTGGTGCCTGACACTTCCACAAGTACGTGTTTCAATTCCAGGAATACAGAAAAAATCAAGTTTGCAAGTTTGCCTTCATCAGCCCTAAAACAATTGAGCTTGAGCCATCTGCACGAAAAGTACAACAACCACGTGCACATATACACCGATGGTTCAACCACAGCGTCTGGTTCTGGTGGTGCGGTGGTGATTCCAGCTAGAGGAATCACTCTGCGAATCAGGCTGTCACACGTCACTACGTCCACAGCGGCAGAACTTGCGGCTTTGCGTGGCGCCATAGAGTACATCAAATCCCAAAGACCGAGTGAATGGGCTGTGTTTTCCGACTCAAAACCAGCCCTACAGAGCATGCAGTCAGTCCTTCGACGAGGTTGCCATGAACAATTAACTTACGAAGTTGTCAAGCTCGTTCACCACGTCACAGAAACAGGCCACGAGGTCAAGTTTCAGTGGCTTCCTGGCCATTGTGGGATTAGTGGCAATGATTCCGCAGACAACGCGGCTCGCACATCGCACCAAGAACACACCCTTCCAATTCCTTTGTCAAGGACTGACGCTGCACAGCAACTTCGTCACCTGGCACGTAGTCTGAGTCTGCAGGAGTGGAACACCCCAAGCATAAGACATACGAGACTATACCAAATAAACCCTCGACTGGAACTTCGACCTCCATCCGGACTTCGTCGACGTGAAGCTTCACTTCTTTGTCGCCTTTGGTTGGGGGTTGCCTTCACAAAAGCATATAGAAACCTCATCGGACTGACCGACAATGCGGAATGCGACGTCTGCTGCACCAAAGAGGACATCGACCATCTGATATGCCATTGCCCTCGATTTGCCTCTGAAAGACAGAAGCTTTCGGACACATTGCGACAATTGGACGATCGGCCACTCTCTGTGCAGATGCTACTAGAACACCGTCATCGCCTTTCATCGGCTCAAAAAGCAGTCAAAGCTGTCCTTGTGCTTTTTGAGGACTACAGGCCTATGTGACCATCTTTAACCTTTGTGTAGTGCCACCTCTGTATACGCGCCAGCTGATTGACTGCCAATCCTCCCTTTTTTTCTCTCTTTCTCTTCTCTTTCCTCTCTCTCTCTCATCTTTATGCCCCCTTCCTATTCCCCCAGCGTAGCGTAGCAAACCGGGCATGTGCCTGGTTAACCTCCCTGCCTTCCCTCTTGTTGTTTACCCCCCCTTAAGGCCAGACTCTGGCCGGAACTGCCGATTACTGCCCTCAAGGGTGACAGGCGTGAGGCGCCAAAAGCTTCAGTTTCAGTTCATGATTTCTTTCTTCACATTTGCTCAACGAAACCACGCAGCTTTGGGGACGCCAACAAAGATAACAGCGTTCAGGGCCTTTCTCCTCTATTTGAGCATTTACAAGCATATATGCAAACAGGATAAAGAAAAAGTAATAATCCGCTAATTTCCGTACTTAGCAAAAATCAATTACCCAGAGAGTGACAGGTCGCGAAGTACACCAGGGCTTTCTGCAACTCTTCGTAGCTGCAGTAGCAGAGTTGTTTATATAATATAGTGTCTTTTGTTTCGAAACACAAACATGTGAAGTAAAAGGAGCTAGGTGTGCTGGTCCCGATGTAAGGCAACAATATCTTGACTAAGGTTGAAGGAGACGTGAACGGATGAATATTGCTTGTGCCGATTGGGCAAACTTTGAAACTTGCGAAACGGAAGCTGCGTGGTTGTGTTTTGTAATACAGCGTGTCTTGGCATGTGTATTTTCTATTTGGTGTCTAAAAGCAGAACGAGAGTAACTGGTTTAAAGCGTGGGAGTAAGCTCCTAGTTTGGAGATGTTGCTGGCTATAGACGGCTCGTTCTGTGGTGACGTCAGTTGAATGTTTTTTGTTTTAGGTATTCTTTGGAAAAAAAACAGTGTCTTATATGGCATCAGCACCAATAACTTCGACTGACATATTTCTGCAAGTTCTGTGCGTATGGATGACTTTTTCCTTGGGCATAGCAGAACTGCTAGAGCGGAAACCGTATTTATCGCCCCATCAAGATGCCTGGAAGGTAAGCGAAACTAGTCCGAGCGTTTTCGTAATTTTGGGGTGAGCCAGTGGGAATTTCTGATTGCGAAGTTTTTCTGGATATTGGAGGTAAATGTGCCACATTTTTTTTGTGTACTAGGTCAAGTTCAATGTGGCACATTCGTAATTCCCACTTACAGAGCTGGAGAGCAAAATTGCGCGGAGATGTCAAAAAAAATTGCACGCTTGCATCACCGTATATCATGATATCGGGAAGCATAGTTAGTGTGCTCTATACAAATCAGTCCTCACGATTTGACACTTTCATTATGTGTCACTATTGTTTTTTTATCTGCTAAGCTTTGCGTTACGCCGTGTGCGGTGCTGCATTCACCCCGGAAAACTCGAATACACGATGGGGATGAACCGTGAGGTTTAGAGAGCCATATCGACATTGAGCAGCTGAATGATGGAAGTCTAGACGCCTATTTCGATATGTACAATTTTTGTTGTATAGTTATCTTTCAACACATGATGAACAAATTGTAGGCCTTACGAAATTTATACTTGATACCAGTCACGTCTACGTTATTCATGAACATACTTATTAACAAAACTAGAAAGAAAATAGATGAAACGCAGTCATGTGCACGTCGGTATGCTAGCCTACGTGAACACGAAGTGTGGCAGTTTGGGCTAGTTGGTATGAGATGATGATAGTTATAGCGCGAGAACAGAACGGCGGCAAAGGTCCTTCTTGTCCCTTTGTCGTTCTGTTCTCGCGCTACAACAATCGTCGTGCACATGAAGTTCTGCTGGCCGCGTCTTAGAGACTTTTGGTTTATCGCGACACCTATAGTTTTGCCGCATTTGAATGGGCGCTGCTGTATATCAAAATGCTTTTACCCGAGTTAAGTGAGTACAGTACAGCAGAGAAAGAAGCATAAGAGTGAAATAAATACTGGTGTTAAAGAGACTGAATGCAGTGTTCGTGGCAAGTTTTATGCTGACTCGACGGGAAAGTGTTTCAACGAGCATGGTTCATCAACACAATTTACATCTTCGGAACCAGTCTGGTGTCCATTTTTGATTTTAATCAAGCAAAATGCGCTTCTATTGCTTTGAATCAAGCATATGATAAGCTAGGACGCTATAGATGGTTTCAAGTTCCCAAACGTCGTACCCCAGAAAACTCCCGGTCACCTCATTTAGCAGCTCCTAACGTTGAAACTGAAAGCACGTTTTAAAGTTCCCTTTAGATGTAAGAAATGTATCTGTTTAGTTTTTCAGATAAAATGAACGTGCGTAAAGTTTAAGGAAATCTCATATAATATTTATGTAACGTGAAAGAACATATTTTGCCAAATAGGGGAGAGAAAGTGTAAAAAAAATTAGCGGGCTATTTTCTAAAGGTATTCTTGCTCACTAATGCTATTCAGGCACATGGGTGGATGAAACTACATGTCATCAAGGGGCTGTCTGTGTTTGTAAAAAAATTGGGGCTGATTTTATAAACGTTAAAAGCCATAGCTATTTTAGCACGTTATCACTATCTTGATTTTTTAATAAATAAAGGTTGATTTCATGACAGGCTTCATTGAATTTCTCGATGATGTACGGACATATATAAGGGATCAGCCAACTATCAAACTGCACCATTTCAAGAAAGTGGACCACTGTTGCACAAAGGAAAATCCATATTGTTCCTTGTGCACTTGAGGGGCCAATGATAATTTTAAAGACGATAGTCTTTCTTAGAATACTTTGATGCGAAAATGTTGGTTCGTTTGTTTGTTTGTCGGCTTGTCTGTTTAAAAAGTTTCTTTACACTATGTACAGAAAACAAAGGCTTGTCTGTTTCTCACCCGAAACGGCTTGTTTTTTTGTTTTTTTATAGTTTGTATTTAATTTTAAAATCCAAACACGTCTACAGCGCCCACCAATTTCGCTCTGGTTTCTGCATTCATACGTGTGCGTAATATTGAATAAAAACAAAAGTTGTGTATATCTGAGGCAGAAAATCAACACGATAATATACTGTGGCGTGTCTCTTTATGCCATCAAAGTCACACACAAACAATTCTAAGAAATGTATTGTTTATTACATCAAGCTGACAATGCAACGCTATGCATGACAAGGCGGGTGTTTTCTGCGCTTTGCTGACACGGGGGTGGCGCCTATCAAATAAATGTTTTATTCACTCTCTCCAGACGGAAGACTATCGCTTTTCGGCGACATTTGCAGTGGAACATGCATATACGAGACTTGTTTTTTTAGTTAAGGGTTTTTTTAACAAGTCATAATTGTATTTGTAAGTGGACATATACTCTCTTAATTATGCAAATGTCAATGAGGCATGTGCAGGCAAGCTTAAATCTAACTGCGTTAATACTTACATTTTCATCAAGGCACATGTCCCTCGTTTTTTGTTTTTGTTGTTAATAAAGGAAGCTCACACAATTTTAGAAGCATCACGTGAGTCCGCTCTTGTGCACAACAGAAAACAGTGCCCTTTAACAGGCTCACTGTGAAGTAGCAATCATCACTAAAAAACCCGAAAAAAAAACACGGTTTCCCCCCCCCCCCCCATTCGCCACTTCCTGTCCGAAGAGATGCGCCGCTATGGTTTTACTGAGCCCGCCAAAATCACAGTGCCATGCATGGCCGCATTATCAATGAGAACAGTCGGGCGTTTGGGGTCGAGCCCACGTGCTCCAGGTCAGCATCCAAGTAACTGCAAACATGGCGGCTATATTTTGTTCCAAATAAGAGCTTGTTTCGAAAAAGCGTACCACAACACTGCCTTTGCCAGTGTTGCGAAACGGTCAGGTCGCGCCGGCTTTTGACGAAGCGTTTTCATTATATTGTCCACATGTAGACACGGGTCCCATGAATGACCCGTGTCTACATGTGGACAAAAACGATGATGGGGGGATTTAGCGGACACCAGGTAGTGGGCCTCTGGCTTGACGCGAGAACGAGGAAGATCTTGTGGCTATACACTATACAACTCCCCCCCCCCCTTTTTTTTTCGTTGTAAGCAATAATGCAGTTATCGTTCATATGAGGCTATTTGTTCTCTTGGCCAATCCCCCAGAGTGGGTACGAGCCATGAATTAAAGGATACAAACAAACGAACAAACAAACAAACAAACAAACAATCAGCTGTTGAGAACACGCTGCTTTTTCTGCCTCAAGGCGTACTTGTGCTTTGTTCGCGTTGTACTGCGACACTGGTGGAGGTGCTGGCCCGTGACCCCGCCTGATGCTCCACACTCCCACGGGGAGCCGTTCATCCAGCTCAGAAGCACTTGTCGACACTCCCGTGCATCGCTTCAGTCGTCGCTTGCGAGGCCTCCTTCCAGTTCACTCTCTCACAGGAACACTCTACAAAGCACCGCTCAGATCTACCAATGGCCACCGCCAATCCACAACAGTTACTACGAGACAGTAGTTTGCCAACCCCATCTCCGGTAACCTTTTTTTCACCGCTGGTGCCTGATCGCTTTGGTGGTGGAGCACATGAAGACGTTGAAGAATGGCTTGATCACTATGAACGTGTCGCTAACACCAACCAGTGGTCCCTTGAACAAAGGCTTTCCCGCGCCTATTTTTATCTCGACGACAGCGCTAAAACTTGGTACGAGAACAGAGAAGGCAGTTTGTCGTCATGGAGCGACTTTAAAAGAGGAATGATTGACACATTTGCCGATGCCGACCGGCGCGAACGTGCGCAGCATTTACTCGATCTACGGGTTCAGAAACCCAATGAAACGGTCGCAATGTTCGCTGAAGACATGACCCGTCTCTTCCGTAAAGCTGACCCGCACAACACCGACGACAAAAAGTTGCGCTACCTCATGCGCAGCGTTAAAGAGCAATTGTTCACCGGAATTTTGCGGAACCCGCCAACCACCGTGACAGACTTCATCAAAGAAGCTACGGCTATCGAACGGGCGCTTCACCTACGATGCCGACAATACGATCGCTTGTCCAGCAGCGCCCACATGCAAGTCGCCGCTACGGCATCTGAAAATCAAAGCTCGTTGCGCGATTTGATAAGAGAGATTGTTCGCGAAGAGCTGCTGAAGTTCCGGAATCTGGTCACGAAACCACCCACGGCGTCTGTCGCTGAAGTCGTCCGTGAAGAAATACGCCAAGCGTTTTCAACAGCTGATCCTACTGACGATCAGCGACCTATGAGCTACGCAGCCGCGCTTCGCCGCCCGCCGCCCGTTGCGCCGTCGTACCGCCAGCCATCGGCAGCCGTTCCTTGGTCGCCACAAGAACAGACACCGCGACGACCTGCCGTCGTACCACCGTACGAAATGCCGCCGTACCAAGAGCCGTCTCCCAACGGGACACGGCATTTGCCACATTACGAGCCGTTGCGGCGTCCACAGCTTCGTAAAACAGACGCCTGGCGCACTGTAGATAGGCGCCCGCTTTGTTTTACCTGCGGAGGTGTGGGCCACATTTTCCGCCATTGCTGGCACTGCGTAGATATGTTTCGACCTCTTCGGCAATGGTCTGACGATCGACGCGCCAACGACGGCTACGCACCACGCCGGGACACTCATTCTCAAGGACTCCCCTTGTCTCAGTCCCATTTTGACAACCGCCGTGCCAATAATGACGACAGTGTGCCTGATTACCAACCAGCCAGGTATGGGACGTCGACCACGCTCTCCGTCTCCGGCATATTCGCCTTCGTCGCACCACCGAACTACAGCCGACAGTCAGTGGAAGGAGGTCACCAAGTCCACGCCGGGGAAACTGAAGGCGGCGACCTCCGGGGGTGAGGTTGCAGGCCGTCAAGGCGACGAAAAAAAGCCTCCATTACTTGTACCACAGGACGCCGTAAAGCCGAGAAGTTGTAACACCAACGAAACTGTGACCACAGATCTTACCGTTTCGGTAGACGGACAGCAAGTAAGAGCCTTAGTTGACACCGGCGCCGACTTTTCTATCATAAGTGAAAACCTTGCCGTACGCCTCAAAAAAGTGAAGACTACGTGGACGGGACCTCACCTGAGGACAGCAGGCGGCCAGCTGTTGATGCCTGTCGGAAGGTGTACAGCAAGACTCGACATCGGTGGCTCTGCTTTCGTGGCGACGTTCGTCATCCTCACCTCGTGTTGCAAGGACTTGATCATAGGGATGGACTTCTTAAGAGAATATGGTGCCGTCATCAACATACTGGACCGTTCAATTACATTCCGCAACAGCTCTGGTTTAGTTGACTGTTCAGACGCAATACGCCACACTTTACGTATAATTAATGATGATGTGGTCGTCCCGCCCCGGTCATGCACTCTTGTTTCAGTAGAAGGCGACGAAGCGTTTGATGGCGAAGGCATTGCTGACCAAATTGGCTCGCTGCTATTTAGTCATGGCATTTTGGTCGCACGAGGTATCGTCCGTCTCACTCGTGGACGCACGAATTTACTTCTGACGAACTTTAGTGCTGAGCGCCGGCACCTTCCGAAGGGCACAGCTATCGCTTCGTACGACAATATTGTAGAAATGCGAGGCAGTTTATGTTTGTCGGTATTGGACGAAGAGCCTAATCCAGAACCAGACCCCATTCACGATGTTGGCACAACTCTGTCAAAGGACGAGCGACAGAGACTTCTTCAGCTGCTAGCCGAATTCCGCGACTGCTTTTCAACGACATCACGAGTTGGTCGAACACCTTTGACAAAGCACCGAATAATCACCGAGGACACGGTGAGACCTATCCACAAGAACCTTTATCGTGTAGCTTCAAAGGAACGCGAAGCCATACAACAACAAGTCGCGAAAATGCTTGCAAATGACGTCATTCAACCGTCACAGAGCCCCTGGGCATCGCCTGTAGTGCTAGTAAAGAAAAAGGACGGCACCCTGCGTTTTTGCGTGGACTACAGGAAGCTGAATCGGGTGACCAAGAAAGATGTGTTCCCGCTCCCACGTATTGATGACTTCCTTGACAGACTTCGGCACGCTCGCTACTTTTCTTCCATGGACTTGAGGAGTGGTTACTGGCAGATCGAGGTAGACCCAAGAGACCGAGAGAAAACCGCTTTTGTGACCCTAGATGGTTTATACGAATTTAAAGTCTTGCCTTTCGGTTTGTGCTCCGCGCCCGCAACTGTTCAAAGGCTTATGGACAAGGTACTTTCGGGATTGAAGTGGAAGACGTGCCTAGTCTATCTGGACGACGTTATTTTCGACCACTTTTTACGAGCATCTCAAAAGGCTGGAAGTTGTTTTACGTGCCATACGGTTCGCGGGCCTAACATTGAAACCAGAAAAGTGCCATTTCTGTTTTCACGAACTTCAGTTTCTCGGTCACGTCGTCAGCAACGCAGGTGTCCGGCCTGATCCTGGAAAAATTGCCACCGTCGCACAGTTCCCAGTACCCTCCGATAAGAAGGCTGTCAGACGCTTCCTAGGCCTTTGTGCCTATTATCGCTGGTTTATCGCAGACTTCGCCCGCATCGCGTCGCCACTAACTCGTCTCACAAGAGATGATGTTGCCTTTGAGTGGAAAGAAGAACAGGAGGCTGCCTTTAATGACCTGCGTCAACGTCTCCAAACGCCCCCTGTGCTCGCCCACTTCGACGAAGAAGCCCCGACGATGCTTCGCACAGACGCTAGCAACGTAGGTCTTGGGGCTGTGCTTGTGCAACGGCAAGAGGACACAGAAAGAGTGATCGCCTACGCAAGCCGAACGCTAACACGCGCAGAGGCTAACTATTCAACAACAGAGAAAGAATGTCTCGCCGTAGTATGGGCAGTAATGAAGTTTTGCCCGTACTTGTATGGCCGACACTTCAAAGTTATTAGTGACCATCACTCCCTTTGCTGGTTAACTAATCTAAAAGATCCCAGCGGCCGATTAGCGCGTTGGAGCCTAAAACTGCAAGAGTTTGACATGACGGTCGTGCACAAGTCAGGCAAGCGACATATGGACGCTGACTGTCTGTCCCGTTCTCCCATTGGGTCGGCAACCCTACCCGAGGAGGAGGAAACGGCATTTCTCGGTGTCCTCGACACGACCGCCATTGCGCAGCAACAACGTGACGACACTGAGTTGCTTGGCTTAATTAACTACTTGGAAGGCAGATCTCAGAAGGCGCCAAGAGTTTTCGCAAGAGTATTGTCATCGTTTTGTTTACGGGGCGGAGTACTTTACAAAAGAAACTTTTCGTCGACAGGATCCGCCTATCTGCTCGTCATACCAGCAGCCCTTCGTACCGAAATACTCAAAGCATGCCACAACGAGGTGACCTCTGGCCATTTGGGTTACATGAGAACGTTGGCCAGAGTACAGCAAAGGTATTACTGGCCGAGACTAACCACAGCCGTGAAGCACCACGTTCGTACCTGTATCGACTGCCAGCGACGCAAGCCACCACCGACTAAACCAGCTGGCCTACTGCAACCCGTGCAGGTCCCAACAGCTCCATTCTACCAGATAGGCATGGACATTTTGGGCCCACTTCCTATGTCCACTGCAGGAAACCGCTGGGTTATCGTCGCGACGGATTATCTGACCCGTTATGCCGAGACAAAAGCTATTCAGAGAGGTACAGCAGCGGAGATGGCCAGGTTTTTCATCGAAAATATTGTACTGAGGCATGGTGCACCAACCGTCGTGATCACAGACAGAGGAACCGCATTTACGCCAGCTCTTTTGGATCACGTCCTGATGCTGAGTGGAACAACGCATCGTAAGACCACTGCCTACCACCCACAAACAAACGGGCTGACGGAGCGTCTGAACAAAACCATTGAAGACATGCTTTCGATGTACGTAGACATAGAACACAAAAATTGGGATGAAATCTTACCATACATAACGTTTGCGTACAACACGGCCAAGCAAGAAACGACCCGCATGACCCCGTTCAGCCTCGTTCATAGACGAGAAGTACGAACTATGTTAGATGCGATGCTGCTGCACGAGAGTGACGACATCGACCCAGACGCCAACACGTTTACGGAACGCGCGGAAGAAGCTAGACAACTGGCACGTTTACGGATCCGCCAGCAGCAAGAGTACGATGCAGGCCGCTACAATGCTCACCGCAGAGCAGTTGTCTATCAAACTGGCGACAAAGTATGGATTTGGACACCCGTACGGAAACGAGGACTATCAGAAAAGCTCTTAAGAAGATACTTTGGGCCATACCGAGTGCTGCGACAACTGAGTGACGTCACTTACGAAGTTGTTCCCGACAATTCGTGTAGTACCAATCGTCGCCAGCACCATCCTGAACTCGTTCACGTAGTGCGCATGAAGCCTTACGTGAGCGAGTGATTGCGTGAGACTTATACTTTAACAAAAACTGCATTATTGACTTCGCATCGGGTCGATGCTCTTTGAGAGGGAAGCAAATGACCCGTGTCTACATGTGGACAAAAACGATGATGGGGGGATTTAGCGGACACCAGGTAGTGGGCCTCTGGCTTGACGCGAGAACGAGGAAGATCTTGTGGCTCAGCTGTTGAGAACACGCTGCTTTTGCTGCCTCAAGGCGTACTTGTGCTTTGTTCGCGTTGTACTGCGACAATATTATTATACTTTTTCAGGCCTTAACAGCGCCAGGAAGGTATTACCTGTACATGAGATCCTACGAGCGAGAGCCACTTTACGGAGACGCAAGCAAGTGCGTCTTCAATGAACTTATTTCCGTGAACGAGCAGGACAAGCACACCACAAACATATTTGGATACACGAATTCACGTGATGGCTCAGTGTGAGTATAACAGTTCGTACAATTTTCTTCCTTCTTTGTCATAAGCTGCTGAAGCGAAACTTTGTTTTAATTATGCCGTTAACTTTCTCGACTCTACCAAATAAAAAATAAAACGAATGTACCAGCGAATATTTGAAACAGGTTACCACACGCTGGCTTTGTGTACGCAAGAAATTACTACACAAAAACATATTGATTTCAGTGAACGGGAAAATACCCATAGCTCCAAGTTCTGAGTCAATACGACTGATCGGTATCTCGCTGATTGAATTGAAGTCTACTTCAGTGACAACAGAAAAGTAACGTATGCAGACTTCCAAATGTAGTGTAATCGACGTTCAGCCATACAACGTAGACTTTGTGTAGTAGCACCTGCTCGATGTGCTAACGCCGTCAATTTCTCGTTTTATGTAAGCTGCAGTTGCAAGGCTCGATTATTTCCTTTGGATGACTGTAACTTTTGTCGTAAGCAACAAATCAGATGTGACGGTAGCTGTGCAACAGATTGGAAAGGTACATATATGCGACTTCTTTTTTTTTCTAAAAGAGCCTGGTGCCGGAACCTAAACTTTAGGCTAAATTTCACGGGACATAAATCATGCCGTACTATTATTATCTTTTAGAACATCTGTAATCCGAATGGTAGCGTGAACATTAAAAAATAGTATCGAATAAAAAGTGAGCGAGAACCTCCAACTGTTTTAATCGAACTGAGCTACGCACGCATCAAGACTCATGACAAAAAAAACCCAATGCGTTAGCATTCAATTCGTTTCATTTCTGTTGTTGATTTGATTGATTGATTTGTGGGGTTTAACGTCCCAAAACCACTATATGATTATGAGAGACGCCGTAGTGGAGGGCTCCGGAAATTTCGACCACCTGGGATCCTTTAACGTGCACCCAAATCTGAGCACACGGGCCTACGACATTTCCGCCTCCATCGGAAATGCAGCCGCCGCAGCCGGGATTCGAACCCGGGACTTGCGGGTCAGCAGCCGAGTACCTTAGCCACTAGACCACCGTGGCGGGGCGTTTCATTTCTGTCGTAGCTGCCTCCTTAACGTGTTAATCAGTTGCTATAGGGGCAAATAGGTACTTTCCGAAAGACATATTGCCGTAGGACGAAATTCGAATATAAAGAGTGAGAGGCAGATTTTACTACTTCTTTCTACCTTTTGGTGTCTCTTCCCGAGGTAAGTGCTACAGTACCACGTTCTTCTTTTGCTCCAAGGGATATTATTGAAACAGCTAGAAGACCATTAAAATGAAGATATTGTGCACCTATCTACTCCTTGAATAAGAGAAGTGATCCGAAATGACCTGACATAAAAGGAACTACGAAAAAGAAGGAATGCTGAAGCGTATCTTAAAGGCTTTCAAAAGACGTCCCGAACAAGAAAACGCTTTCGATCCGCAGTGGTGCGCCTTCTGCCTGCAGGAAAGACCGCCAGTTCTACAAGTCTAGTCATTGCCATTAGGTCCGGCAACGATGGATAAGCGCGAGCATGATCTTAGTTTAGTCGCAAAATATCCCTATATAGATCATTCAGTGTGATTTAGTCTCATTTCACCAGCGGCAACACTCAGATAGTCGAGAATGTTGGAATGGGTTCTTGGTTAAAGACGGTGCAATAACGGATAGGTTCGCAGGAGCGTTAATGTAAGATTGAGGGAAACACGAGGCCGATAGTCACGTCGATAGTAATTCACATGTCGGCGCTCATTGCAAAGTGTGTGAGTGCGCCCCTAAATTTGAAAAAAAAGAACATCATAGCCAGGAACAGACTACTCACGAGATAACAGAGGTTTCACGCATTCTTAACAGCAACTCATGTATTGCCATTCCATCGATCGCCCTGCCATAAAACGAAATATGGTACTTGAGTAGGCGAGCACGATAAGCCAAGGTTCTTTGGTAATAACTGGGTTTTTGTGTGCCCACGTGCCTATATTGATTGATTATTGATACGTGGGGTTTAACGTCTCGAAACTGGCGTATGATTATGAGAGATGCTATAGTGGAGGGCTCTCGAAATTTCTACCACCTGGGGTTCTTTAACGCGCACCCAAATCTGAGCACATGGGCCTACAGCATTTTCGCCTCCATCATAAATGCAGCCGCCGCAGCCGGGATTGAATCCCGCGACCTGCGGGTGAGCAGCCGAGTATACCTTAGCCACTAGAACACAGCGGCGGGCCTATACTTATGTGTGAGTCCATGTGACTAGAAAATAGTTGCTAGTCCTGCGCCCATCCTTCGTTTGAGTCTCGTGTTGTTGCGCCATTTTTAACCATGAACATTATACAAATTGAAGTTCATACGAAGTGTTTCAATCAATGTGAGCGAAATAAACACTTTAATCCTCGATATCAACAATACTGGACCATACATGTTTTAACCATATTACAGATTGAAGCATCTTGGTGACTTGAGCATTCCGATACACAACTGTCGGCCCAGATCCAACCATATTGTCAGCCGAAAAAGACCCTGTTTTTCTTAGCTGCAGTTAAGGTGCACTTGGCTCTTCCACAGGAAAAAAAAAAAACTCCGCATATACAAGCAGAAGTCTGGATGGCTTTGTCTAACATCACCTCTTATTTGCATTTAGCAAAGCTTGAAATTTGGTGGCAAGTGCCACTCATAGTGGTATCAAACCCTCATTGGGACATAATCCAATAAAAGGAGTTGACAGACGCTGCGTAACTGCCTCCGCCCCCATTCACATGTTTCATTGCCGTTCACGTTGCTGTAATCGTGTAATACGGGCTTTCGAAAACCAAGCGAGAATGCAGACTCCTCCCGAGTGTTGCGTCTTGACACTAGAAATTTTCTCTCTTACAGGAAAAACCGAACCGCGTACGCATGGGCTCGTGCTTCGGACGGCTATGACACTCCAAACGTGATCGAATCATCTTCGTCGATCGGTTAGTCAAACCATTATGAATACGGCTGCTGGTTAAACCGAAATTATGTGGAGAGATGTTGTTCATTCGGGTAAACATTTGTTACAGGATTTTCAGCATTAGTAGAAGAAATGTTCTTTGAATGAATACGCACACGTAAACACTCGATTTATAAGCCATTTTCTTTATATTTAATTGAATGGCTGTCTCAACGCATCGTATGAGCCTGACTCCGTCTAACCCGTCCTGTAACAATCTACTTGCATTTTCCTCAAACATGCTCGTGGTGTCAACAATACAGCTGAAATATATTTCCAGGCACGCTCTTTCGCATGTTTCGTGTTGTCGGCGTATAACATGGGTAGATACGGCCTTTGAACTCCGCGCCAGAATGCCTTGGAGCATTCTAGAAAGTTTTGGAATCATCTGTTTGGCTTGACCGCAAATATGTGAGCAGCTGACTTTATTCCTGAAGAACCTCGACCCGAAGATATAACGCTCGAATGTTCGACGCCACGTGTATAAATGCAGAGGCGCGTTACCGCGGATCAATTTATCGATGACCGAAGCTCTGTGCGTGCGCCGTGCACAGCGTGTATTTCTTGCTGTAATTTGATTTATTTATTTATATTTAAAGTTCAGCGCCGGAAAATCACCATATGATTAGGAGAGACACCGTAGAGGAGTGCTCAGGAAATTTCGACCACTTGGGGTTCATAAACGTGCGCCCAAATCTGAGCACACAGGCCTACAGAATTTTCGCCTCGACCGAATACGCAACCGCCGCAGCCAGAATTTGATCCAGCGACCTGCGGGTCACTTTCTCAAATCAAGGTGAAGGTCACTTTCTTAATCGACTCTCTCAAATAGGGGAGAAGCGTTGAGTGAATGGACGTTCTGGGATACGGGGGTCAAGCAATCCATGCAAGAAGACGCTAGAACCTATAGCCGAGTATCATGCGACATGAAACGGATCGAAGTCAATCAATCCGGGTTATGATAATGACAACGGCCTGCAAACGCTTTCATTTTTGGAGTGTGAAGTTGGTATTTGGCTTTACATTGTTCAACAGCACCTTTGTGGAATTATTCGAAAAATAAAATGACAAAAATTTATCGCATGAACCAGCGCTATATACGCAATAACGGGGAGGGGGCCTATCACTTGCTCAGAATGCGAACAAAAATGGACCAGTTAGTGTAATTTTCTTTAAGTTAGGTTATCCTCCAAGCCAGGTGAATTCGAGAGGGGTTAATTTAATCAATCCCAAAATAAGAATATCAGGAGGAATAAATGACGCGCAGAATCTGTCAGTATACACTATTAGCGAAAAAATAAATGAGACAGGCTAACAAATGAAGTATAGCATAAAAGCTGTAAACGTGGATTGCAGCAAGCATGACTACACGTTACAGTAGAAGCTAAAAAATTCTCCAAGAGGTCGTGGTTTGTAAGGACAAGAGCATCCTAAGAGATTCTAAGAACATCCTAAGCACATCCTAAGATTTCACTCTTGGAGTGCGCAAGAAAGAAGTGGCCGATAAACGGCGTTATTTCGCAAGACTGTATGTTATGTGTTGGTGCTGATATGATTGAGGTGTTATGCAACGCGGAAGGCAAAATAGGTTTATCAAGAAATAAATAGAAGTGATTTGAAAATGGTTTAAAAAGGAACAATCGCGATGGTTTACGGTGATAAGTCAGTGATGGTAGGCCGAGGTTAATTTTTTTTTACTTACAGTGGCAGTTAGGTTATAGTTATAGATAATATGAAGTGGGGCGCAGTGATACATATAATTTCGAAAGAATGGTTTATTTGTTAGTGCACCTATACTTGTTTACAGTAAAGTTAACATAAAGCAACCGTTTTGGTTTCAACTGGCTTGTGGGAGGTTGCAGCCAATCTACCCCAGGATTCACACAGCTTTGTTGCGTAGTAGTGAGAGTGGTGCCCGTGAAGCCGTTTGTTACGGGAACGCCCATGTATTTCTCGTATCACTCCTTCTGAGTATCAGCTTTTGTATCACTGCTTTTGTATCACTGCACTGAGTAAGCAAGATTGTAACTGACAGTTAGCTATCATTACATGCATTACAAAACTTCTCCTAATGTTGTGTTTTTGTACTTTTTTTTCTTACCGATGACATCCTGGTAAATTAGGCACTCCATTCACTTTGTGCGTAGAAAAGAATACACTTAGGCACAAAAGGGAAAGAAAAAGTTGGACGAAGAAAAACTCGCCAATTCCTGGTTTATGGAGCTTGCGTAGTAAAATCACCAACAACCAAACGTGCACCCGTTAGCAGCACAGCCATTACTCGCATTATCTTCATCAAAAATAAGATTACAGACGTAACAGACTGGCATTGCGAATCTAGAAAGCAGGAATAATTGTAGAGGTTTCGCAAGCTGTCGATGAGGTCGTCATCATTGCATGTATGTGGATTATCGCAGTTGTCACAAGCCATCAATGATTTTCGTTCGATTTCATGAAGAAAGCGAAGCGTGCAGACTGGTGTCGCGGATGTGCTCTTGCAATTGCATCAAAGAAGTGTTTTATATTGCATAGGTACCCGGAGGCAACAATGTACCATAATGGTATGAGTGTATAAGCCATTGTATTGCCCGAAAACGCATTTCTTAGTCCATATCGCCCAGTATTGAACCCTAATAAAGAAGAAGCGATTATGCACTCGTATGTCTCGCCACTGCTTCTTTATCAGAAATCATGTGATGCTTTCTTTTAATTTGCAAGCTGCTACTGGATGCTATGACTGATCTCATATATTTCTTATTTTCATTAGAAAGAGATTTTGTCCTGGACTACGTGGTAGCGTTTTCCGAGTACGATAACTGTGACATTCTGAGGCTACCGCATCGTAATGATGGTAAGTATCGGCTCATCCCTTATACAAACTTAGATAAATCTCACCCTAATGACACTATTATAGCATATGAGCGTCCTTCTACAGTTTCTTTCCGCTTCTATTTTTCTTGCAGCTTGTGAACTTTGGGCAAAAGCGGGTGCCGTCGACAAAGTGAAGTCACACTGCTTTTTCATATTTCACTTGCTCTGTGGACCAGAAAAGCACATCGTGTATGACAAAGATTTATGCGAAAATAAATAACTACCTTCCCGCCACTCGCCAGCTTGTGCCTCGACGAGAACTTGTGTTTTCTTGCCAGGAATTGTGCTACGCTTGCCTCAACGAAAGTTTGGCACCATTATTGCCCTTGTCCGGAAATCTCCAAACTTTCGGTTTTGTTTTGTTTTGTTTTAGGAACCCATATATTGGAACAACTTGCTTAAAAAGCATGACACACATAATGCGCTTGTAAAAACATCGGTGGGAGAATAGTACGTCAAATAGGATAAATAATTGGAATGTTTCTTCGATTTTTTAGGGGCGAAGCTCCTTAGGCCGCGGGTCGTTCCCTCCTCTGTAGCTGTAGTATGCAGTCACCTCTAGTTTATGAGTTGCTCAATGGATGGTGTTGTGTGTATATGTCTTTGGGAATAATGTAACGAGATGGCGTTACTACTTTTCACAGCATATTCACGGAGTTATTGATGAGTGGGGTGAAGCGTCCATCCGTCCACCCATCCGTCCGTTCGTCCATCTCGGCTACTGTCCGTCCATCCATGCTTCTGTCCATCTGTACATACGTCCATCCGTGCGTTCGTGCTTCTGTCCATCTCTCCGCTCATTCGGACGCGCGGACGGATGAACCGGCGCTTCGTCTCATTCATCATCAGTCACTCTGTGTATATATGCCGTAATTTTTTTGAACGTGAGCTGTTATTAGCTCGCAACTGATTTTGGTGGTTTACAATTGACTGCCACGTCTGCCGTCGATATTCATCTCTGCTACTTGGCATAACGTGAAAGAGGAAGGGAGAGAGAGCCCAGGTTCGACCTGAAATCTACGCCAGGTTTTTTCTTTGGTAGTCGCTTGGTTTAAAACACAGAGGAACCAGTGTGTGAGACCTCTTTGGTAAAATACTATTTATGTATTTTAGAGATATAATGAGATATAATGTAACGTGGCTGATTACTGGAATCGCACAAGGTGTCAAAACATGAGAATTTCACGATGAGTTCTTGGTATAAAGCTTCTTGCCTTTTTACAAATGACTCAGCCGTGGTTCCTCGCCATCATCACCACAGCAGCAACAAAGGTTACAAAGTATAGGCGTGCGTATTGCCTTCTGAGCACGAAGTAAATATTCGCTACTGCGTGAGATAAATAATGGCACAGTCGGTACTTCCATATACCTTACAAAATGGTAATGCTTATGCCGCAGCGAGTATACCTTTGAAACTGTTCGCTCAGTGGCAGCTCGAAGATAGTTTACGACGGGTTCTGTGAAGGCCGCTTCTCGAGCTTACGCTGTGACTGTGCTGCGTGTTCAATGCAGGCCTCGTGTCTTTTTTATTCTTATTACGCAGTTTGCTAAGCCTTATGGAGGTCACTGGAAAGCCGTCTTAAGTAATATCAATTACTCCTACTTGCAAATAAGCTTCAATGATCTGCGTCCTTGTTCTCTTGTTTCTTGAGTGTGCACTCAGAATCATCAGGAATGTTCGGTCAGTGATGTATGGCCACAAGAGGAGTCACATCAGACACAACCGAAAGAGAGTGATGCGACAAGAGAAAGGAGGATATGGAGCTTCTAAGGTCGATGCCCTACATCCAGGGCTCCACTGGCATTAGCCGCCCACCGGACTTGATATAGAAGCACGAGCTGCAATCCCGGGGCCGAGCTAGTGAGATGTGCCTCCGACTGCTCCACACTAGGTGTCAGAGGTATGCCGAGAGAATTGACTAAGTCACTAGGTTTATGGTCGCACCCACCACCTATAGATGTCGTGGAGTGTCGGCCTGTATACCACTGCACCGTGGACATACAGCGAGGTAAATTATGAGCTATATCGCGTAATTTTAGTAGATGCGGACATTGGTCCATTTGAATTATTCACAAAAATTATTTGAAATATCCAAATAGACCATGATTCACAGGTATCCTACTGCACTTTAGGCACGCTTTTTTGTGAATAAGACAACTCGACAAAGCGTGCACTGTAAGGGTATACGTGTTTTATCGCATAAGCAAACTTCACAAAAGTAGCGGGGAATGCAGAAGCACGGCATGCGTTGTTTTTGGCGACACCTATTTCGACGTCAACGTAAAGGCACTGTAACACAACGTCCTGCCATCGTGTATTGATTCTGGCATTGCCATGTCGATACCTCGTGATATAAGAACTTTGTCAAGTGCGTTTTTTGCATCAGTTTGCAGCTCCACTCACCGCATAGATAATATATTTTTTTGCTTCATTTGGTCACATTGAGGTAATGAAAACTGTCTAAAAACACATATATCTGTCAAAAAATTATGAACACTGCAGCGACAATTCATGTAAGACAGAATAATATTATTGCCCATGCTGCATTGAAAACTTTCCAGCAGAGCCCATATGAAATGCAACCCTTGCATGCGTGTTGTAAACTACATTTTTTTCGTGGTCCTCCTGTCATCCCCACAATTACTGCTCAAGAGTTGGGGGTGGTTGGGGTATAGAAGATAAGGGGCCCCTGAATCAGGCTTAGCTTTTCCACCCATGTCGTAACTCATTTTACTCTATAGCTCTTACTGCACAAACTAGAGCAAAACAACTTTTCACAAAATGAGGCAAGAGTCCAATTTGAAAGGCGTGTTTTTTACATACATAGGCAAAAGAAAAACCGTTTCCCTTGAAAAAAAAATCTCGCTTCGTTGCCCGATTCAAATACCTCCCTTGTATCTTCCGTGGCGGCAAACGTAACGCCGAAGAGCAGAGACAGGGATGAAAAAAAAAAACACCGTTGGCTTGCGTATCACACTGAAAAGGCCTCATTAAAATTCGGAAAGTGTAGCCCCCGCCGTTAAGGCAAGGAGGAAACTCTATGCGCACGTTGCGTGGCCTTGGCGTCCTTAGCAGCCGTTTTGCTTGAAAACATTCGTTCACCATCATGAAAACATGACCTCATGTCATCAAAACGTTCGCGGCTTCTTTACCTTGATGTTGTACCGACCCGCTGTGTTCTGCGTTTTTTTTTTCTTTCTGGTGAGTTTGGTTTCTTCCATACACCTGCGTTGTATCTTAGCGAGTAAAGCGCTGCAATGTCGACGGCGTTGTCTCGATTTCCGCATGTACGGCCGTCACAATTCATTTAGCGGCGAAATGCAAGAACGCACGTGCGCTCAGAAGAACATCAGACATCAAATTGACGACGGGTGTCTTTTTAAGTGCGTATCGACTGAGGGCCCCGGGCTGTCGCATCCTATATCATCGTATACTGTTCTATAGCTCAGGAAAAGACACATATATCAAAATAATTTTGGCTATTACGTACTAATACAGTCTACCTAATGTTTAACTAAAAGTAATAAACAACATTAGAAATATAGTTGCACCATTTGTAACGCACACTATTTTCATACAATAAATATTTACATTAAAATGTGACCACTGTTTCTTTCCATTCACTATCATCACAATGCCCGTCTCAAATCGCAAAAGACAGGTGCGCTTTTTGACAGGTTTAATTTAGGTCCAAAAAATGCCTATAGCAGTTCCTGTAAGGCAGCTTTGGGAGGATCTCTGTACGTATGTAGTGCGCCAAACGTCGAAAATAACTTTTGCGCTCACTTCTGTTTCGAGTCACATGTTCTCACAATTAATTTATTTTACAAAACAGCGTGCCTACGAAGATCTGAACGAAACCATTTGTGAATATTCGTAGAGGACGCAACTTGGAGGCATCCGTAGCGACATCTGTCACTGTACTGAATGCAATTGCTGTTGACAGAACGCCACATCTGTATAACCTTGCCCGTGTCTGTACCTCTACGATACATGTATTTAATAGCAGACAAAAATAAAAAAATAAAAAAAATGATTAGTTGCTTCGATTTACTGCATGGTATAAGAGAAAAATTGAGCACGCGAGACAAGCGCTTTGTGTTTGCGTATTGATTATATTTGACGTCTCGCCATGCAAAACCAGTTGTCGGCGTCCGGCAATATGCAGGAGCACGCCCACCCAGAAGATTCAAGTGGGTCGGCCCGCGTCTCCTCTAACAGATAGGAAAGAGAAGGGGTGATGACGTGAGCGAGAGGCCATGATCAAAAACGTATACGGCAGTTCCAGTGTTCAAAAATTCGCGGGAAAATGCACTTGTTACACTCGACCTCAAATCAGCAGAGATAGCGTAGCTGCAGGTCTGGCGTACTTCTTTTGGAATTGTCAGTAATTTGCGGGAGTATGTCACTTTGTGCGGATATTTGCAGTTACGTTAATTTCTGGGAAAGGTGCACAAGAAAGAAAGTGTGCATTGAAGAATAGTTTATAGCGCAACAGGCTAGATACGGACAGAGAATTAAGGAACACATGGCTGTCCGTCCCTTGAGCCGTGAAGTATTCTACGATGAACATCCACCAATTTGCCTAACTCGCGATTCTGATTCAAAAGATAGAGTTAAGTCAAGTTAAGTTTATTACATATGTCACATTCGGTTACATGGTTGGAATAGTACAAGAGGAGGTCCCAAAGTTTCAGAGAAATTGACGAGGGGACCTCCTATAGCGACATGAATGGGATATTTACAGAAAAAAAAGTACAGAATAAGGTGTGAATTTGTGAGCAATGACTAATAAGCTTAATTAACAGTAAAAATACAATAATTACGTAACATGTTGGTAATAGCACTGATAAAAATAGATACGAAAGCTATCATTACCATGGAATACAGCTAGAACAACGCAAAAGTAAAGTACTGTATACATGACAAATGCAACTAGTTTTCTATCTGTTGCGTAAGCTATAGACAGGCAAATGCTAATATAAAACTAGCACTGAACTCTTGAAAGCTATGAACAGTTGATTACACAAATAAGATAATTCTAATAATTCCTGAAGAAAATATTTTTTGCTTCACGAGGTGAAAATCTTAATGTTGTGCGATGATTATAATTCGAAAGGCATGAATTCCAAATTGCTATACTTGCAAACAAGGTTGTGAACTTGCCGCAGTTTGTTCTTACGGCTGGTAAAAGAAGATTATTGCTCTGGGAAAATCGGGTAATATTGCTGTTAGTTAAATGATGATGATCAATGCATGCAATGACAATATCATGCGTAATGAGCCTATAGGCTACTGTGGACAATCTGTGGCGAAATGATTGTCTTAATGATAGTATGTTAAGCTTTGAAAACAATGAGCTACAGGATGAATAAAATTGACTAAAAGTCATTAGTCCAACCGCTTGATTCTGCAGTCGCTGCAGACGTTCAATGTGCGAGAAGTAAGTGTTGGCCCAAGATGATGCACAATACGAAATATGACTGCGAATGTGAAAATACGTACGTGTCTTGATGATAACATTTATTCCAAATGCAATCTTTTCAACGAGTGAAGCAGCATGCTTATGAAATTTTAGTTCAGCATCTAAGATGACGCCAATAAACCATGCTTCAATAGAAATATTGCCCCAGCGAGGTACGGCCTAGTCAGGGGGTTTAAGTCCTCCTTTTGCCTTACCTCGCGGGCAAACCCTGTATGCGTTATGCCCAAATAAAAAAAAAATGTTTATGACGTTATTGCCGATGCGAAGAGAAGCTGGTATACCAAGTGAAATTCGCGGAGAATGAAACACCACCAAGACGGTTTTGGTAGCATTTATCTGCAGCTAACTTCTCTGGCACCATATAGTTATGTAATGTAAATCTGTGTTGAGGTCAGTCTGGTGCCTAGAAACTGATTTAGATGATGTAAAGATGGTTGTGTCGTCAGCATAGAGTATGCACTTGGTCCTAGTAAGAACGCTATAGGCAGGTAATTATTAAACATAAAAAATAATAGTGGGCCTAAAATTGATCCTTGTGGCACACCTACTTTATGAACTTAGATGATGAAAGATTACTGCTTACGTGTACCATTTGAGACTGATTATTGAGGTAGCTTTTATTAAAGCTTAGAGGAGGGCCTGACAAGCCGAAAGATTCCAGTTTTTCAAGTAATATGCAATGATTTATTGTGTCGAAAGCCTTCGTCAAATTAATGGAATCAGATCCCACGAGTAGTCCTCCGTCAACAGCTTGTTTGAAATTTCCAGTTAAGGTAATTAGTACCAGCTCAGTCGGATATCCTGGATGAAATACAAATTGTTGTGGAGACAAAAGGTTATTTTTTTAAATAACTCATTATTCTTATGTGGAATAGTTTTTCGATTACTATAACGAAAAAAGGGAGGATAAAGATAGGTTTATAATTCTGGACAGAAGGCCCCGCCGTGGTGGTGTAGTGGCTAAGGTACTCGGCTGCTAACCCGCAGTTCGCGGGATCGAATCCCGGCTGCGGCGGCTGCATTTCTGATGGAGGCGGAAATGTTGTAGGCCCGTGTGCTCAGATTTGGGTGCACGTTAAAGAACCCCAAATGGCCGAAATTTCCGGAGTCCTCCACTACGGCGTCTCTCATAATCATAGGGTGGTTTTGGGACGTTAAACCCCACGTATCAATCATCATCAATTCTGGACAGAAGTCTTATCGCCCTTCTTAAAAACGGTAACTATTTTACCAACCTTACGGCAGCTTGCAAACACACCTGCAGAAAACAGCTGTATGGCGATACCCAGAACCAGGATTGAAAGGTGGGCCAGCTGGTAGTTCATATTCATTCAGCGAACTGGAAGCGTGGGATTACACACACACAAGAGACAGATTTTCAAACACGAAAAATAAACTATTTGTTAGTGAGTGCTCGTGCTGTGCGTCTCTTCTCTGTCTCTTGTGAGTGATTCCGCGCTTCCAGTTCGCTGTACGAATAGGCACCCACCTTTGTTAAAGTGACTTTAGGCCCTATTAATGCTCAATCCGCCCTTGCCGGTTTTCGCTGTGCTGTTACAGCTTCGTTGGCAATCGAGGCAGTTGAGCCACGTATGAGAAAATCCTGCCATTTAACGAGACACCAAGGGCAAATATTAGGCTGACATTGATTGCTGAAATAGTAGTCCGGAAATCTCGTACCGCTCCAAAAGACCTCACGATGTCCATCTGGCTTCAATCTGTCCGTGCGTAGTGCACAGCCGAAGCAATGGTGCAAAACATATTGCTACGTAGCTGACGTATCAGCAGTCAGAAGACGACAACGAGGAAGTGGTCTGTTGGTTGTGCGTGCTGCTTCCATCTTAGCCGACGCCTTACGCATCAGTTTAAATATAGATTTTAAATAGACACGCCTCGTGTCATTTTCACGTAACATCTTTGTGGTGGACGTGCTGGGTACTTCCCCGTCTTCATCACGAAGCTCCGCAACGGCCGCATCATCATAGGTCCAACCATGTCACAGGTTGAACAACCATCATCTTCGCCACCTGCCCCTACCGTGACTTCTACATACGTGGTTCTACCTCCTGCTCGTGATCCCGGTGTATTTTCCGGTCAGGATGGCGTTGACGTCGACAAATGGATCAACCGGTACGAACGGGTCAGCGCAAGCTATAGGTGGGACCCGACTTTTATGCTTGCCAATGTGCTTTTTTACCTCGATGGCCCACCGCGAGTGTGGTTCGAGACGCACGAAGCGGAGATTACGAGCTGGGACTCCTTTAAAGAGAAGATCCGCGACCTTTTTCGCGACACCGTTGGGCGGCAGATCGCAGCGCGGAATCAACTGGCGGCTCGTGCACAGACGTCGACGGAGTCGTACGTCGCGTACATCCACGACGTCATCGCCCTATGCCGCCAGATTGACGAGCACATGAGTGAGTCGGAGAAAGTGGCCCATGTGCTGAAAGGCACAGCAGACGACGCATTTAATCTTCTAGTTTACAACAACGTTGCCACCGTCGACGTCATCATTAAAGAGTGCCGGCGGTTCGAAGAAGCCAAGAGCCGCCGTATTACTCAGCGATTCACCCGGCTGCCCAACACGGCCGCGACCTCATCGTGTGAAGCCGCCCGCCAGTCCCCAACGTATGAGAACGTCACACGCATTGTTCGTCGAAAAATCGAAGCCGCCTGTCCGGCTCCTCTTGAGCCACTCGTTTTTGCAACGCTCACCTCTGACCAACAACAGCCGTCAGTGGCGTTAATACAAGCTGTGGTGAGGCAGGAGTTTGCGAATCTCGGACTTCCATCAGCATGTCCCTTGACTCGCCCTGAAGCCCCGTCCTACTCCCGAGGACACGCTCGCCGTTCACCTCCAACAATGCCCTTCCGTAACCCTTCGGAATGGCGAACACCCGACGACCGGCCTATTACCTGCCACCAGCCTGGGCACGTTTGTCGCTATTGCCGCCGCCGTTGGTCAAACCAACCACGTCAGACTTTCTCTACCTCGGCGCTCATGCATTCGACGACCCCTCGACGTTCAGTCGCCACACCCTTCAATTTCTATTCGTCGTCATCTTACGAGCCTTCCACTGACGCCCCTTTGCCCGGTCGCCGCTACCATGACGCCCCTTCATCCGGTCGCCGCAGTTCTCGCTCCCCGTCGCCGCTACGTCGCCAATCCCGCTCTCCGCCACCTCGGCGCTTTTCCTCGCCGAGCTTCTCTGGACGACCGCAGCAGGAAAACTAGATATTGCAGCTTATAGAGGTGAAGCTGCAATACCAATGACGGCCGAAAATCCTCTACTGACGCTTCCCACGCACCATAGCCTGCTTGAAGTACAAGTCGACCATGTTCCTGTGACCGCCCTCATTGACACAGGTGCGCACCTGTCTATTATGAGCGCTTCTCTACGCTGCCGCTTACAAAAGATTATGACGCCATCTACGACGCAGGCAATACGTGTGGCCGATGGTGGTACTGTACCAGTAATCGGAATGTGCACTGCTCATGTCAGCATTGCCGGTCGTCACGCCGTGGTCCTTTTTGCCGTGCTAGCCCGCTGCCCTCATGACCTCATACTTGGCCTTGATTTCCTTTCGGCACACTCGGCCTTAATTGATTGTTCGTCTGGTACCCTCAGCCTTGATCTACCAATCTTTGCCGACTACTCTGCAAAGCCCACCAGCCGCTTGAGCCCAACCACTTTCGTTCGCCTGCCACCTCCAGCCGTCACGTACGTGTCCTTGTCATCGACCCCTCCCGTTCCTGACGGTGATTATATCGTTACGCCAATTACTGACGTTCGGCTGACGCGCAGTGTTACTGTGCCCTATACCGTCGCGACCATAGCGGATAACTGTGTGTTACTTCCGCTCCTTAACTTTGGTTTCACCCCTCAAGTGTTGCCCTGCCAGATGTCTCTAGCCCAGCTAACTGCCATAACAGAGGACGATGTCAGTGCTGTCACTGTATCTGCTCTTGATCGAAGCGCAGTCTCACGGTCACCCAGATCAGACGATGCTATTTTTCGAAACATGATTGGATCGGAGCTGTCGCCTCACCAGGCCGACGCCCTCTGCCAAGTTTTGGCCTCATACAGTGACATTTTCGACACTAACGATCGTCCCTTGGGCCAGACTAAAATTGTCACTCACCGAATCAACACTGGTGACTCTACGCCCATTCACCGTCGGCCGTACCGCGTGTCAGCATCTGAGCGAGAAGTGATTCAGAAAGAAGTGGCCAAAATGCTTACGAAAAACGTAATCGAACCATCGACGAGCCCTTGGGCATCTCCCGTGGTATTAGTAAATAAGAAAGACGGCTCATGGCGTTTCTGTGTTGATTATCGCCACCTCAACAAAATTACCAAAAAAGACGTGTACCCTCTACCACGCATTGACGATGCCCTTGATTGCCTCCATGGCGCCACCTTCTTTTCATCTCTCGACCTCCGATCTGGCTACTGGCAAATTGCTGTAGATGAAATGGATCGAGAAAAGACCGCCTTCGTTACCCCTGACGGTCTTTACCAATTCAAGGTCATGCCATTCGGGCTCTGCAACGCTCCAGCGACCTTTGAGAGAATGATGGACACGCTTCTACAAGGATTTAAATGGTTGACATGTTTGTGTTACCCGGACGACGTGATCGTTTTCTCACCTACCTTTGCAACCCACCTTGAACGCCTTTCGACCATTCTATCCATATTTTGACGGGCTGGCCTGCAGCTCAATTCCTCCAAGTGCCACTTCGGTCTTCGTCAGATTACCGTATTGGGTCACCTTGTTGACGCTGCCGGCGTACGGCCAGACCCGGCGAAAGTACGCGCTGTAACAAACTTCCCAGTCCCACGCTCTCTCCATGATGTTCGCAGTTTTGTGGGCCTCTGCTCCTACTTTCGCCGGTTCGTGAAAAACTTTGCGGCACTCGCCCGGCCACTCACCGACCTTCTCAAACAAGACGTTCCATTTTCTTGGGGCCCTCCTCAAGCTGACGCCTTCTCTCAGCTAATCACTGCTCTAACGACACCTCCTATTCTTGCACATTTCGACCCCTATGCTCCCACAGAAGTGTGAACAGACGCGAGTGGTCACGGAATCGGTGCAGTTTTGGCGCAAATTCAGCGGGGCAACGACCGTGTAATCGCGTACGCAAGCCGTCTGCTTTCTAAGTCTGAGCGCAATTATTCTATAACAGAACGGGAATGTCTCGCTCTTGTTTGGGCGGTTTCGAAATTCCGTCCTTACTTGTATGACCGTCCTTTCCGTGTCATCACAGATCATCACGCGCTGTGTTGGCTTTCTTCTCAGAAGGACCCCACTGGACGACTTGGTCGTTGGGCATTCCGCCTACAGGAGTATTCCTACTCGGTTGCTTATAACTCTGGACGTCTCCATCTGGACGCCGATTGCTTATCCCGCTACCCTGTTGATCAGCCCGACGAACCAGACATCGAGCCTAGCCTCAGCGTCATGTCAATGTCCCAGTTTCTTCAGATACGTGATGAACAACGTCGTGATGCTTCTCTGCGACAACTTATTGGCCGTCTCGAATCTGCTCCGAACGACACGTCACTTCGCATGTACGTCCTCCTGAATGGCACGCTGTACCGTCGTAGCCTCCAGCCAGATGGCCCTGAGCTCCTTCTTGTCGTGCCGAAAAATTTGCGTTCAACCGTGCTGCACGTGCTTCACGATGAACCAACTGCAGGTCACCTGGGTGTATCTCGGACGTACGACCGCGTGCGTCGCCGCTTCTTTTGGCGTGGTCTCGCCCGGTCCGTTCGCCGGTACGTGTCCTCCTGCGATAAATGCCAACGTAGGAAGCGACCTACTGCGCCCCCGGCTGGACTTCTTCAACCAATCTCCATCCCAACCAAACCTTTCTTCCGTGTTGGTATAGATATTCTCGGTCCTTTTCCCGAGTCGAAATCGGGCAACAAGTGGGTCGCCATTGCTATAGACTACGTGACTAGGTATGCCATCACTCGAGCGCTCCACACCAGCACCGCTACTGACGTTGCGGACTTTTTGCTCCACGACGTCATCCTACAGCATGGCGCTCCTCACCAATTACTCACGGATCGTGGCCGCGCATTTTTGTCCCGTGTGATCGACGATCTTCTGCGCTCTTCCTCGACGCACCACAAGCTGACCACTTCCTATCATCCCCAAACAAATGGCCTTACCGAACGGCTAAATCGGACCCTAACGGACATGCTCGCGATGTATGTGTCCTCCGACCACCATGACTGGGACCTGGCGCTACCTCACGTGACCTTCGCGTACAATTCTTCGCGCCACGACACCACTGGTTATTCACCCTTTTATTTGCTTTATGGCCGTGATCCGACGTTACCACTCGACACCGCACTTCCAACCGCTACAACGCCGTCAACCGAATATGCACGCGACGCTATTGCTCGTGCCGACCACGCACGTCAGATTGCCCGCTCCAGACTTTCGGCTTCGCAAGCCACCCAGAAAGCCATCTACGACAGCCGGCATGCTGACGTTCACTTCTCACCCGGTTCTCTTGTTCTCCTGGGGTACCCAGTTCGTCGAGTTGGCTTATCAGAGAAGTTATTGTCTCTCTGCATGGGTCCTTACCGTATCATCCGCCAGGTAACCGACGTCACCTATGAGATCATTCCTGCATCTGAGACCACAAGTCTGCCTGCAACCACACACAGTGATGTTGTGCACGTCAGCAGGCTAAAACCTTACCACCTGCCTACTGAAGACAGTAGTTAATGTGCACCGAGACGGCGCTTTTACCGCCGGGGGGTAATGCTACGTAGCTGACGTATCAGCAGTCAGAAGACGACAACGAGGAAGTGGTCTGTTGGTTGTGCGTGCTGCTTCCATCTTAGCCGACGCCTTACGCATCAGTTTAAATATAGATTTTAAATAGACACGCCTCGTGTAATTTTCACGTAACATTATGTTTGAAAAATCGTTTACAAAGCGCCATTTCTATCAGCTTAGCGTTTTTGAAGGTAAAATGATTTAAAATGGTAAAAGTTAATAACTACACCGGTGCAAAGCACTCCCACTAGAAATAGAATTCACAGTGCTTCTGCAGTGAAAATATCGTGCTTGCCACACAAGAACATTTCGGCCATGAATTCTGCGACGTTACGCCGACTGCAAACTAACACATAAATAAACATCCACAGATTTCACACCCAACTGCATACAGAGACATGCGCCCGTGGTGTGGAAGCACACCGACGCTCTACCACATTACAGGATAATGTACGGCACACACCGAAGAACAGAAAGGGGACAGCAGTAAAGAGATGTGGGAGGCAATGCTGTCCAGCCCGGCCCTTGACGACGAGCAGAGGCTAGTCATGAGGGCTGAAAGGACGGCGAGAACCAGCGGTGCTTTGGAATGGGGGCCCGACCACGCGGCTTTGCCCTGTTTTAGCGACAACGACGTCTTTTCCGCAAATAATGTTTTGTTCTTCTTCTTGCCTGGTCCCGCTAGATCGGGTCCCGCTAGAACTGGGGCCCGCTAGATCACACCACGTAATCAGCCTAACAACGTGAAAACGGAACAAACTCAGCTTTCGGACCACTCGCGCCATTCTCCACGGTAACGCCAAGCGATTATGTCTAAGGGCGAAGCTCCTTAGGCCGTGGGTCGTTCCCTCCTCCGTATGTAGTACGTACCCACCTCTAGTTCATGACTTGCTTAATAGATAGCGTTGTGTGTATATGTCTTTTGGAGTTACCTAAAGGTAGCATATGCAGTAACTCTAATGTCCTTCGGTGTCCAGGATAGATGGTAACGAGAAAAACAACCAGGATAACTACTTCACAGGTGGTACAGAAAAAACCAGAGAAAAGGTAAAACAGTGGAGAGGGTGCGTGTTGCAATTTGTTACATTAACATGCAGGGTGACAGAAAAAAGGCAAAGTGGTTAGAAATTGTGAAGCAGTTAAACAAGGAACATATAGGTGCGTATGCAGTTATGGCAACGCACCTGAGAGACTTGGAAGAGCCCCCTCAGATTCTCAATTGTGCTTGGTAAGGATGCACCAGGAGCATATCAGAAAGGAAAGGTGGGGGTGTTGGAATGCTAATCCATAGCAAAGGCAAATGGGATAGAGTGAAGCAAACGTGTTCAGAGCACCTCTAGGTTTCGGGCTCAGAAGGGGAAAGAAAAAGTAGCTAGGTGTAGCTTACTTGCGGACGGGGAATAACTGCAAGGAAAATAGTTTGGAGATAGGGAATTGCATACGCGCCGGTATCCAAGAATTCGGTCATGGGGCTGAAATAATCTTTCTAGGGGACATGAATGTTCACATGCTGGACCTTGACGGATATTCAGACACCAATGGCAGGTTATTGCTCGATCTCTGCCCGCAAAATAGTCTTAATATAGTTAATTTGGGGCCTAAGTGTGGGTGGCAAAACACGCGGGAAGTCGGACACAGACAATCGAGCATTGATTGTTGTCTAATGACAGAGGGAATCCTTGGCAAACTTAGATGAGAATAAACGAGGAAGGTATTAACAACTTGGGTAGTGATCATAAACGCATAACATTACAAATGAGATATAAAAGTGAAAATAAGAACATATAGTGAATGTTTGGAAGCTCGTATTTGCATGACACAAAAATAAAATTATAGCCGCCAGAGTCGAGGACGAAGAAGGAAAATTACCGGGAAAACACTAAAAGGTAGTAAGCTGTTACATGTAATGACGAGAGAGGTGGAAAGAGAGAAGAAAACGATTTGCATGAAAAGAAAGAGAAAGACCACAAGTTAGTGAAACAGAGAAATCCGGGAAGTGATCGAGAAACGACGTGAGTCATCGTGGGAGCACATACAGGCAAAAACGGAGAAGTGGCCACTGGATGAAATCAACCAAGTATGGGAAATATAATTAGAGAAAAAAAACATTGTGTGAAAATTGGTCGAGGCAAAAATTTAAGGTGAACGTGAACGCTCGATGATAGAGATTCGCGAAAGGAAGAAGGCCGCGCCTACAGAATATTTTGAAACCACCTAAAAGCGCTAGGTAGAAAGTGTGTCACAATGCAACAACATATTGTAGATGAAGGAGGAAATAAATTGAAAGGGTACGAAGCACTAGGTAATATTGGAATTGTAACAACAAATTTGTTTATAAAGGTCACCCAAGAGACATCTTCGGTCAGTAAAAGCATGAAAAAGAGTGAAACCGAGGAAGAGGTAGTACTTGAGAATTTCAATTGGAAGAAGGCCCAAGTAAACATTCCTAAGCATACTATACTCTGGCTTAGATGGGGTTTCCGTCTTCTTCATCAACGAAGTAGGACATAGCACTAAAGTAGTACTGCTGAAACCCGTAGAAATGTGCTTACTGAAAAAAAATACCAGACACTTGGCGGAAAAGTAGGAGGAACTTAATCTCTAAAGGCGAAGAAGACAAGGTCCACATTCGCTCGTATAGACCGCTAACCATTACGTCTGTGTCTTACAGGTTGGCGGTGCAGGCAGTAAAATTAAAAACTGAAACGTTGGCAGAGCAAAATGATGTTTAGAACTTCAAAATGAATTCCGAAAATCGACAGGTGGTCAGACGATAGCCTCTTTGTTCTTACTCAGTGTATATAAATATCTAAAATAGAAAACGGGCCTTTTGGCGTACCTTATCTGGACATCACTGAGGTGAACGCAACGCTAATCATGATATTTTGTGGGACATATTGAAGGAAGTGGGCATAGGTGACGACAGCTTTTGAGAGAAATATACCGAGAAAATACAGTTTACATAAAATGGGAAGGAATAAGTAATGACAGCGTTTAAATTGACAAGGGGCTGAGGCAGAGATGTCCTTTGTCCCCGCTGCTATTCATGCTGTACATGGTAAGGATGGAAAAAGCCCTAGAATGTAGAAACTTTTGGTCCAATCTGTCACACAAACAGGCTGGCGGGTTGGTTTAGCAGAATTTTCCAGGTCTATTTCACGCGGACGGTATTGTCCTATTTGCGAACAGTCAAGAAGATACACAGCGACTGGCATGCTTGGGACAGGAAGGCAAGGGTCTAGGACTAGAATTTAGTGCAACAAAATGTGGATTGATCGTATTCAATGATCACGAAGACCAGGGGGCCTCAATATAGGGTCAAGAAATACCGAGGGTAAGCGAGTAAAAGTACCTCGCAGTATGGGTAAATGAGAGAGATTGATATATGGAGGTACAGGAAAAAAAAAACATTGGCAGCAAAGGGAAAGACGAAGGCTGCAATAATAAAGTACAGAGCGTTATGGGGATACAATAAGTACGAAGTGCTTAGAGGTCTGTGGAAAGGCGTAATGGTTTTAGGGTTTACATTTGGGAACTCAGTGGTGTGCATGAAGTAAGAAGTGCAATCAGGAAAGGATGTAAATCAAAGGACTGTGGGACGCCTCGCGTTGAGCGCTCACGGGAAGACGACGAATGAGACTGTAAAGGCGGTTTGTTCAAAATAAAAGAGCACTACATCTATCCTGTGCACGTCTACGTAGCGCGTTCTTATTTCAAACAATCATGTATCACCAACTCGTCCAATGAACTATATTGTAAAGGGCAATATGGGATGGACAGGCTTTGAAGTAAGGGAAGCTCAGAGCAAAATGAGATTTGAAGACAGGTTTAGGAAAATGGAAAGTAGATGGGCAGGGAAAGTGTTCAGGTATATTTACATAGGAAGAGCGTGGACACGAAGGAAAGAGAAAGAACTAGGAGGCTCACCAGTTAGTATACGGCTGCCAATGTGGGCGATATGGCAACAAGGAGCATTAAACGAAAAGTCAAAGGGGCGGAGAGGATTTATTGGATGACAGCGCGATGAAAAAAAAGCCGGCTCTCAGAAACAAAATAAGACGGGAGAGGCACACTGCAATTCACAGAAGTGTAAGCCGTATCTGCGTAACATTCAGATTCTGGTGAAAAGCAGGGACACCACCTGCTCGAGAACTCTTGGAAGCTTTTCACGCAAAAGCACGATGTTCATTATGTATTAGTAACACTCCTTTGTTCTTTTCGCAAGCAGAAAGCATGGTCTTAGATCGCAGCTTTTGATTTAGGTGTTATCCGATCGATATGGGCCTCTCGTTTTGCGCATGTTTATACTTTTGTCTATGGGTTGCATGGTACTAAGCATTTTCTGTTCGATGTGTGCCTTGCTTTCGGCGCATGCATTTGTATACATGTTGCGCTGCTGTAATTTCGCAATAAATAGCACTTAAAAATGAACTGCAGCTGCGCACAAAACTGGGCGAGTTGGCTCAGCTTCATGATGTTAAAAACCAGTGCAAAAGACGACACGAAAAAGAAGGCGGACACATGTGCAGCGCTTGTCCTGTGTCCTCCTTGTTTAGCGCTTGTTTTTTTACATCATGCAAATAGTGGAAAGTTTGCGCTCCTCTTCAACCCTTTCCTCGCTATTTTTTTTTTGCGCGAAATAGCCACATCTGTGGCTTTCCTATTGCCCATTTCAACTGCTGCCTTGTACCGGAATTGCTTACAGCCCACACTACAGCAACGCCACCACGCACCTGCGGAAACTGTCAACTCACCGTTTCAAGTACGCTGTAGTTTCAAGCGACCGTATATGGAGCGCGCCCTCTCCTAAACCCCCTACCCGTATAAATTGTATACATATATACTCACTTTCGCAATAATTTCTTCCGTGATGGCGAGTCCAGAGGGTCAGTGCTACCTAAGAATGAGAAGTTAGACATTTCGTTGAGTGTTCTAGAAGGAACGATTGTTATTCGAGTTGATGCGGCGTTTTAAAGATAACTCTAAAGAAAGAAACAGGACATAAGATGCAAAGAAGGACACAAGCACTCACTGACTGTTCTTAGGAAGTTCTAGTGTTGCCTTCTTTGCCTTTTATGGGCTTTCAGTGCTCAATTGAAAGAATGGATAAGTAAGCTCTGATGCCGGTGAGCGCACTAGATGCGCAGAGCTTCTGATTCCTGTTCACAATCTTTCGCGCTTTAAAAACGCGTTATGAAATCGGTTATCTGCAAAATGAGGCTTGCGCAGCCCTAACCAGGTATCGAAAAGCATTTTTCATGCGCGCGTGTCTGTATGTTCTTGTGCGTGTGTGTGTGCGCGCGCGAGGCCAGCTTGAACACCAGGCTGGGTAAGTGTACTTTTTAATAATTATATTATGATCCTCACTGTTGATCCTTACGCTTGCTGAAACCACAGTGACGTCCATGCCAATAAGTTTGATCATCTGCGTAATCAAAGTGCCTAATTGAACTTCCAGGGTCGCGATCCCGTTTTCACTGTCACGTTTTGGCACCATATGCTCGGACCTTAGCTGCTGGGACATCACCAGATATTGAAAATTTCGCTCAATTGAAGTCCATAAGAAAGTAGTCAAAAAGGGAGCCAAATATCCAAAATGAATTTTCTGTGGCCTCCAGCCTAAAATAATGGCCGAATTGGGGTAAAGCAGCCAAACCTGGTCACCCTGACAGAAGTTTTTATGGCGTTTCGTTTGCCCCCTCTTATATTAAAAAAATCCGATGCCTGCTTCTTTGCCCACGCACTGGCAACGACGCTCGGTCCAACATGTCAAAAAAGTGAGCCCAAACCGAGTGCTGCATTGCGTGCTGGCCGTGAAACGAGAGCACAAAGAAACAAAGGAGGTAGGTATAGGGTCCGTATATTCCATGAGCACTTCCCCGGCCCCTGCACAGCATACGGCAAATTGCCGTATGCTGTGCAGGGGCCGGGGAAATGTTCATGACCGAAAGTGACCGGGAAAGTGAACAGCACATGGCAAATTGCCGTATGCTGTGAAACCATGAAAAAAGAAGTTGACCTGCAGACAAGGTCATTTTTGAAGACGCTGTGGGCAGTCATTTGAGAGAACACTGATCTCTTTTTATGATGAACCTTAAAGGGAAGCTGAAGCAAATAAAAAAATGAATTTAGATGAACGAATCTTACCTGCAGCAGTAGGAGCACTGCTCGAGCAGGGCATCCCCGATTAGCTACGCAAACGGTACGCAGACGGATTGATTTATTGATAAATGATTGATTGATTGATTGATTTATGCGTGCGGTTTAACGTCCCGAAACCACCATATCATAATGAGAGACGTCGTGGTGAGGGCTCCGAGAATTTCGACCACCAGGGGTTCTTTAACGTGCACCGAAATCAGAGCACAAGGGCCTACAGCATTTTCGCCTTCATCGAAGGTACGCAGACAGAACCAGTCACGAAGGCCACGATTGAAAATGCGAGACACTTGTTCACGTTACGCTAGGCTGTTCATCGTCGAGGCCGATATTCCATCGGCCGAAATTTTCGTTCCCGTACCCTAAAGCTTCAAGTACAACAGAAATCTCTCGCTCTTCTCTCGACGAATGCTCCCGTTAAACCAGAATCACCTACGTCATAAACACAATATAGTGGAATGCTGAGCCAGTTGGTGCAACATGATGTGGAAATATAATGAGCACACAAGGCAGCAGGACGAAAGCACTTGACTGAAAAGACACTGATGAGCGTCTTTCCTGTCAAGCGTTTCCTTTCTTCTAGCTTTCGGGGTCATATATTTCCACTTTACATCATAAGAACACGGCCACTGGGTGATTTGGTCAGTGCGAGGTGTATAGTTGCCGCTGTCACTGCGAGATGCAGCGGTAGGCTCGCTTCTCATTCTACCATGCTCTAGTACAGTATGGAAATAAATCTGCGCATTGTTTGTCAGGTTGAAAGCGAGCCACGTCATTAAAAAACAAAACAAAAGGAATTGATCAAGTGATCACGCATGTAGAAGTGCGGAAGCAGCTTCTTGTTGCAGCTTCAGATGCAGCTTCTGCATCAATACTACGTTGTATGAATACTAGACGTGTTTGGAGGAAGTAAAAAGTCTATCTTGTTTTGTGTTAAATGAACAGAAACAACTTTGATTGCTGAGGTTGCTTATTCTAAACGATATGATTAAATCTGAAGCAACTTTTTCTAAAGTGGCATACTCACAATACTACAATGAATTTCTATGCATTAGGAAAGGTATTTAGCGCTTCCAGATTGGTTAGTTGTGATCTTGTAGGATCCGAGTAAATTGTGTTCACAATTTTTACTTCCGCAAAAACTGATCGGTGTGCAAGGCTCCATCTCGGGCAAAACAATACCGAAAATCTGCAAGGGCTGCAGGTATGTCAAAGGAAGATCGGTAATTACCCGGTGGGAACACGCAAGACGTACATTAAAAGATTTCGCGGGTCACACACAGATGCACGCGCTGAATTGTAACTATACCGCAAGTGCGCCGCGTATGCGATTCCGTGGGCGTTCGCGAAAATTGACCCCCCCCCCCCCGGGTGGTGGCGCAGTGGTGGTTCGGGTACTAGACCTGTCACGCTGGTTTCGGAGCACGCAGCGTGCCGTACCCGTGCGCTTTTTCATCCAGCAGCCGTGGTTACATTTAAATCTTGTTACGGTACCGCTACAAGCTATCAAAGTTTGCATATTTCCACAGTGGTACCTCAGTGCCATTTACATTTACACCTATACAGTTTTTCTTGCATAACGTAGTCTAACTTTTCTGATGAGCATTGTAATTATGTTTCCTATATTGTATGACCACTAATATTCAGTTACTATGAACCTGTTTGTAATTCACTAAAACCAGGTCATGGTTTCGTGATCCCTGCTGTGTGTACCAAGATTTATTTAGTAATTTTATTGTCTACAATTAACGCGCTGTGTATTCACAGAAAAAAACACAGCATAGCCATGGAGTGAACGATGAGTGGGGCGAAGCATCTGTCTGTGCGTCTGCCTGTCCGTCCGTTCTTGCTTCCGTCAGTCCATTCGTGCCTCTGTCCATGTGTCCATCCTTCTGTGCGTAGGGTGGACAGTGTTATGACCGTCATCATTATTGAAGTAAGGTCTTTGTGAACTGGACGAAAATAATCTCAACGCATTCCAAGCAAGGATGTGCGGTCAAGGCGGGTTTATTTCCTCTCAGCGAAATGTGAACGAGGGGTCCAGGACCTATTCCCGCAAAGAAAACCCACGAGCCAAGAAAGGCCATTGTGAGGTGGACTCGATGCAAGGCTTTCGAGGCAAACAAGGAAGCAGAGGGGCCATTTTCGAGGTCGCCGAGGATCTGGAAAGACCGGGACCAGCGTGGTATTTGCTGTTTGGTCTGAAAGCTAAAAGCAAACTGGTTGTGGCTGCACCTTGCGAGGAGAAGCAGAGCCCCGGAAATTCGCAGCTAAGCCGCACCTTCTACCAAACAACGAGGAATGGAATGTGGGGTTGAAGGAAAGGAAGAGGCACTATCTGCTGCAGCTGTTGCAGGAGCCTGCTTTGACGACGAGGATTATCCATCACTCCTGCTTCCCCCTTCCTCAATAGGGTCGGCTGAATGGAGTGGCATGTTTTGACAATATGCTGGGGGACCACTACATTGTCCTACCCGAACGCAGTCAGGCAAGTTTGACACGTGTACCGGGAGCCGGTTTCGCGAACCTCACCCAACTGCCAGAAGAGTTTTGAAAACCAAGGTCATCTAAGATCATCGGAAGTGCGTGAAATTTTAGTGACGTGCGCGAAACGTCGGCGCAGTGCGTTTGTGACCATATTTGAGCATTGTGTAGACTGTGACCACTCCACGTGCATTGTGTGGTGTCTTTCCCCGCCTTCGTGGGTGGAGAACCTAGACCGTAGAGCGCCGTATTGGCTGAAGCCGCGGACAATGCGCCCAGGGTTGGCAACACGGCGCTATACAAGTGGAAGACTTTTGCATATTCTAAGTTTCACAGTTCAACGGTTCTCCTGCACAGTTTTTGACTTCTCGTGATCCCTTGATCACCCCCTTTCAAATGCTCAGTTACTAACCATGTAAATAAATTGTTATCGTTCATACAAGCGCCTCATCTGACTTGTTCGACGATGTGTCCTAGGACGGGGGCCCGCTACCAGAATGAGACCCGTGGGACCCGGAGTCGCAACAACAGACAGGCAGACGGACGCACAGAAACATGGACTGAAGCACGGACAGAAGCATGGACGGATGCTTCGCCCCACTCATCTTTCAATCACCCCATAGATATGCTGTGAAAACCACGAACATCATCTAGTTATAATATTCCCAAGGACTTATACATACAACGACATGTATTGAGCAAGTCATATACTAGAGGTGGCTACATACTACATACGGAGGAAAGAACGACCCATGGCCTTAGGAGATAAACCATCTTGAACTGGTGGTTGCATTCATACTTGTGAATAGTGTCGATCAAAAAGTCACAGATTTGCCGCAAAGGCGAAGCAATGAACGCGATAGCAACAAATCGGAAGGTCACACGCAGAATGGCAAACAGATCGGAACGCGCCCCGCGTTTCTCACGCACAAAGGGCGCACGAAACGTACTCACAGGTACAGAATTACGCGAATAAGCGTCTCAGTTGTTACTTCGCTGTGTCTGAAAAGCGCGCCCTTTTCGCAAACGGAGGCTGTGCATAAGGTCCCTAGATGAAACAAGTTTTCAAGGTAGCGACACTATCCCTTTTCCTCCTCGCTTATTTGCCTGAAGCGCCCCCAAGAAGGGTCAAAGCGTGCATAAAAAAGCGAACGTTTGTGTTCAGTTACTACGGCGGATAGAAACAATTATACCAAATGAGAAGTAAATGACACCTGGGATAAAAGGTTACTTAGTTGAAAATAACCGGTACAACATAAGAAGAAGCGTGATGTGTGTTACCCAACTGGCAACGTTGTGCAAGTTCTATATTTCACACCATTAGCCATGGCGTCTCGTGTAGTACACTTTAGTTCCACGGCCGCGGCTATTTTCGTCCAAGTTCTAACTAGTCCACTTCTTCGATTGTGTTTTGTTCGTGCTGTGACACAGTGAACGTGCTTCTTGCTGGATCCTGTAAGTGGCCACAGGGCGTGACGTTGTGACGATTGATTACAACCGCTTGTGCACACGCAAGAAAAAAAAAACTACGACCAGACTGGTACGAACACTAGTCCAGCAGCACTGCGATGACGTTTTTTTAAAATGTGCCCATTTGGACAACCGTGATGCCAAGTGATTCCGATGCGGTGCTTGGAACTTCCTGAAAGTGAGAGTTCTACTGGTGAGGTGTTTCGAAGCAGCGCGTTCCGGCTCAAGCGGGAACTGGTCAAGAGTGAAATGTTTCTGAAGGTGCGTTGATTACAACCTACAGCTGATCTGTATACGTGCATACCCACATGTATTTGTACCAACTGGCATGCACTAGACGCGCATTAGACGCGCGCCTAGGCGTTTCAATAAAAACCGACAAGTGAACTAGCTTCGCAGATCCGCGTCGACATACGTTGACGGAGTTGCACGAAAGCATTCGCGTGAAAATGGTTCATAGTTGCACTTCATGGTGCGCTTCATCTCGGAAAGCACGAGGTAAGTTGAAGAGAGCGAAACCATTTTCTGTTGTTTACGGCAACGCAGCATTGCTGAAAAACTCAGATGTTGCATTGAACGAGCATGGCGAAACAATCTTGGTCGACTTAGCGCACACCGAAACGCTCCTCCTCTTCAGTTTATGTTCTGGCTACGATTTTGTCTTTGGTCACGGCGAGAATCCGGCTGGAGCCATATGCGCATGCGTACTCGTTTTGAACCTTTTGCATAATAATAAATAACACCACCAGCCATTTGCAAGATCACGTGCAAGTAATGCACCAATTACAGACGCGGATGGCAGCGAAAAAGAGGAGTAATCGAGAGAGTGAGGAGGACAGCTCGAGAACAATGAGTGACGCTACATTGTTTCATCTAGGGACCTTAGCTGTGCAACGATTCAAGTGACCTCTGTGAACCTTTTAACTACAACAGAATCGTTTCGACAAAACTCAAAGGCAACCCAAGACCTACGATTCTCCCCACTTCAAGAAAAGTGCGCACGATCGAGCGTACACCCCCTTATTCTCTACGCGGGCCAAAGCATAAGCGTGAGAGATGAGAGCCACCACTAAGGTCCCTAGATGAAACCTTAGCCGCCATGCGCTCACTGTGCCACCTTGCTGATAATGCTGAAAACATAAAAGCCCCCCACCCTTCCGAGATGCCCGCCAACAGTGGCAAGTGGTAGATAAGAATAGCTTGCCGTTTCAACGTTCAAGGAGGGTGACTCATCACGCTGTTTCTGGACACGGACGCGTGCAGACGCAACATGTCGTGCTCCGTGAGAGTGGTTGCAGTGGTCGAGCCGGGCCACGGTAACAGGAACGTTGCAATGAAAAATGACGTGTACCGTTTGATTCTGCGTAATCTGCCTAGTGGATGCTCTGTTTTCAACAGAGTTTTTATGCATGGTGATGTACGAGCAAGGCCCGAGCGGAATACTTCAGAGACACGTTGGACCACCTGCATCTGCTCCATGAAGTGGTCGCCTTGGGGGCCTACCAGATGAACCACGTTTGGGCAGTAACCTTCAGAAGCGACGAAGGGACCAGAAAACTTCTGCAAGCAGTGACGTTAAAGTGAAAGGCCGACGTTGTGTCGTCATTGACCCGGCAAGTAAGGATCTCCTCATCCAAGTCAACTGGCTTCTGTACAACACAGCCGACGAAGACGTGAGGGTGGCGTTTCTGCCCTACAGCCGTATCACAGACATCTCTCGTGAGCGATGGCGTGTGAATGGCGTCACGGATAAAGGGTCAACAAAGAGAACTGTCCCTCTGAAGCTTAAAAGCTGGCATCACCATCGAAGGATATTCCCCATCGATTGCGAGTTGCTGGTCAACAAGCCCTCGTGGTACGTCCCGGGTAGAGCTCCACTGTGTCTGCGATGTGGAAAACACTGGCCATATTCGCCGAGATTGTCGCGTACCGTGGTGCGGACAGTGTCCGACGCTACTGGTCTCGAGATGGTAGTGAAAAACGTATTTTTTTTTTGGTGGTGAAAACGTATTTTCGGTCACGAGGACGCGCTCTGCGCTCGAACGTACACCAGTGTTACGGCACCTGCCGGGATAACGGCGAGTGAAGACACTGTAAGAGCTCATGATGATGAGGCCGATGCCGATATCGCTGGCAGCACGCCAAGGCCTGCAAGCACAGAAGACAAGACATGGAGGGACGCGGGGCTAGCGTCTCCATTACTTCCGTAGCAGGAAAAGAGCGTAAGGTAAGGGACATTGCGTAAACCTTGGCGCTAGTGACAGCGACGCCGACGTCAGAAGCAAGTAAGGCAACGGAGGACGTGACCATAGAGAATTCGCAAGTGGAAGAATTGGTGATGGAAGCTTCCAGCGGCACAACAGGCAAACGGGCACGGCAGGACGTGGGAGAGAACGGTGTTGCAGGAGACGCTGGCGTCGAGGAGCCACGATCTAAACCATTCTAAAGAAGGCCGTGGGCGTTGCGCCCACGGCCTACTATCCCGCCATACAGGCGTCCAGCGGCAATCATCGCCTTCGTCGCATCGAAGGCGCTTCTACGGATGGGTAACGAGGCGTGCCGCTGGCAGGCTCAACTGCACTGACGTAGAGGTGAGCATCATGCTCCCATTCTCAATCGACCACATACCAAGGCTACGGAAAGTTTTTTCCGTTTTGCTTCAATTTATGTGCGGGGTCTCGCTGGCCGAAAGAAACAGAATCAACTGTATCGACTAGTTGTGGAGCGACATCTCGACGTTATAGCTATGAAATTCAAAGTTGAAGGTTAACAAGAGACGGGGAGCATAGTGCAGCCTTTTTGTTCAACGGTTCAGTGTTTGTATATGTCATGCCATTGGTTCCTCAGCCAGTTGTGCTTTACTCCGCAAGATACAATGGCTGGTCGTTGAATCTATGACATCTAGTTCATTGGGGAGGTTTGTAGTATGTGATTTCAGGCACTCTTCTTCTAAATGGCACGTAACTTCTGTGTATGCAGCTAATGTGTAATCCGAAAGATGAGATTTCTTCCAATCCCTAGATGAATACTGCGATACCAACAGGCAGATTGTAATAATGGGGGACTTTGACTGTGTGCTTCCTGCACATGACAAGACCAGCAGAGCACCGTATAGGGACCCCAGCACGGCAGCCCTTAGCGATATTACAGACCAATATAGCCTTGAAGATGTGGCGGATTGTCTGGATACTGGGCAAAGCATTCATTTTACGCACTTTCAGAATTCCAGTCACGCTCGTCTGAACAGAGCTTATGTAACGGCGAGTAAAATACCGATGTGTTACAAATACGTAGTCGAATCAGTCCTTTTACGGATCACTGCCTAATCAGCTTTCATATTCGCTGTGGCGGCGCTAGACAATGTAAGTTTTCCTGGGGACCTTTAGAAGCTGAACTCGCAGCTACTGGAGGATGACTTTTTTAAAAAGAAGGAACTAGAACATGTCAGCAAAATTAACAAAAGCAACGAAATATCAATCGGTGCTCAGTGGGAATACTTTAAAAATGATAAGATGATGGCAATGGAAAGAGCCCGTGCTATTAAATGAGAGAAGAGAAAGGAGGAAGAATTACTAAAACATAATTGTACTGCATTGCCAGAGGAAGAAGCAAAATCACTAGGAACATTCACGGAAGATATTCGCAAGGCTAGGCATAAGCTGGAAGTTTTTGACATTGAGCCTTATAGGGGGGCTATATTTAGACCTCGTGCTGAAAAGTTGTTGGTTGGTGAAGCACCAACAGAACGGTCCCTGGGTGATGAGAAGAAATATGCCCGCAAAAATACCATAGCGGAAATGCATCACAATGGTGTCGTTTACATAGATAATAAGAGAATAGGAAACATTTTTTCTAACTACTAATCGAGATCTGTTTAAGCAATCGGAGGTTTACATAGGAATGTTTAGGAAGAAATTCTTACATTTGATGTCATAAGTGCCCGAAAGTCTTGTTGTAGGGTTGAAACTGCCTATTTCAAATTTGGGAAGTTGAAAGAGCTATTGAACGGCTAAACCTATAGGAAAGTCACCTGGACCAGATGGGTTGAGCGCAGCCTTTTGCAAAACGTTTAAGTCTGAATTTTCCCCAATTTTGACTAGTCTTTTCAATGAAGCTTACAAGTATAGGATGTTACTTCCCAGCATTCTGACGGTGCACACTATTTTAATCCCCAAAACACAGAATAAAACTAAACTACGCTTAATAAAATCGTATCGCGTCATTAGCTTAACAAATGTAGATTACGAGATCTTCATGAAAATATTAGCTAAGCGATTACAGGGCGTAATAAAGGAAATAGTAGGTCCACACCAGACGTGTGGAATCAAAGGACGCCCAATTGTGGCCAATATACATAAAGCCAGAGCTGTTCTGGAGTGCTATAATGCGGCTGAGACATGTGTAGCAATGCTTCAGTTGGATTTAGAGAAAGCTTTTGATCTTGGGTAACAAGATATTCTGATGAGTGTCTTGGATTTTGTAAACGTGGGCTGTATTATCAAAGTAATAATTTGGTGGGGGGGGGGCGCATTAACTTGAAACGCTCCGTGCGTCAGGGCTGCCCTTTTTCACCATTACTGTTCAGTTTGTTTTTAGAGCATTTCTGTGTGAGTGTGATGAGCAGCTGTGCCATCCGAGGATTGAAACTGCATGAGAATAAAGTACGATTACTTGTACATGCTGATGATGCGGCAGTTTTCTGTCCAGATCGCAACAGTGTTAACGAAGTAGTCCATATTGCGAAACAGCTTTGTATGCCCACTGGGAGTTCGGTAAACTGGGAAAAGTGCTTGGGATATTGACATGGGGATCGGCCTTCCACTCCAGACATTTTTGCCAACATGCCATGGGTGAATCAGCCTGCAAAATATTGCGGTATACCACTAGAATTTTATCGTCAGAGGGCTGTGCTGGCGGCGGCAAGCCATTGAAATGCGTGAAAAAGTGGATAATGTTAGCGGATGGGACTTTTAGATTTTCACGCGGGCAACCATATGTAATCTTTTCTTTGTCTCTGAACTTAGGTACACATTACAGGCTTTACACTGCTCGCGTATAAATGTGCAGAAGCTGCACCAGTGTGTTTGCAGTATTTATATGGGGATCAGTGTGGGAACGGTCTAGTCACACTAATCTTTTTCGTCGTGCTCGGTTCGGTCGTTTCAGTCTGTCACATTTGTTTTTAAGACAGGTCGTTAATCGTTTTATGTTTCTGCGAGACACAAGAGACCCGTTTCTACGTTCAGTTATTCAGCTGAGGCTTAGAAGAGTTTTACATTCACTTGTCACCATGCGCTATGTGCATGAGGGTGACTTTGTGGTTATCTAAAAGAAGTAGTTGGTGCATGCAATTTTTTATTGGCACGTTTCTCCAGCGAATATCTAGCGGGAGTAAAACAAAAAAGGGTTCTCAACATTGTTTTACCGGTACCACTACAGGAGTTCGTATCCTGCTGGACGTGGCCAAAATGTACTGGCACGAGTAAAAAAAAAAGGCTGTCCCATCTAGTTCAAAATAATTTTTCTTTAAGCTTTATACAGGGACTCTGGAAGTTAAAACGTGGACGCGAAAAAGGGGACTGTTTGTACCATGGGAAATGCACTGTTTCCTCTGTCGTAAAGCTGAAACCATCGAACATGTATTTCTGGATTGTTGGGAAGCGGCGTTCTTCTGGGACATTCTGCAGAGAACTATCAAAAAAAAAAAGACCTACCGATTGATGCCTACGGGATCAGGTTTTTACCAGTCAATGAAGAAGACGATGGAGCCCCTTATGATACTGTTATTTTGCTCGGCCTTCACAGTATTTGGAAAAAGAACATGGCAGTCCGCCATGCTGGCAACAATATACACTGCCCATTCGTGAATATATCCGCCAAAAGATCACGAGGTTTATTGAAGAGTGTAAAACTAAACACGATTCCACAGTGGCTCGAACATCTTGAGCCACGTATTTGTATAAAGGAATTCTTGTTTCTGTGTAACCATTACATTTGTTGCCGCTGTGTGTACAGTTTATGCACTGTAATATTATTGTATGATGTGCAAAAGTAATAAAGAAAAAAAGGAGGGTGACTCACTGGTTAATGCCTCGCAGTCACGACACCGAGATCCCATGTTCGATTTCGCGCACTGGAGTCTTTTTTTCTGGGTATTTTTTTTTGTTTCTTCCGTTTTCTTATATATGAATATGTATACATATACGGTGGATTACATCGACGGCGAAATACAGTCGAGTGTCCATACAATTCCTTTTGCAGTAAAAGTCAATGTTACGCATATTTGAGACGCAAAATCTATACGTAAATATCAGGAAGGGGTGGGGGGGGGGGTGTTCCTTTATAAGAAAATACACGTACGTAATTCTGAGGACCGTAGTGTTTCGTTCGCAGCACTGAACATGCGACGCCATGCCGACGACATGGTGCTGCCACCTGGCAGTGGCTTTGTGTTCTGTACAGGGTCATGTTTCCCGACGGCACTGCCAGACGGTGTCCATGTCTAACGCAGCACCTCCTCTATTTTATCGATGATGGGCAGATGTGGTCGATTCAACGCAGAGGAGGCGCTGTCTGAGGAAAACCAAGCAAAGCACGCAAAGACGCGGCAAATTTTTTTGCAAAAATATAACCTCGTCGATGTGTGTGCTGGGAACATAATTTGCATATTCATAAAGGTGTTTTCTCGCAAATGTCTTGCCCTTACTTGACGCAGGACACTAAAGCTAGTTACCGTTGTGGACAGCACTCCGGCAGCGGCAGAGACCCATGCTGCCTAGACGGGGGAGGGAACCCACTTTAAGACTGATGTACAAAAGGCCTGGCCAAAAACTAATTTTATTTTTCTTTATTTCTCTTAACATCAAGTGAATCTACAAGACGCAAAATACCGGCACCACGTGTGATGAAGTACAGCCGAAGTGAACGGTATGCTTTATTCTATACAAGTACTAAAGACGACGTATCACAAAGCAGTCGTAAGCAGCAACACGCTGTTTTGGTCATCAGCATCCTAAGTAGTTCAGGTAAGTCTCTAGTTTCCCACACACTCCAGCAAAGCATCATGCAAAAAAGATGAGTGGATAGGGGACAGCTTCAGTTGTACGACACTGATGACGGCACCACCAAAACTCTTTGAGTTAGAAGAGCACAAAGACGCCACGTCCGCGGTCGGTAGGCATGTGAAATCAACACGTGGTTTCAATGTCCTCTTGCATACGACTAAGTGGTCAGAATCGTAGGTGCAGTGACTTGAGTTAGGCTTAAGAAAGCCCACCTAGAGCAGTTCACAGCTTCAAGCAGAATGCTAAATCGCTTTTCCTCGGTGAGTCAGCATAATAAATAAATGTCTTCGCATCGTAAAAGGACATCCACATACGTTGCACTGCTGCGGCTTCTCACCACTGTGGTTTAAACTGTGCACTGTGCATTATTGCAGCTGAATATAAAAGTATTGGTACGGTCTTACCATTGTCACAGTCAAAATTTGGCTTCTGGCTATACGCCTTTTGCAAATATTCCACAGCATCTTTAGTGGTTCCAATCTCAGTAGTCAACAGTAGATCACTCTATACTATTTACAGTCCACACTTTGTTCAAAGAAACAGGTACCTTTGGGGCGATAACCTTTAATTGCCATTGGAGGTATATGATGGGTCACCGTGGGATTTCTTCTCAAGTTATTGCATGTGGCGTTGGCGGCTCTTGTAAGACTCAACAGTGTTCTTGCTAATGTGGGCCTCAAATTCTTCTGTATGATTAAATGTGCTGGTACTGAACTAGCAATGAAGCTGACCTACGCTTGTCGCACGATCAGTGATATCCTCCCTGCAGACGTTGCACAAACCAGGATGTTCACCAGGGTTGAAACAAGGAGTTCTCGTGCGCCATTTTACGAGAATGCAGCAGGACACAAGTGGCAGCAATATGACATTTAGATTGTATGCGTGCGGGCATGCTTTTTCAGTGTTCTTGCATGATTGAATCCAAACTTCTTTTCGCCTGTGTGAATGAGGTGATGCTCCAAAAGGCTGTGCTTGCGTGTGAAACTTGTCCCACAAGTGTTGCACACATAGGGTCGCTCACCAGTGTGCGTTGAAACGTGTGATTTTAGGCTAGCTAAAGTCCGAAATGTAGCAGAGCATAAGTGGCACGTGTACGGCTTCTCATCTGTGTGCTTACGCATGTGCAACTGGAGCTGATCGTTGCGAGTATATTTGCGGCCGCACACACGACAGCCAAACATTAGCTCCTCCGAGTGTGTCCGCACGTGACGACCAAGGTTTGACTGCTTCGCAAATTTCAGTCCACACTCGTCGCACTGATACGGTCGTTCGCCAGTGTGAGTCCGGAAATGGAGTCGCCGACCCTCACTGTTTGTGAATGTGGCGGGGCAGGACGGGCACTCGTAAGGTCTTTCGTTCGTATGCGTACGATTGTGAACGACGAGACTCCATTTCTTCGTAAATTTCCTGTCACACGCATTGCAGACGTACGGTTTGACACCTGTGTGAACCAACAAGTGTGCTTGCAACTTCGACTTGCTCTTGAAAACTTTTTGGCACTCGCCACACTCTAAGGGTGTCTTGTGCAAGTGCTCGTTCTGCCCTTGTGGCTGGGACACTCCGACTTTGCAAGAGTCGCTGAAATTGAACGAAATAAAAATTTAGCATTAGAGATGGTGTCTATATTTCAAAATATTTCACGTTGATTTCATGTATAGCATTATTGCAACACTGAAATGCGATTTACAAAAATTGCGAACTGTCAAAATTTATACGTGCAACCGTTCTACGTCTGCATAAACTTTTATTCATATCACATGCGAAATAAATTCGGGTTATATAAGCAATGTGCTCCTGACAAGCTCAATACTTCTAAAACGAGTGTGTGGTCTGAAACATGTGCCGCACTTCCAGGTGGGTCTGACGTACAAAAAATGTAATGCATTCAGGACAGAATGCGCTGAAGTCACACAGATATATGTCAAATATGTGGATATTGCATGGGACGACAGTGGAGTCTGCTGGTTGCCAGCCCAGTATTCTAACACTGAGCTACGCCAGTGCTTGAGACTTGTTGGCAAACCTAGCACCAAAGACACAGTGGGGCTCAAACCCGGGTCCGCTGAGTGCCAGCCCAGTATTCTACCACAGTATTCTACCACTGAGCTACGCTGGTGCTTGTGACTTGTTGGCGACCTTGCCTTAGGCAGGCTTGGTGTCTGGAAAGCAATCGCGTTAATACGACTTTTAAAGCGTTTTAAAAGAGCGAAAGAATAACCAGTCCTCGCACAATGCGAATAGCGTAACGAGTGGGCCGTCCATTGCTTCACCCCTTTACAAAAGCTCGTTCCCCTATCAACTGTGGCGCATACCCAATTCAGCCATAATTCCTCATCGTCGATAGCCACTGCAGGAACAATTGGCACAAAATTTCTTGCAAGTGTTTAGTGGACACAACGCTTCTCAGCAGAATGACGAAAAATGGCATAGCAAATGCCAGCCTACTACCCAAAAGTTTAATGTTAATGCCCTAGTGGGTAGCAAGCAAGTGTGCTTGCAGTAGTTACCCAATGAGTGTTTTGACGAAGCTTTAGAACGCCACTTTTCCAGCTTTCGCTGTGACTGTGCTACGCTTTCCATGCAGGCCTGGCGTTTTTGTTTTTCTTTTTCCGAGGAGGACAAGCTCAAAGCACCCACGTCGTTTCATTCTTCACCGCATGTGAGTCCCCCTATTCGGAAACAGCGTGTTTCAGTGTCATGAAAGCTTGAGCCACGACCGGACTAGACTGTACCTGCACGCGCTAGACTGCACCTGCACGCGCTTGAGTGCGCAGGTGCAGTCTAGACCGGCCGTGCTTGAGCGCAGTGTCTCAGGCGCTGCTCCCCTGTGGGGCGCTAGTTTGTTACGGTATTGAGACGGGTGTTTCGAACTGTTGCAAGATCGTTCTGAATTAATGCTGCTAGCATTAATTATACGATGCATTAGAGTATTTACGATATAACTTTCGCATTACCAGATGCAAAGCTACAAATTACTGTAAAAAAATTGGCAGACCCCACGCCAAGCGGGAATCGATGATGTGCGAAGCCAACGCCTCCTAGAAAAACTATGCCTGGAATGCAGATCTCTCTTCAATTGAGAGCGTGCTGTCAGCACAAAATCTTGGAGGCCATGCCTCTTACCGCGTGTTGCGACCGTCCGCCTCGTGGGATCGCTCGCCTCTGTATCGCTCTGTGACGTGACATCACAGCTGCTCGGAGGCAACTGTGAGAGCATTGCTGTGTTCGCAGGGGGCGACTGCCACAGGCGTTCGCCTCCCTACCAAAGGGGGAGGGTAAAATTCGGGTGTAGAGCGGCGCCTTCGCAGCTGACGTTCTAGGCATAATTTTTCTAGGAGGCGTTGGCGAAGCACGAATGATAAAGATTAATATGTCACTTTAAAACCAGCACAATGTTACGAGGTGGAGGTAAATGATGCCCTACATGATTTCCGTATCATGATTATCATGTTGGGCTGTGTCGTTTACGTTCGTCATCTATTCACGTCACGTGATACCAAATGTAGTATATGTGGAGCTAGCGAAATGGCCGCGAGCACGCTATGAGCGTGGTATGTTGTCATAGTCTTACATGACACGCGTGTCAGAATTATCATGTTTGGACCAGTTATATATTTCATCATACAACGACGTCACGTAACACCAAATTTGGTATATGTGGAGCTAGCAAAACGGCCGCGAGCGCATCATGAAGGGTCCAATATACTCCAATGTAACGTTGAAGCGCGCGCACGCTGGGCACAGCGACACTACGTTAGCAAAACGCGAGCACTCTATAGTCTTACGACAGGCTCTACTTGTGCCACCAGTGTCTGTCGGCGCTGCTCGACGGCAACCGGTGCGAAATGCGACACGGTGTATTTCACGACGATGCGTTACCTAGATAACACTGCATCTCCCTCTTTTCGTGATGGAGGGACGCCGGACCCGCTGAAACGCGCATGCCTCAAAGAACCGCAACACGGTGCGCGCCTACGAGTATATGGCAGGATTGGTGCGTGGAGTCGCAACACCAGCGTGACCCAACGAAATGAACGCCGGTGAGCACGCGCACCGCGTCACGTCGAAATGTATTGGCGCCTTGACTGTGGCATGTAGTCATGTTCTCACTTGATGCGCAACTCATGATTATCATGTTTGCAACAGTCACGTACCTTCGTCATCCATTGACGTCATGTAATACAAAATTTGGCATATGTAAAGCTAGCGAAACGGCCGCGAGTGCATCATGAGCGTGGCATGTAGTCATGTTGTTGCATGACACGCATGTCGTAATAATTTGTTTGTATATGTCATTTACCTATGTCGTCCGTTCATGTCACGTAATGCCGTGTTTGGTACATGTGAAGCTTGCGAAACAGCTGCGAGAGCATCATGAACGTAGCTTGTAGTCGTGTTGTTACATGACACGCATCTCATGTTTAGAGTGTTTGCACCAGTATCATACTTTTGTCATTCATTCACATTCCCTAATACCAAATTTGGTATTAGTAAAGCTAGCGAAACGGCCGCCAGCGCATCATGAGCGGCATGTAGTCTTGTTGTTACATGGCACGCATCTCATGATTATCACGTTTGCACCAGTCACATACCTTTGTCACCCATTTACGTACCGTAATATGAAATTCGGTATATTTTACGCTAGCGAAATGCGCGCGAGCGCATCATGAGGTTGGCATGTAGTGATGCTGTTACATGACACGCATGTCATGATTTTCATGTTATGGTCTGCCGCTTGTGTTCGTCATGCGATCATGTCATACCATACCAGTTTTGCGACATGCCATGTGAACGAAACCGTCGCAAGCGCTGCAGGATCATGAAATGTAAATCATGACATCCATGTCAAGATTTTCATGTTATGACTAGTCAAATATGTTCTTCATACAATCATGTTATGCCATACCAAGTTTGGTATTGATAACATTATCGAAACGGCCAGGAGAGCTAAAAGTCGTAAGCGACTAGATAGATAGATAGATAGATAGATAGATAGATAGATAGATAGATAGATAGATATGCGCAAAGTTACTGAAGTTCGCTACGAAATGCTTGGCATTTAAAATTCACTAACTAACCGTTCACTGTCAAAAGTCCTTTAAAAAACGACACCACCCTTTTCAATATGATGCTACTTGCCACGGGAATGACCACTCACTGTTTGCGCCTTTCGACTTTTGACCTGTTCATCCCTGGATGTTTAGGGGCCGGGCCCAGCTTGGGCCGGGCCCAGCTTGGGCAGTGCTCTACTCTGTACTACACAGCATGTGTGGAATAGAGTAGCAATGGTGGGAAAGGAATGTGAGCATTAAGAGAAGTGTGACGGTGACCAGGATCGGAGAATAAAGTGCAGATCAGCAAGATTGAGAAATAAATGCAGAAACAACAAAACAAGACAGACAAAGGACCATCATTGAAAGAAGTAGATAGGGGGAGAAAAGAAAGAGAAAGTAAGCATGCCAAGCATGACTTAGACATTGCATGAAATTTGCTTTAGAGTGCATAGCCTGGCTGCGTCTAATATTGTCCAGTAAGTGATGGGGCATCTTAAGGGCAATGCAGTTTACGAGATCTGATAGTAGCGCCAAAACACACAGCCTAGCGAGTAGGCGCCGCAAAATCGAGTCTTTCAATGCGTAGCATAGCGAGTAGACGCAGTAAAACTGGACTTGCCCGTGCATATTATTTTCTTTTTTAGTTGTGAGCAGGGCGGTCACGGCTGATTATGTAAGTGCCCAGGAAGCCTTCTTTGAAAATGCGCCAACAAAGGCATTGACAATTCAGCATCTGAATGTGTTCAGCAAGAGTTTCCCTTTCTTCGTACTTCTGGCCGTGGGCACCAACAATGCTGAGGTGGCCCAAAAAGCTTCACCGCGCCCTCTGGTCCACTGTCGGGTGCCCATAAAGAATACACGTATACTTTTTGAAGTTCTAGCTCATCCGAATTTGATCACATTTACACGGGGTTTTTAGCACTGTATTCCTTTTTAGTGTATGGAGTAAATGGATTGGACCGATTTCCTACTCAGGATTTTATTTTTGTACAAACCAGAGGCAAATATCCAAAAAAATTGTACTTTTGCAGTCTCGCTCTTTTGTGTTGTTCCCTAAAGGCGATAACTCAATTATTAAAATAATTTTTGTAACATTTCCTTTCTTTCTTTTTCCTAATTGTTATGGTATAATTTTGATGCGGATCAGTCTGGTGGTTCGCATTTTACAGGCTCAAAAAATTATCGAATCCCACGTACAGTGGGGATCGATGATATGCGAAGCACGAATGAGAAAGGGTGATAGGTCACTTTAAAATCAGCACGGCGTTAAGAGGCGGAAGTAAATTATGACGTACATGACTTCCATATCATGATTATCGAGTTTCGACATTATATTTACCTTCGTCATCTACTAATGTCACCCGATACCTACTTTGGTATATATGTAGCTAGCGAAACGGCCGCGTGCGTGGTATGAGCGTAGCATGTAGTCATGTGTTACATGAATTCAATATCATGATTATCATATTTGGACATGTCATTTTAATTCATCGTCCATTCAAATCACGTAATACCAACTTTCGTATATGTGAAACTAGTGAAACGGCCGCGAACACAAGATGAGCGTAGCATGTAATCATGTTTTACATGAAACGCAGGTTACGATTATCAGGTTCGGACATGTCATTTACCTTAATCGTCTATTTGCTTCCTGTGATACAAAATTTAGTAGATGTGGAGCTAGCGCAGTGGCGGGGAGCGCGTCATGAAGGGCGCAATATACTGTGACGCAACGTTGATGCACGCGCAGGCTGGGCATGACACCACACTAACAAAATGCAAGCACTCTATAATGTGACGCCGGGTGCGACTGACGCGACCAGCATCCGTAGGTGTGGCATTGTGGCAACCGGCACGAAATGCGACATGCTGCATTTCACGCTGACGACGTTGCTAAAAAGCATAAAGAAGCATCGCGTCTGCCTCTCCTCACGACGGAAGACGCCGTGCGCGCTCAAACGCGCATGCGTTAAAGCAACGCAGTTCCGCGCGCGCGTGCGTGTATATGTATAGGGAGCGTGTTCGCAACAGTGAGGCATGCTGACAACGATCAGGCCATCGATACCGAGGTTACAGATCAGATATGTAGGTCGAGACAGACAGACACAGAACATAATTAGCCCCCTCCCCGCCAGAAACGCTACTCCTTCAGAGCAGTGCCACGGGCCGCTCTAATGAAGTGCCCAGCACAGGCACGAAGCCACAGTCACAAACCAGGGCTCGGCAACCTGCTGCAGCTGGGCCTCATGTGCGCCCGCCCGATGACCGAACTCCCCCCCCCCCCCCTTTGTGACATTTTATCTGAAGGCTAACATAGCAGTTTGGTCCCGAAGTAGATTTTTGCTTGTAAAGTGCAGCTTTGTGAGATTTGTGCTAAAACTACCCATCACTTCTATATACAGATCTATTCCAGTTTTTTTACATTTTTCTCAATTCGCCATTTTTTTTCTTTACCTGTGCTAAATTCCTCATCCTATCAAACTGGGAATGTGAGGGGAGATAATTACAAGTAGTGCAATATTACAGAAGCGTACGCATTTGGGCTGGTTGGTTCATGTTCACAGAAGTTAAAAAAACAGCGCTAAAAAGACGGGACAAGAAAGGACAACAGGTTGCTAGTCAGCGCCCTGTCCTGTTGTCCTTTCTTGTCCCGTCTTTTTAGCGCTGTTTTTTTAACTTCTGTGCAATATTACGACTCATACACAAACCAGTGGGGAGGCACACATTTCATATACTTGACATAACAAAAAGTACACAGCGTGAGACAGCATAAAGGCAAATATTCCTACAATGCACGCAGACATATTTTTTTAGTGCTCCCTTTACCTAGAAAGATTCACCCCAAATGACACAAGCAAAGACAGCAATCATAAGACAGTGTACAGTGGAGATGGAAAGAAAGATGAGCAACATGGCATCTACACTCTCATGTGTTTCCCATTTATTTTCAAGCTGTTGTAGCCTGGATGGTAATAAAAAGCAATTAGAGTCATCCATGATCCAATCCAGAGCCATACTAGCAACAATTCTTTGACACCAAGGTCAGAGTGTGATGAAAACAGCACGCTGTAATGTTCATGTTTGTTTCCAACGCACATTTATATAGCTTTTCGCAATGTTCCCATTGTAACAGATTTCGATCGATGGGATACTAAATGTGAGCTGAAAACACCAAGAGAAATGACGAATTGCCCATTTCATTGATTTTTACACGAGCCAACTATATAATCAATGAAAGAACGGAATTCAAAGGGCTCGTTTTTGTGTTTAACTCAATCTTAATAAAAACCAGAAGATAAGTAAGCCGATAAAGGTGTGGGGAATTTTAACTATACTTATTTAACTATATCGTGGCAATTGTGATATAGATGTGCATGACAACAAAGTGGACGAAAGGCAATTTTCACCGACAAGCACCAAAGCTGCAACCTTCAAATGATGCACGTGGTGCATCCGTAGGTGTGGCATTGCAGCATCCGTAGGTGTGGCATTGTGGCAACCGGCACGAAATGCGACATGCTGCATTTCACGCTGACGACGTTGCTAAAAAGCATAAAGAAGCATCGCGTCTGCCTCTCCTCACGACGGAAGACGCCGTGCGCGCTCAAACGCGCATGCGTTAAAGCAACGCAGTTCCGCGCGCGCGTGCGTGTATATGTATAGGGAGCGTGTTCGCAACAGTGAGGCATGCTGACAACGATCAGGCCATCGATACCGAGGTTACAGATCAGATATGTAGGTCGAGACAGACAGACACAGAACATAATTAGCCCCCTCCCCGCCAGAAACGCTACTCCTTCAGAGCAGTGCCACGGGCCGCTCTAATGAAGTGCCCAGCACAGGCACGAAGCCACAGTCACAAACCAGGGCTCGGCAACCTGCTGCAGCTGGGCCTCATGTGCGCCCGCCCGATGACCGAACTCCCCCCCCCCCCCCCTTTGTGACATTTTATCTGAAGGCTAACATAGCAGTTTGGTCCCGAAGTAGATTTTTGCTTGTAAAGTGCAGCTTTGTGAGATTTGTGCTAAAACTACCCATCACTTCTATATACAGATCTATTCCAGTTTTTTTACATTTTTCTCAATTCGCCATTTTTTTTCTTACCTGTGCTAAATTCCTCATCCTATCAAACTGGGAATGTGAGGGGAGATAATTACAAGTAGTGCAATATTACAGAAGCGTACGCATTTGGGCTGGTTGGTTCATGTTCACAGAAGTTAAAAAAAACAGCGCTAAAAAGACGGGACAAGAAAGGACAACAGGTTGCTAGTCAGCGCCCTGTCCTGTTGTCCTTTCTTGTCCCGTCTTTTTAGCGCTGTTTTTTTAACTTCTGTGCAATATTACGACTCATACACAAACCAGTGGGGAGGCACACATTTCATATACTTGACATAACAAAAAGTACACAGCGTGAGACAGCATAAAGGCAAATATTCCTACAATGCACGCAGACATATTTTTTTAGTGCTCCCTTTACCTAGAAAGATTCACCCCAAATGACACAAGCAAAGACAGCAATCATAAGACAGTGTACAGTGGAGATGGAAAGAAAGATGAGCAACATGGCATCTACACTCTCATGTGTTTCCCATTTATTTTCAAGCTGTTGTAGCCTGGATGGTAATAAAAAGCAATTAGAGTCATCCATGATCCAATCCAGAGCCATACTAGCAACAATTCTTTGACACCAAGGTCAGAGTGTGATGAAAACAGCACGCTGTAATGTTCATGTTTGTTTCCAACGCACATTTATATAGCTTTTCGCAATGTTCCCATTGTAACAGATTTCGATCGATGGGATACTAAATGTGAGCTGAAAACACCAAGAGAAATGACGAATTGCCCATTTCATTGATTTTTACACGAGCCAACTATATAATCAATGAAAGAACGGAATTCAAAGGGCTCGTTTTTGTGTTTAACTCAATCTTAATAAAAACCAGAAGATAAGTAAGCCGATAAAGGTGTGGGGAATTTTAACTATACTTATTTAACTATATCGTGGCAATTGTGATATAGATGTGCATGACAACAAAGTGGACGAAAGGCAATTTTCACCGACAAGCACCAAAGCTGCAACCTTCAAATGATGCACGTGGTGCTCTACCCTAGCTCAAGTTGTATAGCATTGCCCGCATTATCCAAAGGTGGCAGGTTCAGTCCCTGTTGGGGGCAAGTTGTCGTTCAATCCACTTTGCTTTATGCACATACATATCACAATTATTCATTTACAACGGTGCAATTTAGGTCCCCTGTACCTTTCGTCAACTTCACTATTTTCTGGTTTTCATTATTCTGCATAAGTGAAACTGGAAATGTTGCAAGAAGAATGCAACAACATCCAATGATTTCATGAAGGGCAATGCAAGCTTGAATGCCACAACGGATCCTCACTTGAACACTAACTGTGTCTGAATAAAATAATATGATGGTCATCACATCTAACTAAAATATCATGTCCAGCCACTATTAATGCATATGAACGATGACAAATTAAAGTCAACACATTCAACAAATATCTCTTTAATTAGATGGCTTTTAAAACTGTACATTATATTTCAATTGTTTATATTTGGTATCACATTTTCACCAAGCATACAACTACGATGTCATTATGTCTTCCCTTGGTGTTTTTATGCATACGATTGCAACACTATATGTGGCAATGCTATATTTTGTGCAAGTGTACATATTGATGGTTAGTATTTTGCTTGAGTAATTACCTCATAAACTACTTGCCATTTAGCTAGTATAGTTATTTCCTTTTTCTGGTACATATCTCTGTATTGCTCCTGCATTGATTGGTGCAAGAGTTTTACCCCATCTTCTGTTTTTAATTACTGCACTTGATTCAGTGAAAAGTAAACCGCAACTGATCACTAGGTGTCAATAAACAAATATAGCAACTCCACATGGTACACTAATCGTAAAATTTTGTAATGATATGAGGATATGTTATGTCATCAATGTAAACATAATTTTGCTTCACATCCATCTATGAATCTTCAGTCGAAATAACTTGACCTCTGCGGTTCGAGACTACATGCAAGAGACAGAAAAACAACATTATTGAAATAAAGACTGCTTGGTTACTACGGAAGGAGCCAGGGCAACGGAAGAGTTGAGCTTTTTCTGACACTCTCCACAGCTTCTTCATGCTTGAACTTTTTGGGTTGCACTAAAGTATTTACTCTCTGTAGTATACAAGCTATTTACAAAGGTAATTGCTAACAGAGTAAAGAAAACATTACAATCTAATCAACCAAAGGAACAAACAGGATTTCGAACAAGCTACTCAACAATCGACCACATTCATACTATATATCAAGTAATAGAGAAATGCTCAGAATATAACCAACCACTATACATAGCCTTCATAGATTACAAGAAGGCATTTGATTCAGTACAAATATCAGCCGTCATGCAGACACTGCGGAATCAGGGTGTCGATGAAGTATATATAAACACCCTGGAAGAAATACACATGGGATCAGCTGCTACCATAATGCTTCATAAAGAAAGCAACAGAATACCAATCGAGAAGGGTGTAAGGCAGGGGGACACAATCTCCTCATTGCTATTTACCGTGTGCTTACAGGAGGTTTTCAGAAGCCTAGAATGGGAACAGTTAGGGATAAGAGTTAATGAAGAGTACTTTAGTAACCTGCGCTTCGCTGATGACATTGCATTGCTGAGTAACTCAGGGGACGAATTCCAACTCATGATTACGGAGTTAGACAAGGAGAGCAAGAAATAGGTCTTAAAATTAATCTGCAGAAAACGAAAGTAATGTACAACAACCTCAGAAGAGAGCAGCGCTTTGAGTTAAGTAATAGTGCACTTCAAGTTGTAAAAGACTATGTCTACTTGGGGCAGGTATTAACTGCGGAGCCAAACCACGAGATTGAAGTAACTAGAAAAATAAGAATTGGTTGGAGCACATTTGGCAAGCACTCTCAAATTATGACAGGTAGATTGCCATTATCCCTCAAGAGGAAGGTATATAACAGCTGTATCTTGCCGGTACTTAGCTACAGAGCAGAAACCTGGAGACTTACAAAGAGGGTTCAGCTTAAACTGAGGACGACGCAGCGAGCAATGGAAAGAAAAATGGCAGGTGTAACCTTAAGAGACAAGAAGAGAGTACAGTAGATAAGGGAACAAACGGGGGTTAAGGACATCATACTTGAAATCAAGAAGAGGAAATGGACATCGGTCGGGCATGTAGTGCATAGACAGGATAACCGCTGGTCATTAAGAGTAACTAACTAGATTCTCAGAGAAGACAAGTGGGTTATGGGGAGACAGAAGGTTAGGTGGGCAGATGAGATGAAGTTTGCGGGTATAAATTGGCAGCAGGAAGCACAGCACAGGGTTAACTGGCAAAACATGGGAGAGGCCTTTGTCCAGCAGCGGACGTGGTCAGGCTGCTGATGACGATGGAAGTATTTACACGCATTCACATCAACCACCTGTGGCTCAAAAGTAGACGTTCACCAGATAAACACTGCCCGAAAAATTTCCTGGGTTTAGCCATGGATCGAGCCCCTTTTGCAGGGCCTTGTTGGCTATTGCAGTTTAACGGTTGCCAATTGATTTTTAATCACAGATTGCAAAGCCACATCATTTATGGTCATGTTTGGTCTCTTGTTAAGCGATTGCAAGACGAATTTCGCCGGACAATACGTGCATTAGTAGTTGGAGTTATTGTCTCACTAACCGTATCAGTTAAGAAGGTGTTTGCATCCTACTGGCTTCTGCACAGGGCAACTGTTCAGGCTTGTTGCTATTTTGAGTAAACGTACGAGTTCATGTGACATGGGATGAGGTCCACATGGATTCTTGCTCCTAGATCAGGTGGCTTGTGTGTCGTTCTATTTTATCATACCTAAGGTATTGAAGAGTAACATAGTTACATAAGGACAAAGGGCCCCAGGGGTGTTTCACTGATTCTCGTGCTGAATCTATTTTGTAGATCAGTTCCCATTGGCTATACCTCACCTACATTACCCCCTTAGGTGCACTCAATCCCTTTGTCATCCAAACTAGCACAACTATCTGCGAGTACTTCACTGAATTAGTAGAAATGCAATATAGTGCATGTTATGAAGCCACATTACTCAAGCACTAGTATTTACTAACTTATTCCTTAATTCGTTACTTGCATTTCACCCAAAGATAATGCAGAAAGAGGGCTATCGCAACAGTAACAAATGAGCTGCATGAGGTGAAACAGTGCTTACAATCTTAGCATTATAAATCGAAACACAGTGTTTGTAGAATATAACAAATGGTTTGAACATTACTCGACCATTTCGAGAAAAAAAACATGTAGCATCAAAATGGTAACACACTAAATACGAACAGATACACTGTTGATTACCATAGTGGATGCTCACAAAATACATGTTCTGCCATGGTATCATATTCAGATGGTTCAGGGTAAATAAAATATGCCTAACATGTAGCTTGCACAACTTCAATCAGCAGTTTTTCTATTGATTCACAGCATAAAAGCACAACAAGTTTGGCTAAGCCATGGTCAGCTGGGTTTCTTGGTTTAACGTGGCAAACAGCAACAAAAGCTATCACCTTTTTTTCTTTAGTTAACCATTGTAGTGGGAAGAGACAAGCCTAGCAGAACGAAGTTATTGACCTCTTTTAATTGCATCCCGATATCAAAATGAGTCTCACAACAACAACAAAAAAAAACATGGCTATGCATCACATCGGCACTTCAGGCTGCTGGAACTGTTGTCAAATTTACAGCTCGTTTTTTTAAAGCATAGCTTGGTATACTAACTGGTCAGTTTGCTCAGTTAAACTCATTCAAAAAAAAAAGGGTCAGTATGAGTGCATGAAGAGCGAGTAAGTAGACACGAGTATGAACGTGAGTGAGTGCTCTCAAGTGAGAGTGGGCATTTAACACTCACTTCAATAAGGACGAGCTGAGCTCATAACAGAGTTATACGTCTTCTACTGAAAACACGTGGGACTCATCCACACCGGAAGAAGTGTTTGGCATGCCACAATCAAGCTACTCTGAATAAGTTATTCCAGTTCTTTGTGGTTCAGTTTAAACAAACAGTGCAATAAAAAACTTCAAAATACGCTCATAGTGTACATTTTGGTAAAGATAGGAACGAATTATGGCCACTGCAAATTAAATATAGCTGCAGCTTTGTTTAAAAAAAGAGGCAGACGATAACGCATGCTTGCCTAAGCATTGTGAAATGATGAATTTCACTTCTGCTGAGGGTGTGGCTCTAACTACACATAATAGCCTTCTTTTTTCTAAATTTTATGATTAAAATCCTAACCGCTTTTTAACCTCTACCAGCAGTGGATGCTGGTAGATGTAACAAACCCCCACAAGCTTTATTCACAGGCTCGCTTGTCCCCTGCATAATATTTTTTAAATTTCAGTTGGACATCTTTTGCGCTTAAGGCTGGAGACATTAAGACACTTTCTGTGGTGCATTGGAGTGAAATCACTTTTCAGCACATTCACAAATAAGTTTGCTTGTTGTATAAAGACACATGAATCAAATATGGAAATCAAAAAATAAGTATTTTTTTAATGCTTCCAGCAAGAAGTGTGGTTGGAAAAGGGGTGATATCGATTGCAAGTATCATGGAAATAGCACAGTACATAACCAAACACCTAAGTAGTGCTGTATTGTACAGTGACTCATTAATAAAAATCGAGAATAATTGTTTGCTGTATCAGATTCTTTGACAGCTGTACTCATCACTGTAACGTGGGTGTCTGGGTAGCTTAGCAGGCCAAGTGTTGTGCTGCTAAGAATGAGGAAACAGTTTTGATTCCTGGTGATGCTGCCCGCATTTGGATAGGGGCAGAGAGCAGGAGCACCAGTGTATTATTGTGAGCAGTATGAAAGAAAACACAAGTGGATACAAACGGCTGTCGCCGCACTATGCTTCATCATCACATTAAATTCACAAGCAGCTAGTGATACAATCAGCTGCTGTTTTTTATCAGCACTAGCAAGGCGGCAGTGGCAATGCTAAGTAGAATTATGTTGTCCTTTGTTAAAAACAGTGAACATAGTGCACGCTAAAAGAACAGAAAAACAGGGGATGAAGCATGACATGAGGATCTTTGCACTTTTTCACTGGAATAAATGGCAGAGTTGAGACGCACTGCTTGATCTCACCAGGTATATTCGTCTAGCAAACTCATTTATCTACGAACGAAGTCTTCAGATTTTACACCCTTTCCAGTGTTTCCATCGGCTGCTGCCATGAAACTTGCAACAGTGTGTTCGAGGCTATTTGCCATGCACTTCTGTATTCCCTGCTATATGGTTCATAATAGTATTATTTTAGGTTGATGTTATAGAACACGAGGAGAATAATCCACAATATTCCTTTAGAGTATGTAATAAACATACTATGCGTAATGTCCAGGATGATATGCTGTTTTACTGGGCTTAGATTTTTCAGACTAAGGCTTGGATTATACTGTACAAGTTCGGATGCTAAATTATTTGCAATCAGAACCTAATGAAAGTATAGAACTTCCATAAAGTGACCGTCTAGATTGGGCTCCTCTATGAATGTGATCATCTGAACATACCTGATCCTGCTCTCAAAATAAGGGCAGTAGCCAAGCTATTCGAGTGACTTAATTGGATGCTTACACACACACATAGCTTTCTACCAGAACAGAAAGATATGTAAAACATCAAAATCAACTGTACAGTCCTCACCAAATATGTGTTCACTAGTCATCTGCTCTCACAAATGCCTGTACTAAAACCCACACATTTAGGCACCGGCAAGAACCGAGAAGTTACGATTCTTTTTGGTGTATGAAATGTGCCAGTTTGAACACAAAACTATACACATGCATATCATCCAGTTGCACAACGTCCACGTATCAAAAATGAAGGCATCCAAGATTCAAATTAAAACACTCCTACAAGTAGTGTATAGACCTGTCAGAATATGCAAATTAAGCGGCTTTGTAGTTGCACCTCACGAAAAAATGCACTTGAAGCCCACAGGTAGCTAACTTTTCAAACAAATAGTACGTGAAAGATGCAGATAAATCCAGCCTTTATAGTTTGATCAAGAAGTTCACATGACTGATTACCTGCATGATTTAATTAGTAATAGAAATACGTTGCACGATGTACAACACATAAAACACCACCTAAGACTGCTGCAACCCACTGCAGGTATACGCCAAAGGACACTATCGGTCCCTCGAAAGCTATGTCGTCACCATAGAGCAAAAGAAACAGCAAAATAGCTCAGAAACAATACAACATGCATGACAGCGATGAAGAGACAATGAATATAATGAATTTCACTGTGTGCACTGAACCCCGAACGCAGTAATCCAATACGTTCCACGTTTGTGTTCAACGAGCATGAGTCATATGTAGATTTCACCTGCAAGGGATTACTTGAGAAGTTAACAATGGCATGAAACACATAATCCATGGCACCTGACACTGACGTAAAAAGCACACTTTGTGCCTTTCTAAGGGTGATATTAAATCCAATACCTAGCACTGCCTTGCTGTTTTTCGATGAACAATTCCACAAATGCTGAATAACTCTTGTACTAAAATCTCAATACCATCCATATTAGCTTCTTTTATGCAGATGGAGATTAGGTCTCAGCTCATGCTCAGTCACTTCATGTGTGTGTCATGTTTCAAGTCGAACACACCTGAAGACGTCTATTGTCAGTGCCCTTTTCTAAGCCTATCAGCGACAGCGCAAGATAGCTCATGGGAATATTTTACTGGCATGAGTAGTTTCAGGACACGGTGGCCAGCACCGGGTGCAAACAAAATTGGTAATCAAAACAAACTGGAAGGAGCTTCCAAGAAAACTGTTTGGTTAATAGGAATAAATTTAGTTTGCATTAAATAAAAGGTTCATGGCAAAAAGACATGCCAATAACAATAGAATGAGCAAAAGCCAATCTGCAAGGTACTGGAAAGCTACAATTTCGGCAAATCGGTTGGCTTTTGCAACTACATCACAACTGCCATAAAAGTTTGACACAAGTTGTTGTGACAGTTGTAGATTAACAGATTTTATATTAAACACACGAATTCGGTGAGTTATACTGTATTTTCCCTTATATCCATATCGCCTTCGATTATAATATAGAAATTTGTAGAGAACCACAGCAAATTTTTTTCACTGGACCATTGATAAGCTTTCTCTGTGGTTAAGGAACATCAATAAGACTTTCGCATCACGACTTCCCTTATGTGAAACTTTGTGTGTGTATTATTTTCACACGTTAGACATAAATGCTACCTCAAGTTGTCATTTATGACTCCAACATATTTGCACATATCCAATATAGCACTGTATGAAAGCAAAGTGTGTACATGAAAAAAGAACTTGAAACAAACCATATGTGAGCTAGGCAGCAAATTGAAGTTTGATGGAATTCCTATATCGAGATGCCAGATACACAATAAAGCTCAACTGAAAGCACCCATTCACAGCACATTTCAGAGCACACACAAGCCGCAAATAACTTTTGCGTCTAACACCGCTGCAGAACGTCGCAGGCTTAACCCCGACCGGTATCTCGTGAGCAAACTTGGTCAACTGGGGACACGATCGAGCACTTCGGACACGACGCGGTCACCATAGCACATTGCTAGCGGCAAAGCAGCGCACACGCTGCAAAACATGTCAAATGACGGTGATACCGCAGATTGTGGCATCACCCAGTACTGTTCACGAATGAAGCACCAACACAGTGCACATACAAATCATAAACGCTGCTTGCAGCGATCTAACACTTTTGACAAGTATGTGCCATCCGAAGATGACACCTGCAGATGTTGACGTTCCAGTTTCCAAGACAAAGCGAACGATGGCATGAAACACACAAAATCGTCGGTCTCCTAACCTCGCGCAAACACAACTCTCCATCTGGTTCTATCGGTGATCGCAGCCAGTGACGAGAGGAGGAAGGTTGCGCCAGCGTGCTGCCTTTCGATGAAAATTCGCGTGGATGCTCATTAACTCTAGTGGTAATTGCAATACAGTCCAAATAAGCCTTTTTTTAAGCAGCTGCCGACTAGGCCTTGCCAATCACTTCTTCGCTTCAGGCGAGCGCCATGTTTCACGACCGGCTTGCTTGATGACGTCATGGGCCACCATTTTTTTTAATTAATCAGTAATATAGAGAGCTTGTGGGTTCGTCTCCTTCGGCCAAAGCCGAGAAGCTGTCGCCGCATCTGAGCTAGTAGAAAACCGGACCCGCGCAGAAAAAACGGAGCGGAACTGGGCATGCGGCCATACCGTGGTTTGGCCATTAGGGCCCTTACATGTGCTAGCTGCACACCCGCTCCACACACTTGCACTTCACAAATGGGTGAGAGCGGCCGTCTTTGTGACGTCAGACAGAGCGGCTCTGAGCTTTTGCAAGCCGCAAGCCTGCTCGCATGGCTCGCCTCTCATTGGCTACTGCGAAAAACGGCCTGGACGGCCGCCCCGTCGGCTCGCTTGGCAAACATGGCGCTTGCTGAAGCGGGCGCTGCAGCGACATGGAAAAAGAAAGAACAGCTGATTATATCGTTGTAACCATCGTAAGCGCAGTGAGACTCCCTTGGAGATATCGGTAGCCAGTCAGTGTTCACTTGCCCGTCAGCACGTGTGATCGACAGCGGAAACAAAGAAATGAGTACAGTGTTTCTAGAAAGTCCGTTTGTGGCTGCAAGTGTAGTTGTTTCGTGTGTTTCCAGAGTTGTACTGTTCATCTTTCATGTGTAATTGCAAAGAACTTCGAAGATTTCTCTGATGTAATCATCCACCTTTTTAAAGCAGAATATGTGTTTAGTGCGCGCTGAAGTGAAAAGTTTTTTAATCATCGCAACAAGTGTTAGCGTCTGGTATTTTCTCTGTGTGTGCCATTCACCACAGCAAATAGTATGCATACATTATAAACGCTTGCAAGCGTTAGCTTCTGCTACGATAAGGATGGGCAAGCTTTATTGCCCGTCATTGTTGTCATTCGTAATGCGCAACACCGTACGAGTGCTGTTGTGTGAAGTTCTGTGGACCGTGTCACATTTGAGCAGTTCTGTCCAGTTCATGAAATGGAAACCGTGAAATATTTAGGAGTGTACAGCTCAGTTTCCGATTCGTGTAGTTGCGTGCACGTGCCCTGAAGAGGAGCTTGCATACAAGACATTTTTGTGCATGTAGTTCCCACCCCCACCCCCCATTATTTAAGGTACGCATTATGACCGATTGTCTATGAATGCGTAGAATAAGTTATTGTAGACCAAGTGTAAAGCAAGTGTAAGTATTGCAATAAATTGTCAGATATTCGACAGTAGCAGCTTATACAGTATCAATTATTTTGTCAAAATTGCAGGCAGTCATGCAACATTACTTGAACACCGTGACAACTGATATAATAAGGGATGGTTATTTGCTTGCATGAAGCATTTGAAGAATAGTTCAACAATATTTTCACTATCGTGCCGAAATGCCCATGTCTGGCTTGTTAAACATGCCTATGTCATAATAAAGTCTGTAGCAAAATATTTCAAGCACCTGTCAGATCAAGAAAACATTAAATAACAAAAATGCTTACTACCGTTAGCTCAGTGTTGAATGTCTGTTCCTTCCCAATAGTGTACAGTAACTGAAAAACGTACGCCTTGTAACCAAAGAAGAATGTCGTCTCTCATTCAGCTAAAATATTTTAGCAATGAATTACATGAATACGATGATAATTCATCATTCTTGTCGGTAGTAGATATTTTACAAATGATACAAAGTAGCCGAAGAAACTTGGCGGCAATCCTTTACACTGATCACGTGTCGTTCGCAGTTGTTGAGGCTTTTTAGGTAAATGAAATCAGCATAATCTTCCAAGCGGGCTATAAAAATTAAATCCAGCTATATGTGCATTTTTAGTGTGGGAGGTGTTGCAAAGATTTCTGGAAAAAGCTGGAGCTATTCCACTCTGTGAAGGTGGGCGACCAGCCAAGCTGTGTCGCACAAGGATTTTGTTTGCTTACTTTTTATATTTATATATTTATTAAGACTTTTAAAATTTTAACATATGCTTTTTTAAAGCAGTTCCACCTCAGTTTGTGTGGCCTAGAAGTGCAACCGGTAGGTTATGTATTTATGTATGCATTTATTTCTTTGCTAATTAATGTTTTTCATTCACCTTTTTTCTATCTAAGTTTTTATTCACCAGTAGTGAGTGGTAATGTTTGTCCCATTACTGTGGTGCATACCCACAAGGAGCTTTCTGTAGATTAGGTATGTGTTTGCGGAGTCGCAGTACAGTCATACTCATTACTCTCATGGTTGCACTGACGTCAGTCAATTTGACTAGTGCGTCAGCTGCCAATTGAACTCGGTCTGGACGCACACTGTCTCTTGATTCAAAATTTTAATCTAGAGACAGTTGATGACCATAATTTTCCGTTGAATATTTAAGCTCGCGGAGTTGTGCGGACCTATACAGTAGAACCTCAGTGATACATTCCCACTTAACACATTTTTCGAACTGATAGATATGTGTGGTTTAACATCCCAAAACTACGATATGATTATGAGAGACGCCGTAATGGAGGGATCTGGAAATTTTGACCACCAGCGGTTCTTTAACGTGCATGAAAATCTGAGCATACAGGCCTGCAGCAATTTCACCTCCACCGAAAATGCAGCCGCTGCAGCCCGGATTCGATCCCCCGACCTGTGGGTCAGAAGTTGAGTACCTTAGCCACTAGACCACTGCGACAGGGAAATGATTTTCCGGCTGCTATGCTCGCAATCGTGAAAATAAATTAAACCAATTTGGATCAGAAGTATTCTCAGACCCTGCATTTATTGTGCGCATTTTTTTTCAGAAACGTATTGATGTTTTATTGTATATTGATAGCCTGCATCATAAATATAAGACATGATTCCAACATTGCTTTTTAGGTGACTTCGTGGCAGTCTAATCACGTAGAGATTAACCTGTTTTGACGAGACAATAATGTCGCTGGAATGTTGTTGTGTCTCTGTACATGAATAACAAAGGAACCAGCATCTAATGTACTGATAGCACTGACGTAACATCAGAGTTCGCATCCCACTGTGTCGGTACTGCAACATAGCTGTTTTAGGGCCAGCAGTGCAAGTCATTCATAGCCTTGGAGTCAAGAACATTGAGAATACTCGAGTGCAGTGTGATAGCATTAGCAGCACCCATTTTACTGTATTCACATTTGCTTGGCATTCTTCATTTCTTTATGAACACGTGAACCATGCTGTGAAGGATGGAAAATTTGTGCACATTGTAGAATATTGGCCGTTGTAAACTCTCCCAGGGTGCCAATTGCGATTGCGACCGCAAAGTTCCTACTATGTGTCTGTTAAGCAAATCACGCTCCTGTGTAGCTGTGAATTTTTTCAATGCTGTGGTTGTTGATGAAGATGAATTATAACTGGGTACTTTGTAATGTGTTGTCATGCTATGACTTATATTAGTGGACAATAAAACACTGGGCTTTTGTTAAAAGGAACCTGGAGCAGTTTTGGCAATTTTGCACAAACAAATTGGGCTCATAGATTAAGTCTCAAGGGTTATTTAAAGACTGATTTGAGCACTCTGCGTAAACTGTGTAGTATGCAACTATGCTTTAAAGCTGCCAATCGCTGGAAATGGGCGCAGATCGTTGCAACTCAGCCGAATGCCTTTTAAACTGCCCATTCATAGAGCAACATGCTCTGCCCAGAGCATGTCAGCAGCCACGTCAACATGGCTGCTTATCTGATTGGCTGTCATGGGCTGTAGAATGTGCAAAAGATTGACTGGTAGGGTGGCAGCACCTGTCAGAGCAGGTATCAACCACTTACTTCGTGGCCTTTGTTTCTGTTGCCAGACGGCGTGCGTGCTGCCAGGCGTACTGCGTGATGGCCTCCGAGACTGCACGCAGCCTGTCGGTGTGCCATCTCGGAGGTGTAGACTGGTAAAAGCTCAAAAAGGCGAGCGCCCTCATGAGAGCTCCGCGATCGCCAGCGTGCCGCGTGAGTTGCGGCGGTCAGGCACTGGTGAGAAGAAGGGCATGATACAATTGTCTGTAGCGGCCTTGGTACACTGCGTGTCACTCAATTTATGGTGCGAATGGTTTCATAATGCTCTAACCTAAATGCTGACAAAACTTTAAAAAACCATTTCCGGGTCTCTTTAATGGAAGTTCGCCGAGTTGAAAAAGCATTGAAGTACAAGAATAGGTAGCGCTACGTTGAGGCAGGAATGCATAATAGAGATTCAGGTAGGGGAGCGACCTATTGCAGAGTCGGAAGGGCAGGCACTTGATACTTCATGAGCTGGGAAAGGAGGAGGAGGTTAAATGAACAAAGAGGGATCTGTACCTTTTGTAAGCGCTAAATGCATGTTTGTGACACGAGTGAAGGACACAGGACAAGCGGTTCGCTCGTCTTACATACGTGCATTTAGCGCTTACGTTGTGGATCAATACCAACTACCGTGAACCCATTGCCTTCTCAAAGAAGGAGGAAGTGGATAATTCCAAAGAAGCAAGTGGCTTGTGTGATGGTTGTGTCATCTGTGCATAGGCGTACCAGCCAGGGAGGGCAAGGGGGGCGCGAGCCCCACCACTGAGAAAAGTTAGTGGGGCTGCGCCCCCCCACTTTCAACAGTGGTGACTGTTCGCTGCATGCCGAGGAAAGCAACAATTGAGGCGAAGTTTTCCTTCACCACAGTATTCACTGAACTATGTTATTACGAGGGAATTTAAGGCGAAATGTACTTTTTAAATTTCTCTCAGGTTTGAGCACCTCCTTTGTCGCAATCCAAGTGTATTCTTCGTGGGCTTTTATCTCCACGGCCGGTTACAGAATTACTTGGGAAATATGTTACAGCTGGTGCTAGGCACTGCTTCATTTAAACAGCTTCTCCAGGCAGGAGTGATCGCTGCTTAAAGAACAGCAAAACAAGTGTGTGAAGCTCGTGTGATACCACCTTCTTCTCGAAAGTGTATTCTGGGACATGGAATGCTGTAGTTCTTGTTTGTGGCTTGTGTGGTAGCCTTCAAATAGAGAATGACTGTACTCTTTAAACATTCCTGGCTAACAGCCTTGACTGATCAGAGTGCACAGCGCTGTCTGTAGCCTCTTGTTACACTAAGGAAGGCTGTCAGCTGGCCTGCTCATTAACAACTACAAACGATCCTTTGTCGTGACAGCAAAAGTTCCCTATACACAATGGACAGACTTTTAGTCTGGCTGATGCATCACTGGCCTGCTTTTTAAGCTCCTCACCAGATACTGCATTCCCTACCACATCAACGAGACACGTCTGCAGTCAACGAGGTTTTGGAAACTGTCAGTTGACGAAAGATGTCGTAGATATGACACTGCATGTCCAAAGCCTCTAACTTCATGACAACCTAACTGTCCCCTTGTCCCCTTGCATTGTCAGAATGCATCCTCTTTCTCCAGGGGCATTTGCATTTACGTACAAATGCCTCGGCAGGGATACCCTATGGGCAGCACATACCATCCTCATAGTCTCACTGATGACGACATGCTCACGTCATTAGATTGTGCCAGTCTAAACAAATGCTCAGATTAGACAGGCACGTTCTAGAAATGAAAGTCAACCGAATTTCATTACGATTGTTTCAGGCATTCATTGAGTGAAATTCTTTGGGAGCGATGATTAGGAGTGTTAAAAATATTGACCGCAGAATTTGATTGGAAAGCAATACAACGAGAAAGTCTATTTTTTGCTGGCAACAGCAGCATACACCAATACACCACATGTGACATGGTGGCAGTCACACTGAAGTAAATAGAAAGAAAAAGTACAGTGCATCATCGATGCATGTGCTTGTACGAAACAAAGTTCACAGTCAGTTTGTTTCAAACAAAAGAATGCATCCACGATGCACTGTTCCTTGAGTGCACACTGAGTTGAAGATGTCCTGCAAGAATATTTTACAAGCTGAGTTTCACGTGGCAACATCTTCCTTGCATAATCCTGAGGTATATGCAAAAAGAATGAGCAAGGTTGGCACTAGCAAACAATTGCTGGCAAACATAAAATTTAAAAACAAAAGCGGATAACAATTACTGGCATACCTTGTGATATTTTATTTACACAGCATGGCGATTTTCTCCTTCCAATGAAAATGCAGCCGACATAATGTGGTACCAAAGCATACGTAGCCATTACCACAGCTTTTTGAAGGAATCATTATGAGTTACAGCGAGTCCTTCAATTTTACTGGTCACGAAACTGCTCCGTAACTCAATGGGAGAGCTTCATATGATGCGTTGGGTTGCCGCGCGGTGGCGCCACCATCTCACTAAGGGGATTCGTCGGGCTGGTCGGGCGGCGTTGCGCTGGCTTGAACGACGCTGCGAGTTGTTCGCTTTGTGTGGGAAACGTGCATATCGTGCTGTTGTGATGCGGCGTTAGTGCAGCGACGATGCCGAACACGTGTTGTGTCCCGGTATGTCGTTCCGGGTACAAAGGCAGAACAGAAAAAGTTTCCTTGTTATGTTTACCCAGCGACGGCGTGCTGCGCGAGAAATGGAAGCGCTTAATTCCAAGGCAAGAAACGGGTGACTTTTGCTTCGACTCTAAGTATGTGAGAGTGTGCGAGAAGTATTTCGATGACAGTGACATCGTCCGCGCAGATGAATTTGTGGTGAATGGCGAAAAAGTGTCACTTCCACGCGACAAGCCCCTTCTGAAGCCTTGTGCCTTTCCAAGGAAGTTTGACGGCTTGCCAGCGTATTTGACGAAGCCGAAGCAGCGGTCACGGACCCTGACAAGAAGGTCCCAGCGAAGCGACGTCGTGAGTGGTCCTCATGTGCCCATAAAACAGAAGTTTTACGGGCACATGAGGACGAAAGTATTGTCGAAAGTATTGTCGACATACTCGAAAGTATTGTCGACCCTATTTTCATGGATCGAAAATTAATGACGTCCCGAGAGCAATTCATGCATAGCAAATGCCGCGTGACTCACTTCATCGATGTCTTCTGTGCAGGCCACGCTGCGGACTGCTTCTTTGACATTTGCGTTTCTTTCTAGTCTTTTGCAGAGCATGAGTTCGCTTTAATAAACTTCATTCAGTAGAACTTTACGTTTATCTTTGTTGGGTGGCAATATTCTGTTTCGTCCGTGTGCTACACATCAAAGCGCAAACAATAAATTTTTGTACGCTGCACCACGCTCTTTTGTCTCCCTTTATAATATTGAAATTTATTTTTGTAGCATGTGATAAAAGTTTGCGCTTCCTTTTTTGCAAGGATTGAAAAGCGGGTTGGTGGAAAGACACACAGTGCAACATACATCATTTCGTGTTTTGATCGTTTCCCTTTATGCAGCGCTTTTAAATGTCACTGTACCACCTCATCGAAAAGAGAATATTACTGGGGTATCTGGGTGCTCAGCGCATTCCAGAGCACTCAACAGATTCATTAAAAGCCTACTCTGAAAGACGCGTACCTGCTTCTTTTCAGTTTTTTTTTTCGTTGCATTATTGATAGGCCCGCAGCAGTCCGCAGCTACGGAGCTACCGTATGTATTGTGGTTACAAAGTTTTCTTGAAGGAAACAAACAAAAGATATTTTAAAATCGGTAAACACGGCGCAGCGCTTGCGCCCAAAGACGCGAAAGCAGTTGCCGTTCGTGGCCGAGGTCTGCGGCGATTTATTCGAAAAAATAAAACCCCATTGGAGGCAGGTGGTATACACAATAATTGGGTGATTCATCGCTAACAACTACGAAAAGAAAAAAAGAAACCCAGCACGCAGAGACCAGAAGCAGCGAGCGTTTTCATGCCAAAAGCTGGCAAATATGCCGCACGCGCGGTGGCTGGATCCCCTCAGTGCGACTGTGGCGCCAGTAGTGGCGCCAGCGGACCCTATATGAAACTAGCGTCGAAGTTTCGTGACCAGTAAAGCATTGAAGGACGCTGGTTACAGTAACCACATGGGCTGTAACACTAAAATCTGAGCAATACATACATTTCCGCACATATTACGACTAGCATGCGAGTACCCATAAAAAAGTAAGTAGTTTTGTCCTAATGTAGAAATGCAATGCAAGATTTCACTTTGCGTAGAATGTTGGTCAACACTACTTGTGTTGGTTGCGCACAAAAGCAAACCATTTTGCAAGAATGTACATCTTTTTTTGCTCCTCAGGAAGCATGAAACACACTTCTATTCTTGTCATCATAATAATATCCACACCGCAAGCATGCACAAGAGATGCTTTATTTTGGGCCAATGAATACTCCCACTTAAATATGTCATGTGTGTTGCCAGAAATTATCTAGATTGAAATGCTTTGATTTTGTCACTTTTACTGAAAAACATGAAAGAAAAGCAGCAAGCTATATTTGAAACACATGGTCCATTGGGAGGGTACGGCATAATGCATAATTCTGAAGGATCACAAGCTTGCTAATGTTTGTGAAATAATAAATTGATTTGTGTAACATGAGACAACAAAGCAACACAAATAAGTTCTGTGGAAACCTGCAAGGGGGCAGAAGGGTTCATAAAGGGAAACTAGACAACCACCTGTTTGTGGCACGAGGCCACAGAGAAATCTGTACATATTTTTCACAAAGAAAAGCTTCTTAATCGCCGAAAAATTTATCTTGGTCCTGGTATCGAACCAGAGACCAACGCCTTTCCTAGGCGGTCTCTCTACAAATGCGAAAACAAAGTGACAGGTAGCAGAAAACAAAGGCATACAGGGGTGGTGCAAGGATTTCTTAGTAATGGGGGTCACCCATGATATGCGAGTTCCTTCAGGGGGCAGGGACGCTGAGAACTTCTGTGTTGTGTTTCACTATGTTTGCTTTTGTGGTAGCAGGGGGGGGGGAGAAAAGCAGGTGGAAATTTTTAGGGGGCTCCAGCCCCCCAAAACCTCCCCCCCCCACTGCTGGCACTGCCCCTAGTGGGTACTTACTGAATGGCCGGCAACTGTTTGCCATTAGTAAGCCCCTCTGCAATTTTCTTGAAGCCAGTTTTCCATGCAAAAATTTCACAGCACCAGAATTGTTAAATTTGAACTTACCATGTAAGCGGCAAGATATGCTGTTTACACTTGCATTGAACCACTTTAACTGTTTCAAACCAATAACTGGTATAGTAATTGGCAATGTGATTGCAGACGCACTTCATAGAAAAATTTCAGTTATGTGTTCAGTTGTGGTACTGCTACTGCGGTATGATGTCCTACATTTGAATGTTTTGCTCTAAATTGGCAACATATATTTTTTGGCTTAAGTTCAGGCGGGTTTGGGAAAACTGATTTGAATTGATTATTGCTAAAATTACTCTTTAGGTGCCGTTTTTTTTTATTGGGGTTAGATGTGACACCATGATGTTACTACAAATAATGAATAGACAAATATGGTGCGAAGAAGGCATCTTACAACATGCATGCCTAGTATAAGCATGACGTGCACAGTGCCATCTTTGACGACCCACTTAAGGTTGCTTTCAGTGCAATATGTTGAGATTCCCATGATTTTTCAGGCTTAGTGCTTAAAAGCTCGTGTTTGGACATAGCTGAGATTTTATTTTGAGAAAATCAGGAGTGAGGGGGGGCAGTATAAACACTATGTACATACAAATGTGAGTGTACATGATCTCACACATTCAAACTGAATCATTTTTAAATGTTTCAAAGATATTCTTTAGCTTGTTTGTAGTCTGTAGCATAGGCAATATGGGAAGGAACGAAGCATTATTAATGATGTGTGGATTTGCATTGAGTATGTGATTGCATGATCAATTGACCTTCAGCACAATGGCTTGGCTGCTGCGGCTTTATAATAACACAGTCTAAAATTGTTTTTATAGTGCTGATGGAGCTGCTTCCATTGTGATTGTTTATATAAATAGCTTACGGTACTATAAAACATGCTTACAGTATCACATATGCACGCAACGTATTCTGCACTGTTTTAAAGGGGTGCCCAAGAACTGCGAGTCTGTACTACAATCCAAGAACAACGTGACATGTTTTTTTGCATACACTAAGCTATATCCTGTGCAAGCTGCTAATAAACACCTTTGTGTAATACAAGCGTTATCGTATTTCATTAGAGGGTGCAAAACTTAGTCATACAAAATAATGAATTGATTGCCCATAACTTCAAGCAGCTTACAATTAGTATGATAGAACATGTGGCTCAATGTTCTATCCTATGTCATTTGTTGCAAGCTTTCATTTCATTGTCCATTTAAGCAGCTTGCTAGAAGGAATGCACATGTGCTAGAAGGTAAACCTTTTTTTCTATGACACCACTGAACACGTTCTAAATTTTAGTCAGTGTATTATTTTGGTTTAGTTTAGAATAAAATACATATACTTGACAGCTCTGCATGTCATTTCATTTTATATTTTTTTTAGCAAGTGCTGACCTTTTGACACTTTATCACTGTCCTATACATATTTTGAATAAAATGTAGTGGCAGATGGTCAGCCACCAGGACATTGTATTGTAGGTTTTGGTGCCCCCTCTGCACTTGTAATGCTTTATACTCAATAAATGCATGAATGAAATTTGGCACTATGCATCACCATGTGAGAAGAAGAAATACCACAGGTGGATTTTATATACTGTTACTTGTTCTCACAGTGGTGACAATAAAAAGCAATAATTAAAATCAATATTGAATTTGAAATAGAAAAATCAATATTGAATTTGAAATAGAAGGACATGCATACAAAAAAGTAAATGCTGAAGTCCAAGCACTTTCACACCAGTAAGAATTCAGGATAATATGGCAGATTTTGCAAAATAGTCTATACTGGTTAACTTGGCAGCCAAAAAAGACGACATCACAAATCGTATCACAAGTTCTCCCGAGGACAGCTAGTTAAAGCCAAGGCCATGCCTTGTGCCAATAGAATGGTCTGGCACAGCATATTACACTACGTTGTGGCTGTTCTTGTTAATGTAGCCAGAGTTATCTTGTTTATGTAGCCAGAGTTAAAGCAAACAGAAGGGTTCTCTTTGCCCACTGAGAAGTGAACAGATTTTGTCTCTTCAGAAACCTTACACATTTCAACACATTTACATTTTCAGCAAAAGTTTCTTTGCAAGAACCTTAAAATTCATGAATTGCAGAAGTGACAAATGATTTGAATTTACTGATACTATGATGCACCAAAATGATTGCTGGCTGTGAATGTGTCTTAGAAAGAGACGTTGTGCACAGCTCAACTGATCATAGAGAAAATGCCTTAGATGCTGCCCATGTTTTACTGCATTTGGCACTGTGATATCACCGTATCGCGAAGCGCCGAGTGATAAGTCGAACCGATCCATGGACGGGGAACCACTGCCTTTATTTTGATGGCAATCGCTTATATACAGATGATAGCATTGACAGCGCCCCCTATACACTACACAACACATTCCCCCCTCATAAAAATTAACAACACAACTAAAGTCAGTCTACTTTCGCGCACTCACTTCACAGCACACGTTCACTTCACCACACTTGATGTTCTTGTAGTCAGGCCAGCTCGTAGTCTTGATACCGTGTTGGCATTCTTCTTGTTCGTTCCGGCCTGGTGCGTGATGGTGCTGTGGCTGTGGCCAACTGCGACCGAGATGTGTCCTGCTGATCGGGAACCTCTAATATGGGCTCCGTTACCGTGGTTTGTGCACTGTCAGAATGGTTAGCGCTTCCCTGGGTGTCTTCTGATGGACCCACTTCCGATTCATTCACGACTATAGGGTTTTGTGGCTGAGCCATCTTTCCTATGTGAAGATCCATGTCGTAGGAAAACCCCGAAGATGCACTGCGTCGCGCTGTAACCGCGTCAGCTAGTGCTTGTGCCTGTCCTGTCCTTCCTTTACTAATTACTGTTAACTTTGATGCGTTCCATTTCGTCCCGTTTGCCAGTAGAAACGAATTCGTGCCCACACGTCTCTTCACCTGGATCGGCAAAGAAAACTTGTGTTTCGTCTTCGGTCCGCCTTGTTTTACTTTTACGAAATCTCCTGGCTCAATGACAGACGCTCTGGCACCTCGTTTTTCATCGACGTACTTTTTTGTTCGTTGTTGCTGCTTCTTAACGCGCTGCTTCAACTTTTCCATGACGACACGCGGCTCCTCAAAAAATTCCCTTTCTGGGAGGCCAACAACATCCAATCTCGTTCTGGGTTTTCTTCCATGCAGCAGGTAAGCCGGCGACGCTCCTGTAGTTGCATGCGGGGTGGCCCTATAAACACCCAGGTAGTCCCAAATTGCCTCCTTCAGTGGTCTTCGCTCCAATGCCGCAACCTGCATATACTCCTTGAGAACGCGGTTGAACCGCTCAATTTGCCCATTGCATTGCGGGTAGTACAATGTTGTAACACAGTGCTGAATTCCCCGGTCTCGTAAAAACTGCTCAAAACATGTCGACATGAACTGACGCCCATTGTCAGTCACAATGCTTTTCGGGTACCCTTCTCTCGAAAAAATTTCCACGAGTACTTTCACTACTGCCTGTGCAGTTATTGTGGACACAAATGCCACCTCAGGCCACTTGCTGTGGTAATCAATAATAGTGATTGCAAACCTGCACTCTGGAGGGGCTCGTTCCATCGGCCCAACGATGTCAATTCCAAGCTTTTCCCACGGCTTCTCGGGCCACTGCACTGGCTCCAACGGGGCCCTTACAGTTTTTGCAGATTTATCTGATGCTTTGCAGACAGCACAATTCCTAACCAAAGATTCAACATCACTGTCCATTCCGGGCCACCAGTACTGTTCCCTCAACCGTTGTTTGGTCCTTACAATGCCTGGATGCGATTCGTGTGCCATCATGACCAGCCTGGAAGCAAGTGCTGCTGGGGGAACGACCCGTTCAGCGCGAAACAATAGTCCGTCTATAACCGACAGTTCTTCTTGCATACGAAAAAACAATTTTATGTTTTCAGCTAAACAGCCCTTTTCCGGCCATCTGGACATAACATACTGTGCCACCTCATTTAACACTGAATCCTCAGCTGTCGCTGCTTGCAACTCACTCTTTGTGATCATGCTGGAAACCACAGCAACTACTTCCTCCACAGGGTCGTCCTCTGCAGGGGTCAACGGTAGCCTAGAAAGCGCATCCGCAACGACATTGGTGCTCCCCTTTGTGTACTGCACCGTGAAGTTGTATCTCAGAAGTCTAGCAGACCAGCGTTCAATACGCAGTGGCCGTCTTCCAACCCCATTTGTGGACAGCAGTGTCACCAAAGCCTGATGGTCAGTTCGTAAGACAAACTTGCGGCCCCACAGATAAACATGCCAATGTTCGCACGCCCATAAACATGCCAGCGCCTCTCGTTCCCCGGTAGAGTACTTGCGTTCTGGTGGCGTTAGTGTCCTCGAAGCGAATGCCACTGTACGTACTTCTCCGTCGACTACCTGCTGTAGCACAGCTCCCAGTCCATATGCCGAGGCGTCAGTGGTCACTTGTACAGGCAAAGACTCGTTGAACATGGCCACCACCCCACATGACGACAGCATCTTCTTGACCCTGCAAAAACTCTCCTCGGTGCTCTGGTCCCACACGAACTTCTGTCCTTTACGAAGAAGCCGTCGCAGCGGCTCCACCACCTCTGCATAATTGGGGAGAAAATGAGAGTAATAGCCTATGAGCCCAAGGAAAGACCGCAGCGAGACTACATCGGCAGGCGTTTGTGCTTTCATCACAGCATCCACCTTTGACTTAAGTGGGGCCAGACCTCTTGCACTCACATGATGACCCAAAAAGGAGAGTTCCTTGACAGCGAATAAGCATTTCTGATTTAGCTGCAGCCCCGCCTCAGTGATCCGATGCAATACCTCGCGAAGGTTACGGTTGTGCTCGTGCTTAGTCTTTCCAAAGACTATAATATCGTCGATATAAAACAACACGCCCTTGCAGCCCTTCAATATTTCTTGCATCATTCGCTGAAACGCGGCAGGTGCCGATGCGAGGCCAAAACAAACTCTGCAGAACCTAAATAAGCCTTCGTGCGTAATAAACGTCGTTATTTCGCGACTCTCTTCGGCTAATTCCACTTGATGGTAGGCTGCAGCAAGATCCAGTTTCGAGAACCATGCTGCTCCGCTCAGCGCATGTAACAGTTCCTCCGTGTGCGGCAAAGGGAATCCATCAATGACTACTGCTTTGTTTGGCTCGCGCAAATCGACGCATAGGCGAATAGTTCCATCTTTCTTCTGCACAACCACTATAGGAGACACCCATTCCGCAGCGCTAACCCTTTCTATAATGCCTGCATCCAATAATCTTGTCAGTTCAGCCGCTACTTTATCTCGCAGCGTCAGGGGCAAGCGTCGAACTTTCGCTGCTACTGGTTTTACGTCTGCGCGCAGCTTTACAGAGTGTACAAAGTTTTTCGCTAAGCCCAACTTATCAGCGAAAAGAAAAGAAAACTCACACAATTCAGGAGGGAGCGACTGGGGGCTGGCCGTGACTTGTAGACATTCCAATGTAGAACCGATGATGTTCAACTGTAGCTGGTGCACCGCGTCTAGTCCCAGTAATGCCACGCCCTGGGGAACAACGTAAAAGCGGAGGCAAGCCGAGTTTTTCCCGCGTACAACTCTGGCTGTGAACCATCCCAAGACTGGAATTTTCTTCTGTGAAAAATCACGCAGCGTCGCTGTAGCCGCAGTCAAAGGAAACCTGTTGGCGAACTTGTCTCGGTAGACGTGGTCGGGCAAAATAGACACCGACGACCCAGTATCCACCAGCAACTGAAGTGGCTCGTTCTCAACAACGACGTCAACTACCAAAGTCCGTCGTTCCACTTGTCTGACCGCCAGCACAGTGAGCACGCCTTCTTCGCTAGCGCCGTCGTTCCGGACCGTCCGTACGTTCCGCTCCCTCCTCATGCCACAGACCGCTTGAAAATGTCCCATCTTGTGGCATTTGGAGCAACGTTTCCCCCGTGCTTTACATTCCTGTGAATTAGCGAGGTGCCTTGTAGAGCCGCACCGGTAACACTTGCGCACCGACGTCGCTGTCGAGTCGCCGTCTGGGCCTCTGCCTTGGGATACGTGCTGTACTATGTCCGTTTGTGGCGACCCTTGGTCATAGACCGCAGCGCCCTCCGCTGCCTGCTCGTACGTCTGCAGCATTTCTACAGCCTCTGCCAGCGTAAGTTGGGACCCCTTCACGAGCAGTTTCTGTCGCAACTCAGTGCTCCGTATTCCATCAACAACCCTGTCTCGCAGAGCCGCCTCCAAGAAATCCCCGAAGTCACACGTCTTCGCTAACTGTCTGAGGTTACTGACGAACTCCCGTATAGGCTCATTCGGCAGTTGCCGACGTAAAGTGAATCGACGTCGCTCTACCAGTACGTTGACGGTGCTTGAGAACTGACGCTCCAATAGGCCCAAAGCCTCGATGTAACTATCTCTTCCACTTGCCTCCGTCTTATCTTCTGTCGTGCCTGGCGTCCGCGCCGGCTCTGGGCCCAGTGTGCGAAAAATACGGCGTCCCTCGACCCCGAGACATTGCAATAGAATGGCCTTTTTCCGTGGTGGCGGTTGCGCGTCCATCCCCGTTGCTTCAAGGAAATTTGTGAAATCATCGCGCCACTGCTCCCATGGGATTGTCGCATCTCCAGGAGTCTCCAGAAAAGGCGGTAATGGCGGTAGTCCGTACGTTGCCATCTCGTAGGCGACGCCCCTTGAAACGGCAGGAAACGGTTCGTCGCTAGCTCGCTAGCTTCGCCGACTGCGCCAGAATGTGATATCACCGTATCGCGAAGCGCCGAGTGATAAGTCGAACCGATCCATGGACGGGGAACCACTGCCTTTATTTTGATGGCAATCGCTTATATACAGATGATAGCATTGACAGCGCCCCCTATACACTACACAACAGGCACTCTGCGCCAGCTAGCAGAATATGAAATGGAGGAATTCAAGCTCCCCAGAAAAGACTGAGATATTGAGGGACGAGAGAGAAGGTTTACCTTAGAGTAAGCACTAATATGCGTCAGTGAACGAGATTCATGGTTTCATTGGCGCCCCCCCAAAAATATGAATTTCATTCAAACATGCCTTTCACTGGACTACTGTGAAAATAGCCAAACAGAAGATTTCCTGCTAACAATTACTCAAGCGGGGAAAAAGGAAGCTGAAACTCCAAAAGTTTGCCACACATCATACACAGAACATTCAAATGGGCAGAGAAACCCAATATTCTGAAATGAAAACCTGGTTATGACATCATTTTAGTCCATGTAGCATTGAGGCTGTGTCGGGGTATGTAATAAACCATATTGCCAATGGGAAAAGATGATGAGGTGAGCAACAGGAGTGTGGAAGTGAATGGGTTGTAGCAAATAAATAGTGAAACCTTTAGATGAGTTAAAACGACAGCGACGTTTGTGGTGTCATTTTTTACGTGCACCAACAAAATATCTAAACATGTGTTTTCGACAGCAACAAGGTGTCTTGCATGAAATGTAAACATACATTACGCTTCACATTTGCATGCTTTGAAAACAAGGTATAGCGCCTCTCATATTATACGTGACCATTTAAAATGCACATACATTTATAGCCAGATTTGATGAATATATCACACATACAAAACATTTTCTTCTAGGCTGAAACTTCGATTACTTCAATACTTGTCAAGCTTATTGTGACATGTTATAGAGCAAACGCGAACTTGTATCGCGCAAAGTAAAGAGCGCGTCGGCAAGCCGCGCACAACAATATACACCAGCGCCCAATCGTCAACATTACTGACGAGTCAATTGCTTCGGCTATTTGTAGATAGCATCACGGTATCACAGCCTGCAATGCCACTGTCACTGTAGGCCTTTCCTTCATTGTAGTACAAAGCATTCGTGCATGTTGGCACCCGCATTCCTGCTAGCTGTGAAAGATCGTTGTCGCGCCAATTGCAACTCGTGCGATGCGACTTGTGTGCAGTAACCACGACGACAACAACAAAAAGGGAGCAGGTAATTAGCCTTGAACACATATGACTACAGCGACGCAACACTTGCGGCCAAAAAACGCGCTGTGAAAATACCACAGCGTCTATTTCATGATGAACGCGGGGCTTGAACCAATGCATTCAAGAACTTGTCAGCATCGTCTGCTGTTGGTGATGGTTGCTGACCTTGAAAACTGAAGCTCCGCCAAATGGTTGCCAGCCTCAACAGTCGTCGCGTCGTTCAACCAGAGTGCGTATCAGAGCCGCTCATTCAAAGCTCATGCGGCTAGCTCTTGTGTTTGCATTTTGGCGCTGGGCCGCCATTTCACTCTCCGCTTGCGGGCGGCAGGGGTCCCGCCAAGTGCGGAGCGAGTGTGCGGCTAGCGCGTGTAAACGCCCTTAACTACTCAATGCCTCGTCGTTGAAAGAGGGGCGTCGCGTATTGCTGCAGAGGCTGGCAAGTGGGTGCAATGGCAATTCTTGCCCGCTTCTGGATTATGCTTGCTGTAGGGGCCTCCAGACTGTGCACAGGGTTGCTCTTGGGCATGTCATGTTTGGCACAATTGATTGGATAGCGAGGTAAAAACAGAAACAGATGACAGCTGTACTTAGGAAGAGTAGCTACACTTGGAATTATTTTGAGTTGTGCAGTACCCTTCGCAGCCATAGCGCCATGCAATCAGTTATTGTTTCATTATTGCCATTGTTTTCTAATGCTTTAATTGCTGCAAGTGTACAAGGATTCTTAAGTATTCCTCTATCGAAGGTGTTAAATCGGTGGATAAGGTATGGCTCTCGTTGCTCACATTCTCGGTTTGATTTGAATCCCGTCTCAAAGAGCGTTACTGATAGTTTGTCGAATGCATGGTCAGGAAGATCGAGATGTTTTAATAGTAGAGTTGGGGCTGATTTCACATGCGCTAAGTGATTATTAAAACGAATCATAAATAGTGTGTCTGTTTGTCTGATGTACTGCATACTGCACACTTTTCATTCGAGTATGTATACCGCATTAGAAAAATCGCATGTTAGGTTTTCTTGTATGTTAATCGAAAACTTGGATTGTGTGCTGGTTGCTTTGTGTGTTTCTCGCATCGCTTTACATACAAGACATTGTGACTTTAAACAAGGTCGGCATGAATTATTAGGGGGTGAGGTATTGATTTGAGAGTGGACAAGTGTGTCTTTGAGGTTGGGTCGTCGTCGATAAACGACGTCAGGAGCGGATGGGAATGCGCGTTTCAGATGTTCACTTTGTTCCAGAATAATGTAATGTCGTTTAAGGATTTTGTTTACAGAAGTTTGTGCTGTAAGTTAAGCAGAGGTCTGTCCATTGTGGGTCTTCTTGCGGTGGTCGCTTCTTAAGTAAGTCATCACGCTTCAGATTTCTTGCTTTTTGAACGGCGTCATCAATTACATATGAGGGGTATTTTTGTTTATCGAGCATAAGTTTTAGCCTCTATGAGCTCGTGTGAAAATCAGCGTCTTTTGAGAAGATTCGCTTAAACCGGTGAGCCTGGTTGTATTGAATACTGTTTTTACAGTGGCGCAGATGATGGCTTTGGTAATGGAAGTATTTTTGTCGATCCGTTGGTTTGCGATATAGGGTTGTAGAAAGCTTGTCTTCTATCGTTATGGTAACATAAAAAAAAAAAAAATTACGGTTGTTTGCGAGTAGGTGTGTGTGAAGTGTATGTATGTTCGAATCTACAGCCTTGTAAGTGTGGATAAAGCTGAGAAGTTCATCCTCGCTATGGGTTCAAATAAGAAAGATGTCGTCTATGCGTCTTCTGTATAACAGTGGTTTCAAGGAACTTTGTGCCAGAAATACCGATTCTAGCTTTCCCATAAATATGTGTGAAAATTGGGTGCCATTTTGGGGCCCATAGCGATCCTGCTGATTTGTTGAAAATAGTCTTGCTTAAATTTGAATGAATTTAATTCGAGGACCATCCTCATCAAAGTTGCGATGGCAGAGAAATCTGGGGTGTTAGATTGTCTGTAGTCTGTGTACATGTTTTGTAATGCAGCTATGCCGTCATCGTGAGGAATATTTGTACACAATGAAGAGACATCAAGAGTAACCAAGTACGAGTGTTTCGGCACACACAAACCTGCAATATCTCGAATAAAATGTGTGCTGTATTTTATGTACGACGCGAGGGTGCATGGAATGTGGCCTATTTTTTTTTTTTTATTCAAGTACCCTAAAGGCCTGGGTAGGCATTACATAGGGGAGTTGTAATACAATAAAGCTGTTACAATTACAGTGTACAAATTGAATAACAAATACAAACGATTGATACAATTATATATAAATATACACATACGCTATACATATGTAGAGATATTATTACTTAACAGAACAGAGATGCTACGTGGAGGAAATAAAGAAAGTACTACTAAAAAAGAAACAAAAAGAAAAGAACAGGACAACAAAACTCTAAGGAAAATTTTCGCAGTGTTCAAAACAACAAAAGGATGCAAAGAAAGGATAATTCACGTTCATTGAAATACCGCGTACAAAGAACAACGACGACAAGTACAACAAAACAGATATGCACAAGAACAATATTAACTTTCATTAAAATAACTTTTAAGTTTATTCATGAAATCTTCATGATTTTGGGAAGAAACGACGTCGGCAGGTAGCTTGTTCCAGTGATATATTGCGAGAAAGAGGGGGGATTTACTTAAGAAGTTTGTTCGAGCAAAAACGGGTTGTACTTTAAAGGGGTGATCCAGGCGCGGAAAGATACGATGGGCGGCCGTGATGTGGCGTGCGCGGAACGATGATGATGAGTGATAAAGTTTGTGGAAATGAGATAGAAGTGCTATGATTCTTCTATTCTCTAGGGTGCTTAGATTCAGAGATTTTTTTAGGTTAGTTATGCTTGATGTTCGTGAATAATCTTTGGTAATGAAGCGGGTTGCTTTATTTTGAATTGCTTCGAGTTTGTTGATGAGATAAGACTGGTGCGGGTTCCAAATAAAAGATGCATATTCTAGTTTTGCGCGAACCAACGTCGCATAGGCCAATAATTTAGTAGACTTGTTTGCCAAATAAAGGTTACGCCTGATAAAACCAAGAGTTTTGCATGCACTGCTACAGATTGCTTCGATGTGGTCACTCCATGAAATGTTAGAAGATAAATGAACTCCCAAGTATTTTATTGTATGCGCACGCGCGATGACTGAGTCATTTATCAAATAATGAGTGAGCGTAGGATTAGACACTTGATTGGTCAACCTGGGTTACTGGGTTTATGAATTTTTGGGAAGATGTGTATGTATGTGTGTGTATATATATTTATATATATATATATACATACATACACATCCACCTAAAAATTCATAAACATACATACATATCCTCCCAAAAATGCATACACCCGGTAACCCAGGTCGACCAATCATATCAAGCATCGGTACAATAACTGAACTAATATCAGGGTTCGTGGACAAACTAATAAGCCACATTCCATTCACTGTGCATATATATATATATATATATATATATATATATATATATATATATATATATACTGTTATGTCTGTGAGTCCACACCGTCCATGCCTCTGAGAAAGGCAATCTGTGTCAAGGCCAGCACGCGAGCCCGCCTGACGCGAACAACTCAACGGCGCCATCATGCGGCGGTGCCTTTCTGTCGCGCACGCACAGCGAGCCCATCGAAGCAATCAGCGCCTTCCTCTCTGGCGAGTCTGACGCAACGCGTGACGATGTCACTCGTCCTTGGGTGCAGCCACGTGCAGCGCAGCGGCTCCGGATTCGATGAGAATGACGCGGCCCAGCAACGACCCCATTGGAGGATTCTGACCTCACAGCCGGCGGCGCTTCTGGTTGGACATTTGGTTACTCAAAGAATCCTCCCGGTGCATATAAAAAAAGCCCTGCGGCACGTCGCGAGCAGTAGACCTATGTGTCAGAGAAGAGAGCTCGGCTCTTAGAGTCGCTAAACTGTCGGCCCCAGTGTCGAATTTGTAACGCCTGTGTATATACGCTGTACATAAACCTTGTTTAACTCACCGTCGTCTCGTCTACTCGTCTATCAGCTCTGCGCAGAAGCAGTCGCGAGCTGAGAAACCTACGCTACCAAACGGCTGGTGACCTTTCTGGTGATGTTCGAAGCAGTGGCGCCTTTGGGACCGTGTTGGCGTCGCCGTCTTTTGTAACAATATATATATATATATACATATATATATATATGGGATATGGCACAACGGGAGCGTTGTCAACAAGGATAAATATATTTATTTCCCAACAGTTTCGGGAGGGAACCTCCCTTCATCAGGGGATGAGTAACTCATCCCCTGATGAAGGGAGGTTCCCTCCCGAAACTGTTGGGAAATAAATATATTTATCCTTGTTGACAACGCTCCCGTTGTGCCATATCCCATACCTTCACGAAGACTAACTGGCCCACTGAATTATTACTCTCACACACACACACATATAAATATATATATATATATATATATATATATATATATATATATATATATATATATATATATATATATATATATATATATATATATATATAGCATGCCTAAGGTAGCATGACATAAATTCAATACCTGTCCCCCTGCCATACAATAATCCTTTGGGTGGCTATTGCGAAAGCAATTATATGGGCACTTTTGGGGTGTTTCTTTCTGTCGGCATTATTGCCATGTACCGCATATCTACAGGTGTATGCGTAACAGTCAAAAACAATAATTCGTAAAATATTTTTCCAAGCGAGAATAAGAACTTGCAACCCCTCGCTCTGCAACTTGCGGCGTTGAATGGCTCGGGCCTTACTAGCGGCGAGCTCTTTATATGCACCATTTACCGCAGCTCGGGAGCACGGTATGGCTTGACCACATGTACCTGTCCCAGCCCGTTGCTCTCTAATGCGGCCCAGCACTTTCTTTTTTTGAAGAGAGAAGGCGCGTGGTACGCAAGTTTGCGTGCACTCTTTCTCCATAAGGGGGGGGGGGGGGGTAGTGCTGTGTCAAAATGCAACCCGCCGACTGCGGCGTGTATACGAGGCCAGGCCTTTGGAGTGTTTACTGCATTGTCAGCAATATAGCGCGGAGGGCTCGCTCTGGAGCACGTCGTCCCACTCCTGGGGATGTGTGCGCTCTTCTTCCATCCCCACTTAGCCCTGCAAGGCGTGGTCACTAGTGTGCGGGGAGTCATTTTCTCGTGAAGGCACTTAGTATGCCTTTCACGTTCACTTGAAAGTTTAGATGGAAGTTACCAGGAGCACGTAGTAACAGTCTCGCTGCAGCGGCCGCGAAAGGAGCACACTGCAGAAACAATAAGCAATACAAGCGACTGTTCGCGGTTGTCCTGCGTATACCTACATTGCGTCCGCTTCGTGCGTCCTTCTTTGTGTTTGAGCAGCGTGCTTTAAGCGTCGACCTAAGAACGTTCTTAGTTCGCACTCTTCCTGTGCTTTCTTTCATGCATCTATTGTGCTTGAGGAGCGCGCTGCACGTTTCAAGCTCCTTGCCATTCTTTGTGTATTATTCCAACTTGCTGCTATCGCATTGATTACTTCATCATTGTGGCGTCACTGTGACCCGTTCTAGACACCTGATTTTACCTACGAATGAATACGTTCATATAGGTTACCAGTGCAATACAAGGTATGATATAATGGGCAAGACGTGAATCATTTATGGAAATCATGTAAACTCGGTTATATACAATAGAACATTTAATCTGGAAGTGATGGTCACTTAGCTCTGGCATTGCTAACAATACGTTCTCAAGTATGACCAAAGCGAAGACTACATGAAGCAAGTCCTACCTGTCCGGGTCACCCATGATAGGACCAGGAGCTTTCACCTTCTGGTTTCAACGTAGGAGCTCTTCGGTGGTTTCACCAGCCCTGTACAAGAAATTCAATATTGCTTATGCCTAGTCTTAATCTAGCACGTAGCAATGCTCTTTGTTTAAAAAACAACTCGTACGTTCCTGGTTCCCATAACCTGTCCCACATAAAATATTAACACAACAAATGCAGGACAAAAAAAAAAAAGAACACGAGAACGGACGCGTTTTTTTTTTTTATCCTGGCGCCAGGTTCCTGGCCCTGGATGCGCTGATTGGTTTTCTATCCAAACTCGCTTCCGGCACAGACGCCGACGCGACAGATATCTGGATGGTCTGGAAGTGGATGTTTTGGCCACCGTCACCGGTAGCCTCGACGCCGAGCGACGCACGTGTTTGGAGCGCCGAGAAAACACTCGCGAAAAATTGGCAGATCCCACGTACAGTGGGAATCGATGATATGCGAAGCAAGGAGAAGGAATGTTGATATGTCACTTTAAAATCAGCAGAAAGTTATGAGGCAGAGGTAAATTATGCCATACATGTCTTCTATGTGACTATGAGCTCATCGATTGGGTTCGTACGCACCAACCAAATGTCGGCCAATAATTGTTAAATTTTCGGACTTCAAATCTAAAGAAAAAGTGCTTTCTGCGCGAGTAGCACTTAAAGAGCAAGGTATAAGTGTGACAGAAAATTTCTGTGCAGCCACTCGTGATGCGAGACGAAAACTATTCGAGTTTGCTAGAAATCAACCTAGCGTAAACACATATCAAGTGCGTTACAAAAAGTTAATCATGAATAAGAAGTAGTACATCTACGACTTGATAAGCCAATGTGTAAAAGAAGTCGAGGCATTACGAGCACCCATAGCTACGGCCGGCAACATAACACGTTTCGCCGTCCACATCTGGTACCCGGCAGTGCAATCGCTCTGCGAAATAGGAACGCGACAGGGTCAACAAACGTGAACCGCTCTATACATCTTTTCTTTTTACTAACATCAGAAGCATCAACAAAGCCCTTTATTGGATTCGACCACTAATACATGCGAACAGGATATAATCACATTGACATAAACGTGGCTTCAACCAGCAATCGGGGATCATGAATTATTTGCCAACTCACGCAATTTCTCTATTTACCGCTGTGACCGCAATAATCGTTCTGGTGGTGGCGTGCTTTTGGCGATAAATGATAGGTTGCCTCCAGACTGCATTCAAACTGCTTCAAATTTGGAGATTGTATGGGCAGTCGTAACACTAACCCACCAAAAAAACAATTTGGGTGTTTGTTATCGCCCCCAAGTTTCACTGCAACGTTTGTGTGTGATTTACATGATCCAAATAATAGTGTTTTTTCTTATTACACCACACGGCCAATTTTCCTACGCGGTAATTTCAATATGCCTAATATATTATAGAAAAATTAACCTGCCACAGTGTACCCAAACTCATCTAAGGTGCAAGAGTTCTTAGAGCTGTGCAGTACATTTTCTCTAACACAGTTGATTAAAGAACTAACAAGGATAACACCATTCGTTTCAAATACACTCGATCTTGTATTGAACATGCAACCCGATCTTGTTTCTGATGTAACTTACCTGCCTGGAATAAGTGACCATAGCCTTCTCTCGTTTAACGTTTGCCTTGCGCAACCTAAAGCCGTTAAAACGAATAAGACACTACAAGATTACAAGGCCAACTTTCTTACCATCAATAATGAACTTGCTGTGTTTCTTGGTGATTTCTTGAATGATGTTTAGTCAAACTGGAGTATCTTTCTTGCTAAGGTTGTGGAACTAACAGATAAGTACATCCCTGCTTACGCTATTTCCTCCAACCTAAAAAAAAACCATGGTATAATCACCAGCTTAAACGCTTGTCTAATAAGAAGAAGCGTCTCTTCAAATCGGCTAAAGTTTTCAATAGTAAGGCTCGTTGGTCAGATTACAAGAAGTGCGCTGATGAATACGCGCAGGCCTTAAAAGTTGCCAAAAGTCATTTTTTAAGCAACACCTTACCTACGATGTTGAAGACTAACCCTAAAAAATTTTGGCGAGTGATGAATCCTCAAGAAAGTGATCTTACAGTACTTAATGATCTTAGCGGTAACGCTATGCCGACCGACCAATGCTCGAACATGCTTAATGATGTTTTTGCAAAACATTTTTCTCTACCGACCACCACCAATGCTCCCCATGTGCAATCATATCACCACGATCATATGTTTCCTGTAATTTTCAGCTACGATGATGTTGCAAGCATTATTAAGTAACTGAAACCATCCTCGGCACTAGATAGCGATCAAATAAACGTCAAATTCCTCCAAAATACTGTCTGTTATTCATCCATAATACTAACCAAAATTTTTCAACAGTCCCTCAACGACGGTGTTCTCCCATCTGAGTGGAAAGTCGGGAACGTAGTTCTAATCCACAAATCAGGTAACAAGCATTCTCCCTTAAACTACAGACCCATTTCCCTCACTATTATACCATGCAAAATATTGGAACACATTTTGGCTTCTCGCCTAGCAAATTTTTTATAGTCACACTCATTTTTCACTCAATCGCAATATGGATTTCGCAAATCATACTCTTGCGAAACTCAACACTTTTCGTGCATGAACTAAACACCATTCTTGACAACAGCTTGCTCGCCGACTGTATTTTCCTCGATTTTTCCAAAGCTTATGACAAGATGTGCCACAAACTGCTCATTTTTAAATTACAACTACTTAACCTTGACACCTGCCTTGTATCTTGGATTGAAAGCTTTCTTACTAACCGCTCACAATTCGTTTCGGCTAATGGAATTAATTCTGCAGAATGTGTGGTACATTCTGGTGTACCACAGGGCTCTGTTCTTGGTCCACTTCCTTTTCTAATCTATATTAACGATCTGCCATCTTACGTCACCTCATCTGTTCATCTTTTTGCCGATGATTGCGTAATTTTTCGTGAAATAACTAGACCTAACGACGTCGCCCTTCTTCAATCTGACCTCACTGCTGTCCTTAACGGGTGTAACACATGGCTCATGAAATTAAACAGTAAAAAATGTGAATTCATGCTTGTGTCAAGAAAGATCACCACTTTACCTACTTATAACTTACATAACACACAATTAAACAGTGTCACCTCATACAAGTACCTTGGAGTTCATATCAGTAACAAGCTAACATGGAATACTCATAATAACTATGTTGTTTGTAATGCTAATCGCATGCTCGGATATCTTCGTCGTAACGTCATCAAATCACCTTCTTCTGTCAAGATGATGTTGTATAAAACACTAGTCTGCACTAAACTTGAATATGCCGCATCTGTATGGGATCCATACCACCATAATTTGGTGCATTCATTACAAATGGTACAAAATAACTGTTCGCTTCATAACAGCTAATTATGATCGAAACACGAGCATCACACTAATGAAATGTACCCTTAAATTACCTTCACTTGCTTCTCGTCGTACTACGATCCGCTTAACCCTTTTCCATAAAATATATCACCACTCATACTTTCGTGATTTACTAATCCTTCCGCCGCATTACGTTTTTCGTCGTTTAGATCACGCTCATAAAGTTGGCATCCCATCGTCTCAAGCAGAGTCATTTCGACAATCATACGTACCACGCAATTCACGCGATTGGAATTGCCTTCTCGAATCGTTTGTAACAATTTCAAATCGTGATGCATTTGTGACTGTATTAACCAATTCTTTGAATACTTGGTCGTAGTGTTTCACCTTATACAATTCTATAAATAAGATTTCACTGTTACCTGTTGTGTTTGTTGTACCTGTTGCACTGAAGGGTAACAATGCTCATTGTATACTTAGAAACGTTATTTTTATCTTTTTATAGGAATGTATCTTTCTAATTTCTTATATACCATTTTTGATATTTCTCATTTCTTTCTTTACATTGTTTTGTTTTAATCTGATGTTGTATAACCAAAAATATTGCATTGCCTCTTGTACTTACAAATTTGTTTTGTTGTTTTTATCACCCCCTCTGTAATGTCTGTTGACCCTGAGGGTAAGTAAATAAATAAATAAATGTGTCATGACTATCATTTTTGCACGTTTTATTTACCTTCGTCATCTATTCACGTAACCTGATACCAAATTTAACATATGTGTAGCTAGTGAAACGGCCGCGAGCGTTTTATGAGCGCAGCATGTAGTCATGTTTTACATGACATGTATGTCATGATTACCAAGTTCGGACCTGTCATTTAGATTCGCCCTCCATTCACATCACGTAATAACAAATTTGGTATATGAGGAACTGGTGAAACGGCCGCGAGCACGCTATGACCATAGCATGTATACTCATGGTTGGCATGACACGCACGGATATCATGATTATCATGTTTGGACGTGTCATTTATCTTTATCGTCTACTCCAGTCACGTGATACCGAATTTGGTATATGTGGAGCTAGCGAAATGGCGGCGAGCGCATCATGAGCGTGGCATGTTACCATGTTGCATCGCACGCATGTCATGGTTATCATGCTTGAACCAGTCATATATCTTCATCCCCTCTTTTCGCCACGTAACACCAAATTTGGTTTTTGTGGAGCTAGCGAAACGGCCGTAGCGAAACTCCGACGTAACGGAGTCTACGGCTGTTTCGCCCAATAGACTCTGACGCCCATTAGTCTCCGACGCAACGTGAACGCGCGCGCACGCTAGCGACGCTACGCTAGCAAAACGCGAGCACTCTACAGTCTGACGCGAGGCGTGACCAGCGTCCGTTGGCCTGGCTGCAACCGGCGCGAAATGCAACATGCTGCATTTTGCGCCGATGACGTTACCCAGCTCTACCCAGACAGCACTGCGTCAGCCTCCGGTCGTCATGGAGGGACACCGGGCGCGCTCAAATGCGCATGCGACAGAGCAACGGAGGGCGGTGCGCGCCTGCAAGTACATGGCAGGCAGATTGGCGCCTGGCGTGGCATAGCCGGCGTGACACGACGAAACGAACGCCGGCGCGCTGAATCACGTCAAAGTGTATTGGCGCCTTGAATGAGTGTGGCATGTAGTCATGCAATTACAAATGCCGATACTGATACACGTCTTATTTGGTCAGAAGGGAGATGCAAACGTGTTTTGGGAGCAGTAGCCGGAGCACATGCTGCAAAGGCCGTCAGCTTGAAAAAAAAATAACAAGGGACGAAGTTTAAGGCTTACGTTTTTTTCCTTCAGCATTAAGAGTTGGTTTCTGTGAGTTGTGGCATTGCGATTATCAGCCAATACACGTCTCAAGTCGATACGCCTTACGCACACGTCTACGAAAACACAATCGGACGTGCGCGGACTGTGCGTACTGCGCCCTCTAACATAGCGGCTATGCAGACGACAGATGGCAGCAACTTTCCATGAAGTCATTACGGTAGATTGCTCGTTTTCCAGAACGCCAACGAAATCTTTTCCAACAATATTCACTTCTTTTGTTCATTTCCAGCGGGCTGTTTAGAGGGAGCCTTCCGGCTGCTACCGTAAATTATGGAAGAAGCTCTGAAATCGGTACTCTCCCGTACAAATTGGGAGTACGCAACACTGCGTCGATTACTTTGAAACTACTGTGCATTTTCGACCATACTGAGATAATGGTGTTTTACATAGTATTCACAGTCCTGCTTTAGATAGGGTGGTTGATTTGGCTAGACACTCATCAATAATTTTAATTAAGCAATAAACTAGGAGTAAAAACCGAAACAAGAAGCTGCTCCGTCAGACATGGTGGCTAATGGATGACGTCACGAGATCCGCTACGCCCACGGAGGAAGCTGGCACAGCTCGCCACGCCTGGCCAGGGCGTAAACATAGCTCACGTGCCTCTTTCGACGCGCGAAAAGCAAGTTGGCGATGTCATCTGACGTGGAATCACGCTGTGCCAGCTCGTTCAGCGACGATTGCAGCTACTATGTGAGCGCAGAAGAATCGTCTTGTGATTTCAACCCGCTGGCGTGTGGTCTGACATGCCCTGAATAGATTTCCTCGTTGCTCAATATTGTAAGACCCGACGGCAACCGCGACTAACACGCTGTATGCAGCTGACAAAACTGAAATGTGCTCGCGTTGTCGTCGCCTCGTAGAAGAAAGGGCGCGCTGCATTCGTGTGCTCGGAAAGGCGGGGTTTTCGAAAAAGAGTAGACCCTTACTGACACCCACAGGGTGACCCGCGTTTACAAGTGTGATCCCAGAATCGGCTGCTGATTTTAAAATTCGTTTTCTTAAAAACTAAATGACTTACGATTGTGTAATTTGGCACATATCATCACGATACCGACAAAAACTGATGCTCAACGTTTTTTTTTTAATGCGAAGCATTTCTTAGCGAACTTCGGCGAATTCGAGCATATCTATCTATCTATCTATCTATCTATCTATCTATCTATCTATCTATCTAGCCGCCTACAACTTTTAGCTCTCCTGGACGTTTAGATAATGGCATCGATGCCAAACTTGGTATGGCAAGACATGACCGTATGAAGAACACGGCTAGTCATAACAAGAACAATGGCTAGTCATAACATGAAAATCATGACGTGTATGTCGACCCGCCGCGGTGGTCTAGTGGCTAAGGTACTCGGCTGCTGAACCGCAGGTCGTGGGTTCGATTCCCGGCTGCGGCGGCTGCATTTCCGATGGAGGCGGAAATGTTGTAGGCCCGTGTACTCAGATTTGGGTGCACGTTAAAGAACCCCAGGTGGTCAAAATTTCCGGATCCCTCCACTACGGCGTCTCTCATAATCAAATGGTGATTTTGGGACGTTAAACCCCACAAATCAATCAATCAATGACGTGTATGTCATGATTTACATTTCATCGTCCTGCAGCTCTGCGGTGGTTTCATTCCATGGCATGTTGTAAAACTCGTATGGCATGACATGATTGCATGGCGAACACAAGCGACACACCCTAACATGATAACCATGAAATGCGTGTCATGCAACAACATGACTACATGCCACGCTCATGATGCGCTGGCGGCCGTTTCGCTAGCTTCACTTATACCAAATTTGATATCACGTGACGTGAATAGATGACGAATGTAAACGACACAACCAAACATGATAATCATGACACGGAAGTCTTGTACGGCATCATTTACCTCCACCTTGTAATGTGCTGATTTTAAAGTGACATATCAACTTTAACAATACGCTTGATTGGGCACGTTGGTGCTGCATGGTAGACGAAGAAAATGCTAAAAAGCGCAAACAACAGGAGGGGATAGAAGAGACGAGATCAGTGCTCTGTTCTCGCCTCTTCTATCCCCTCCTGTCGTTTGCGCTGTTTAGCGCTTTCTTCGTGACATATCAACTTTTCTCACTTTTGCTTCACATATTATCGATTCCCTCTGTCTGTGGGATCTGCCAATTTTTTCGAAATCGGCGAATATATATATAAAAAAAACCGCCGGAGTTCCCCTTCAATATATGAATATTGATAGACATATGGCAGCAAAAAGATGACTGTGATGGCCCATCCCTCGGCGTGTTTATTACAGCGCAGATATCTATGCCGAGACGAAACACACTTCGCAAACCCACAACGCAAGTAATCCCACAGAAGTTGTTGAAACCCGTTACTGTTGCACTAGTAACGACATCGGCCGTGCAAAAAGCGTACGCAGGGACCGCAGACACTGCAATATAGAAACACAAAGCTCGCATGCTGCCCAAATGGCCCAAGATAAAACGCCGAGCCCGCTTTGCAAGCCAGACAGGACGATGTGTGTCGCACGGAACAGACGCACGCTGCTCAAGCACAACCCCAAAGGACCGACGATAGTTATAGCGCGAAAACAAAACGACGACACAGAGACAAGAAGGACACGAAAGACACGTGTCTTTCGTGTCCTTCTTGTCTCTGTGTCGTCGTTTTGTTTTCGCGCTGTAACTATCGTCATGCCATACCAACTAGGCCAAGCTGTCACACCCCAAAGGACCACACGCAAACTGAAGAATGGACTCTGTACTTTTCTTTGCCTTGAATTAAAACTAATGGCCGCCTCAGTTTCCTGTGCTGCACAACTTTGCTGGTCACCCACTTTCACAGAATGAAATGTTTAAATAGTTATTTAGCAAACCGCAATATCGGGCACCACAAAATAAAGATATGATCATACCGGCTGTGCGAGAAGGCTTCCGCAAGATGCTGCCTTCCTGGTGCCGTTGTCTGCCTTCCTGGTGAGACGCAGCTGACTGACTGTTGTGCGAAGCTGACGGCCTCCCTCGCTGCTCTAGGCGGCACGTGGTCTGGCCATCTCTGTGGCAAAAACCGGTCCCAGGACTCGCCGCTCACTCGCTTGACAGCGACCTCTGCTCACGCTGTTTGCATGCTGTGCTCGCGAGTTGTAAGAATAAATAAAGAAAAGCGTCAATCCCTTTCCGGGAAAGTGGGCGCAAGCGTAGTAGTGCACGTGCGGGGGACACGTTCTTTTCCCAACTGTCTAAGGCACTGCGCCGTGCTCCCGACCGGGCTGCAGAAATTAGGTGCCTTTTCTCATCTTCTAACCACTACCACCACCACCACCAACTGTCTCGTCTAGGGCGGGGCGTATGCTCCGCGACGTCATGTGTCACGTGCGATGAAGTTCCTTTTTTTTCGTTCTTTTTGGTGAGCGGGCAGGGACGCTTGCCACCGGCTTCCACAGTTCAACCAAGTTTGACTAGTTTGGCGCGAGTGACTCTGCAACTCCGGTGACTCCGGTTGTTCTGCGTCGGCCGTGTTCGCTTTGACACCTACGCGTCGACAATAAGCAATACTGTTGATGTTCAGGAGCCTATTCTCAGAAGGCACGTGCTGGGCTTGGCAGCATGAAGTTGCCACTTGGCATGTATACTGCAAGAAAAGCTGAGACCGCTGGAACGATCGCTGGCTGCTGACAAGCTCAAATTTGCTGTTCGTTCGTCATGCAAAGCGGCAGGCGAGTCAACTGAATCGTGATGGTGTTTCCTGCCGCTGTTACCCTAGGGAACCATGGCTGAGCGCAGCTGCGCGCATGGTCATTTACCTTTTCTTTCTATTCACTTTCTTCTTGATGAGAAATCAGCTGTTTCATTTGAACTAGTTTCTATCGATCGGTGGGATTTTCCGGGTAGCAATGAATATACTGTAGCCAAAGGCCTTTGAACCCCCAGTACAATATTTTTTTTTATTCGCATCCTACAGGACGCCAGAACGGCGGATTGCCAAACCATCAGAAAGAAGAGGTTGCATCTGCAGGTAAACAAAAAGAAAGGATGCTGAGCTACAATAATATTTTTATTCGCCTCCTACAGGACGCCAGAACGGCGGATTGCCAAACCATCAGAAAAAAGAGGTTGCATCTGCAGGTAAACAAGAAGAAGGGATCCTGAGCCGTAACGAGCTTGAAGTGACTTGAACTGTATCCCAAAAGCGTAAGAATGTTTCAACTTATTAAGATGTGACCACATCCATGAGTTCTCGTGATATGTCCTTTTGACGTTTAGCTGAGTGTAATATATATTTGAAACCAAGATCCTTTAGCATAGGTTGAGCAGTCAGAGCCATGTGGACGGATGAAAATGAATAACATGAAGACCGACACAACAGAAGAGCTGAAGAAAGCTCTCCGATGTGGGGAAAGTACTTATACTGAGAAAAGAGCGTGTACAACGATTTCGAACCATTGTGTGCCTACCAACTATGGTCTTGATGAATTGAAGCATTCAACTAAACTGTCAAAGCAGATGTGGAACTGCGTATCCGTGACCTTCTTTCGAAAGGGCATTACATCTGTGCCAGATATCGATAAATGTCGGCTGTTGTATCTGCATCATACGCGTCTTCCCGAAAAGAAAAAAAAAAGACAGATCACACCTACAGTGGGAATCGATTATATGCGAATAACGAATGAGAAATGTTGTATGTCAATTTAAAATCAGCACAACGTGACGAGGTGGACGTTAATGATTGCGTACGTGACTTCCATGTCATGGTTATCATGTTTGGATGTGTCGTTTGCCTTATACATCTATTCACGTCACGTGATACTAAATTTAGTGTATGTGGAGCTAGCGAAACGGCCGCGAGCACGCATTGAGCTTGGTATGTTGTCATGTTCTTACATGACACGTGTGTCAGGATTATCATGTTTGTGCCAGTCATATACTTCGTAATCAAACGACGTCACTTAACACCAAACTTGATATATGTGCAGCTAGCGAAATGGCCGCGAGCGCACCATTAAGGACCCAATATACTCCAATGTAGCGTTGACGCGTGCACACGCTGGGCACAGCAACGCAACGTTAGCAAAACGCGAGCACTCAAGTCAGATGCCAGGCACGACCAGCGTCCGTCGGCGCGGCCCGACGGCAACCGTTACGAAATGCAAAATGCTGCATTTCGCGCCGATGCGTTACCCAGACAAGACTGCGTCTCCCTCTTTTCATGACGGAAGGACGCCGCACGCGCTGAAGTGCGCATGCGTCAAAGCGACGCAGTGTGGCGCGCGCCTGCAAGTTTATGGAAGGACCGGCGCCTGGCGTCGCAAAGCTGTCGTGGCGCGTCGAAATGAACGCCGGTGAGCACGCGCCCTACGTCACGTCGAAATGTGTTGTGGCCTTGACTGTGGCATGTAATCATGTTCTCACATAAAAAGCATCTCATGATTATCATGTTTGCACCGGTCACATACCTTCGGCATCCATTGACGTTACGTAATACCAAATTTGGCATGTGTGAAGCTAGCGAAACGGCCGCGAGGGCATCATGAGTGCGGCATGTAGTCATGTTGTTACATGACACGCATGTCGTGATTATCATGCTTGTATGTGTCTTTTACCTATGTTGTCCATTCGCGTCACGTAACACCGAGTTCGATACATGTGAAGCTAGCGAAACGGCCGCGAGCGCATCATGAGCTTGGCATGTAGCCATGTGGTTACATGACACGCATGTCATAATTTTCTTGTTAGGGTGTGTCGCTTGTGTTCGCCATGCAATCATGCCATACCGTACCAGTTTTGCAACATGCTATGTGAACGGAACCACCGCAAGAGCTGCAGAATCGTATAATGTAAACCATGACATTCATGACATACATTTGATGATTTTCATGTTACGACTAGTAAAATATGTTCTTCATACAGTCATGTTATGCCATACCAAGTTTGGTATTGATGCCATTATTGAAACGGTCAGGAGAGCTAAGTGTCACAGGCGGATAGATAGATAGATAGATAGATAGATAGATAGATATAGATAGATAGATAGATAGATAGATAGATAGATAGATAAATAGATAGATAGATAGATAGATACGCTCAAAGTCGCCGATGTTCGCTAAGAAATGCTTCTCATTTAATAAAAGAGATAAATGAAGGCAGGTGTGCTATACATTGTCAATAAGGGAGTGCTGTAACTTTCTTAGCAATGTATTCAACTGTGTTGTACTGGTTAGGTTGCAATCAAGGTTATTTGGAAGAGATGTACCTTGAAAGCTTTGTGCAGGTTGACCGTAATTAGTAGTTATGTTAGGCTGGATAGAACGACGACGCGATACATTCATAGCAGTGCGAGGTGCACCTAACATGCCCCAAACCGATTTCCTCGTTGCTCAGTATTGTAAGACCCGACGTCAACGACGTTTAACGCGCTGTATGCAGCTGACGAAACTAAACTGTGCTCACGTTGCCGTCGCCTCGTAGAAGAAAGCGCGCGCTGCATCCGTCTGCTGGAAAAAGCGGGGTTTTTGAAGAAGCGAAGGCCCGCACATTACACACGCGGGATGGCCCGTGTTTACAAATGGGATTACAGAAACGGCTACCAATTTTTAAAATTTGTTTGCTAAAGAATAATTGACCGACGGTTGTATAACTTGGTCCTTATCACCATGGTACCAACGAGAGCACATGTTCAAAGTTTTACTGAAATCGGTGAATATGGAAAAAAAAGCCGGTATTTTCCTTCGAAAGCTTCGGTTTCTCAGTCCGACTCTCGAAACTTCAGGAGACCCACCAACAGTCTTAGGGCCATGGTCTTCCAGTACCGGCGTGATCCCGGCCAGCAACTGCGGCAAATCCCCCTTTGGTGGGTGTATGAAGGAGTTCTCTAGGACCAAATAAAGTTTATTTCGCCTTCATTGAGGAAGCCAGAACCAAAGCTCTAGCATGCTTCCACAAAAAAAAAAGTACTCACGTTTACCGATATATTTCAGATTTACCTTGCAGAAATGAACACTGCTGCAGTCGTAATGATACTGAAACAGTTGCGAGAAACTGCAGGTAAGGTACAGTTATTGCTCACATTGCAAGACTGCTTTTCTTTTTTTTTCCAGTTATTGCACTGCAACACTTTTTTAGCCCTCCTGCTTTCCAAGGAAAAATGGCATTCGTGACGTCAGTGTGTGGCCGCAGATGCGCTCTTTATGTCTCCGAGCGAAATATACCCTTAATTGTAGTGCACTGAGCTATGGAAAGGTTTTCCCAGTGATGATTTAATACACACACACACAAATATATATATATATATATATATATATATATATATATATATATATATATATATATATATATATATATATTATGAAGTCCACCTCCACCACGTATGAAGTCTTGGTTTGGATAACCTTTTATTAGGCCCGAGGAATCGGCAGCCGACAGCTACGATGAATGAGCCAAGATGATGATGCTACGCGACAACGATGAGGATGCATGAGCCACACATGATAATGATGATAATGTACCGGTGAAGAGGATGCGTATACTAAATGCCCACAATATATATATATATATATATATATATATATATATATATAACTGCAATAATTTTTCTACACGTCCACGTAACCGTAAAAGACGGGTCATTAGCTACTAAAGTTTACAAAAAGCCTACGAACCGGCAGCACTACCTTCATTTCGATAGCTGTCACCCTCGTCACTGCAAGACATCCATCCCGTACTCCCAGGCTCACCGATTGAAAAGAATTTGCTCCCGTTCCGAAGACTTTGAGGCCAACGCAGAGAACTTGCGCAAGATACTTTCAAAACAACATTATCCTCCTTCCATAGTCAACGACGCCTTACACAAAGCGGCAAACCTAGATCGCCAGCAGCTACTTGTCCAGCACAAAGAATTGAAACAAGAGGGACGGAAAAACTTGGTTTTAACATTCGGTAGCAATCCCCATAACGTAAAGAAAATTCTAAAGAAACACTTCAACATTATACAACAGAGTGAACGGCTCTCAAAAGCTTTCCCTTCCCCTCCACGAGTGGTATAGAGATGCCCCAAAAACATTAAAGATTACCTTTTCCGGTCAAAAACAATAAAACGTCTATAACTGGATGTCAACCATGTGGCAAAGCCCGCCGCAAGGTGTGCAAACACATACAGGTAACCAACGTTGCTGAAAGCACACAATCCGATTTCAAGTACTTCATTAATTCAAACCTTAACTGTGACAGCTCCAACGTAATATACCTTCTCGAGTGCGGAAGATGTGGTATTCAATACATAGGACAGACTGACACAGCCTTTCGCATCCGCTTCAATAACCACCGTGCACATATTCATTCACTTCCGGACCTGCATCTGTCTCGGCATATTAACTGCGGAAACCACCCATTTGATTCCATAAAGGTCACACTCTTACAAAGTGGTTTCTCTAGCACAAGGGAACGTGAACAGCGCAAATCATACATGATTTATAAATTTAATACATTAAAGGCTGGTCTAAATAACACTCCAGGCATACTTTCTTCAGTTCGCGCCCCGGAACATTCAGGATAATATTTATCCTAACCAAAGGATAAATTTTAGTTTTCTTTTTTCTACTTCTTTTTCTTTTTTTCTTCTTCTCTTTTTTTGTTTCCTAAATTATCATTTTTCTTCTCTTCTGATTTCGCCCAGAGCACGTGTTCAGGCGTGCGGCATGGGCACGCGCAATCCGAGAAAGGTGCACCACAGTCAAAGAATCCCCCCCCCCCCCTCAAAGAAATCACTCACCAGACAACCAAGTAAAATGACACATTTCAACCCCCGAGGTACGGTGGCTAGAATTCTAGCCACCCTACCCGAGGTAACAATTTGAGAAACAACCTCCAGTATATATTTATTATGCTTGAGCCACAGACAGGAAATCGTAGCTGCCTGGCATGTGCCTATCCTTCACGTGCACAGCTTTGACACGCGTAGCCCTTGTTTGTTGTTCTTCTCTCTTTTTCTCTGTTTTTAATTTATCACATCGTTCTGACGTAGCCCTCCTCACCAGGCTTCAAGAGCAACTATAGAGGGGGAGAACAGGTGGAACGCGACAACGACAATGATCGCAAGGAATGTACTTTGGTATTCTTTACAAGCAACGGGGAAAGCTGATGAGAGGTGAATCTGAGAAGTCAAACTCTTTATCACTGGAATTTGCTTAATTTAGCCACCTAGACCAAAAAACTTGCTGTGGTTGTATGTTGTTTGACCACTCGTTTTTTTTTGACAAAATGCACCTGCCATTGGTGGTACGCACACGTGGTCGTTTGACTACTTATCAGTGTATAATGGGTGGTATTGCCACTGGCCCAGGTGCGTTTTTCGTTAAATGCACGTGCTATGCGTAGTACGCACACGTGGCCGTGTGGCTGCTTATCAGTGCACGATGGGATGGTGGGCCACAGGTATATGTATATTTTTCTTTTTCTCTCTCTCTTTTCTCTCTCTCTCTCTAGGCTGGACGATGGCATAAAAGCGCATCGGAGCCTACTAAATTTTGTCTGATGAAGATCGGTCTCCAATCGAAACGTCACCAATAAACAGATTTTTAGAGGCATACACATATTTTCTCCTCTCTCTCTCTCTCTCTCTCTATATATATATATATATATATATATATATATATATATATATTTATTTATTTATTTATATATATATATATATATATATATATATATTAGGATTAAATAAATATTTTATTGTTTTGTTTCCTATACTGCACTATTCTCGAAGTTTATATATATATATATATATATATATATATATATAGACTTCGAGAATAGTGCAGTATAGGAAACAAAACAATAAAATATTTATTTAATCCTAACAGTTTCGGCTGGTGGACCAGCCTTCTTCGGAGGATGTAAGTGAAATGATACAAGTTCCCGTAGCAGAGGGTCACCCTCACAGTTTAAAGACCCTCCAAAAAAAAGAGACAAACGGGCGAACGAGGTAGCAACAGACAACAAGAAGCAGAAGGAGAGGAATTAGAAAGGAGCCACGGAGAGCCGCCGGAAACGAGCGGGTAATTCTGGCAGTGTTACTGGGTATAGGTAAGACGCGCGGCCAGCGGAGGCGACCAAGAAAAACGGAAAAATGTGGAACATGTTGCCGCTTACTCGCATCCCACACATGGATCGAGTTCAAGTTCACGTGGTTCGGCGGCTGGCCCGTGGCATCGGTCCACACACACACACACACACACACACACACACACACACACACACACACACACACACACACACACACACACACACACACACACACACACACACACACACACACACACACACACACACACACACACACACACACCACACACACACACACACACACACACCACACACACACACACACACACACACACACACACACACACACACACACACACACACACACACACACACACACACCACACACACACACACACGCACACGCACACGCACACGCACACACGCACACACACAAAGAAGGATACGACCCGCTCCAGCTTTCGGAATATAATGGCCACGTTGGAAAGCTAATGTGCCCTCTCCCCTCCCACCACCTGCCCTCTCCTGCAGAAAAATGTACAACCAGTCATACTGAAAATAAATGAATGGGTATTCTTGTAAAGGATGAACAAACAAAAACGTAAACAAAAATAAATAAAAATAAATAATACTAAAAAGTACTCAGAAATGAAAATAAAGTCTAATAATACTAACACACGCCGTTTGGTTCACGTAGCATCGAATTCGTTTAGTTTCACGCGCTATATTGACCAACCTGCGTGTGCGACTTCCCGTATGTATAAATAAATTAATTGAGTAATTCAATTTCTGTGTTTCACGAAACGTCGCGGAGGCACGTCAGTCGCCCAGAGCTCTCGTTGATTCCGTGGGTAAGTGATCTGAATTTCTTTATAAAGTATGACTCCCGCTGTTCGTGCTCCCATGTGTTCTGGAAGCCGGATTGTAGGAGTATGACACGCATTCGAACGAGTGACCAGGAAGATTGATATGTTTGGAGAACGGCAAATTGGGGAGGCCCTTTACGTGTGCCCTGTGGTTGTTGAAACGCAAACGGAACGCGGTTTCCGTGTGTCCAATATATTCCTGTTTGCACACCTCACAGCGAATTTTGTATACCACATTGGCTGAGTCACAGTTAAGGTCGTCTTTAATTTTGTACACATAGTCTGAACAGGAGGCTTCGGCCGTATCTGTGGTCACCATGTGTGTGCACACCCTGCAGCGAGGTTTCCCGCACGGTCTACAGCCCTGATGGTGGTCGGATTTGTGTGTTTTCGCCCTGACCAGTAAGTCTCTCAGGTTTTCATTTCTTCGGTAAACCACCTTGGGCGGAGTCTGAAAAATGGCAGAGAGATGACTACTCTGTTTAAGTATGTTGAAGTGGCGGTTTAGTATAGAATTCACCCGAGGGGCGGCGGCGCAGTATGTGAGGATTAAATTTGCCCCTGAAGTTATATCATCTTTATTCCCACCTTTTTCTCCCATTGTTGATTCTCGGTCCAAAGAGTGAGCGCGCCCAATTGCATTGTCAATTATTTTTTCGGGGTACTTTTGACGCAAGAAGGCTGTTCTCAATTCCTGTGCGTTGGTGTTAAATTGCGTGATTTCAGAGCAAATTCTTCTGTATCTGTGAGCTTGAGAGTAAGGAACACCTGTTTTGCAGTGATGGGGGTGACTGCTATGGAAATGCAGATACTGTTGGCGGTCTGTTGGTTTTTTATACAGGGAAGTAGATATGGTGGTGCCACTGAGTGATACAGTGACATCCAGAAAGTGAACACTCCTCTGCGAATACGTGTGCGTGAATGTTATCGAAGGATGCACGGAGTTGAAACCGGAAATGAATTTGGAAGGATTATGTTCACTATCGGCCCACACGAAGAATATATCATCGAGGAAGCGTCGGTAAAATATAGGTTTGAATGGAGAATTTTCGAGGAAAGGAATCTCGAAAGAGGCCATGAAAATATTTGCGTAATTTGGGGCCATTCTAGTTCCCATGGCAGTTCCGTTTACTTGCAGATAATGTTTTTGGTCGAATTCAAAGTTATTATGTTTAAGTACCAGATTTAGGAGCACCTCTAAAGCGCTTTCGTCGAATTCACTCGTCGATTTACTTTTTCCATAGGCGGCGACTGTGGCGGCGATTCCTTCGGTGTGGGGAATGTTTGTGTACAGTGATGAGACATCCATGGTGACCAAATAGCAATCTGGAGGTACCACAAGTTTTGAGACTTCTCGAAGGAAGTGGCTGGTATCTTTGATGTATGATGGGAATGATTGTGGGATGTGCCTAATCAGAGAGTCAATGAAACTAGAAATTTTTTCAGTAGCAGTACCGTTGCTGGAAACTATGGGTCGGCCGGGATTGTTAATCTTGTGAATTTTGGGTGGTAAATAGAAACGCCCGGGAGACGATTTGCCAGGGGACATCATTTTAAGCATACGGTAGGTTATCTTCCCACTTTTACGTAATGATATTAGTGAGGCCTTAATAGTACTTCCATACTCCTCTGTCGGATCACAAGGGAGTTGTTTATAGAAATTTTCATCTGCCAGTTGGCGAAGCCCTTCTTTGATGTAGTCAGTCCTGTCGAGTACAACCACAGCACCACCCTTATCAGCTGGTTTAATAACGATGCTCTGGCTGTCACTTAAACTGCGCAAAGCCTCCCGCTCCTCTTTGGACAGATTGTTGCGAATGGGTCGGTGCTTTTCATATTCCCTGATTATATCACCCTAGACGGCTGAAATGTACATGTCTAGATATTTGTCTCGTTGTTTACCTGGAGTCCAAGATTTATCTGAAAATTGATTTTGTTGCCTGCTGCTTCGATCATGAAAATATTCTTTTAGACGCATGGTTCTGGCAAAGTTGTCCAAATCTTGGTAAAGTTTAAACTCATCAATTTTGCCAGAGGCGGGGCAGAAGGTTAGACCTTTTGATAGCAGCTTTGTTTGTGCAGGTGTCAAAGATTTGCTGGAAAGGTTAACCACATTGGTGACATCGGTGCTCTTTTGTGGAGATTGATGAGAGGTAACAGGTTGATCTGTATACGTTGTGGGAGGATTGCTGGCGGAGTATTTTAAAGTCGGCCACGCACCGTCTCGCCTCAATTTCTTGTCCTTCTTGCCGTGAATGGTCAATCTCTTTTTTCCTTCGTATTTGGCCAGCTCTTCTGTTTTTGACTGCGTCAAACTTGACAGTTTTAGTCGCGCCTTTTCTTCCTCTTTATTTTCCGTGGCCTTACGGGTACTGTGTTGTATTACGACCTGTGTAAGCCTAATAGATGCATCTTTTAAGATATTGCTCCACTGCCGCTGCTCATTTTTGTTGAAGTTATTCAGTGCGGGTTGCAGTTGAACAGTGAGACCTTTTGGTGCGAATCCCGATGAAATATATGTCTTAAGGTTTGAAGCATGCATTTCAAACCTCACGCGCTTATCAACATTCTTTCTTAAGGCCATGAAATCACTAGACCAATATGTGCTGGAGCGGGCCGTACCTGACGGGTTGTTGAGTCAGTCCCTGCGTGGGGGAGAAGCACTGTCAACGGAAGCCTCTCGGTTGCCCCGAGTCGTGTTGTAGGGGTTCTCGCTTCTTGATCTATGAGGAGCACCCCTCAGCGCTCGTGGTGATGATCGTCGGCACGGGATCCCGCTTGCTTCGCGGATGGAGGGTTCTCACTCCGGGAATGACAATGTTCTCTCGGTGGGCCCGGCAGACCTAATGGTGCATAGTCAAGCCAAATTGACGGCGACCTCACCATATTTCGCAGAAGCAGCGATCTCAGGTGGATGGCGATGAGGGCAACAACCTCAAAACTTGGGTGTATACCACCATCGGCCGCCAGAACCCGGCCAGGCGGAAGCCATTCCAAGGCGTGATCGATGTAGAAGAGAGTCCCGCTTCGACGACAGTGCAATCGAAGGAGGTGGTTGAAGTGGCCCGCTTTTCTGTTGAACCGTGCGACGAAGGGCCGGTTGAGGCACGCGCGCCTGCAGCGGTCTGGGGCCCTCGGCAGCACCAATGTGGTGAAGATCTTCTTAATCTCCGGCCGCTGCTCCACGATTTGGCTCACCATGTCCTTGTATTTTTGAAACACCACAGTGGCTAAGGAGGAGGCTATGTCATTCGTACCCACGTGTAACACCAGAGTGGTCACTGTGCGTGGAATAAAGTCCAGCAGTGAGAGTGCTCCACAAAAGAGCACCGATGTCACCAATGTGGTTAACCTTTCCAGCAAATCTTTGACACCTGCACAAACAAAGCTGCTATCAAAAGGTCTAACCTTCTGCCCCGCCTCTGGCAAAATTGATGAGTTTAAACTTTACCAAGATTTGGACAACTTTGCCAGAACCATGCGTCTAAAAGAATATTTTCATGATCGAAGCAGCACGCAACAAAATCAATTTTCAGATAAATCTTGGACTCCAGGTAAACAACGAGACAAATATCTAGACATGTACATTTCAGCCGTCCAGGGTGATATAATCAGGGTATATGAAAAGCACCGACCCATTCGCAACAATCTGTCCAAAGAGGAGCGGGAGGCTTTGCGCAGTTTAAGTGACAGCCAGAGCATCGTTATTAAACCAGCTGATAAGGGTGGTGCTGTGGTTGTACTCGACAGGACTGACTACATCAATGAAGGGCTTCGCCAACTGGCAGATGAAAATTTCTATAAACAACTCCCTTGTGATCCGACAGAGGAGTATGGAAGTACTATTAAGGCCTCACTAATATCATTACGTAAAAGTGGGAAGATAACCTACCGTATGCTTAAAATGATGTCCCCTGGCAAATCGTCTCCCGGGCGTTTCTATTTACTACCCAAAATTCACAAGATTAACAATCCCGGCTGACCCATAGTTTCCAGCAACGGTACTGCTACTGAAAAAATTTCTAGTTTCATTGGCTCTCTGATTAGGCACATCCACAATCATTCCCATCATACATCAAAGATACCAGCCACTTCCTTCGAGAAGTCTCAAAACTTGTGGTACCTCTAGATTGCTATTTGGTCACCATGGATGTCTCATCATTGTACACAAACATTCCCCACACCGAAGGAATCGCCGCCACAGTCGCCGTCTATGGAAAAAGTAAATCGACGAGTGAATTCGACGAAAGCGCTTTAGAGGTGCTCCTAAATCTGGTACTTAAACATAATAACTTTGAATTCGACCAAAAACATTATCTGCAAGTAAACGGAACTGCCATGGGAACTAGAATGGCCCCAAATTACGCAAATATTTTCATGGCCTCTTTGGAGATTCCTTTCCTCGAAAATTCTCCATTCAAACCTATATTTTACCGACGCTTCCTCGATGATATATTCTTCGTGTGGGCCGATAGTGAACATAATCCTTCCAAATTCATTTCCGGTTTCAACTCCGTGCATCCTTCGATAACATTCACGCACACGCATTCGCAGAGGAGTGTTCACTTTCTGGATGTCACTGTATCACTCAGTGGCACCACCATATCTACTTCCCTGTATAAAAAACCAACAGACCGCCAACAGTATCTGCATTTCCATAGCAGTCACCCCCATCACTGCAAAACAGGTGTTCCTTACTCTCAAGCCCACAGATACAGAAGAATTTGCTCTGAAATCACGCAATTTGACACCCACGCACAGGAATTGAGAACAGCCTTCTTGCGTCAAAAGTACCCCGAAAAAATAATTGACAATGCAATTGAGCGCGCTCGCTCTTTGGACCGAGAATCAACAATGGGAGAAAAAGGTGGGAATAAAGATGATATAACTTCAGGGGCAAATTTAATTCTTACATACTGCGCCGCCACCCCTCGGGTGAATTCTATACTAAACCGCCACTTCAACATACTTAGACAGAGTAGTCGCCTCTCTGCCATTTTTCAGACTCCGCCCAAGGTGGTTTACCGAAGAAATAAAAACCTGAGAGACTTACTGGTCAGGGCGAAAACACACAAATCCGACCACCATCAGGGCTGTAGACCGTGCGGGAAACCTCGCTGCAGGGTGTGCACACACATGGTGACCACAGATACGGCCGAAGCCTCCTGATCAGACTATGTGTACAAAATTAAAGACGACCTTAACTGTGACTCAGCCAATGTGGTATACAAAATTCGCTGTGAGGTGTGCAAACAGGAATATATTGGACACACGGAAACCGCGTTCCGTTTGCGTTTCAACAACCACAGGGTACACGTAAAGGGCCTCCCCAATTTGCCGTTCTCCAAACATATCAATCTTCCTGGTCACTCTTTCGAACGCGTAAGTGTCATACTCCTACAATCCGGCTTCCAGAACACACGGGAGCGCGAACAGCGGGAGTCATACTTCATAAAGAAATTCAGATCACTTACCCACGGAATCAACGAGAGCCCTGGGCGACTGACGTGCCTCCGCGACGTTTCGTGAAACACAGAAATTGAATTACTCAATTAATTTATTTATACATACGTGAAGTCGCACACGTAAGGTGGTCTATATAGCGCGTGAAACTAAACGAATTCGATGCTACGTGATCCAAACGGCGTGTGTTAGTATTCTTAGACTATTTTCATTTCTGAGTACTTTTTTAGTATTATTTATTTTTATTTATTTTTGTTTACGTTTTTGTTTGTTCATCCTTTACAAGAATACCCATTCATTTATTTTCAGTATGACTGGTTGTACATTTTTCTGCAAGAGAGGGCAGGTGGAGGGAGGGGGAGAGGGCACATTAGCTTTCCAACGTGGCCATTATATTCCGAAAGCTGGAGCGGGTCGTATGCTTCTTGTGTGTGTGTGTGTGTGTGTGGCCCGATGCCGCGGGCCAGCCGCCGAACCACGTGAACTTAAACTCGATCCATGTGTGGGATGCGAGTAAGCGGCAACATGTTCCACATTTTTTCGTTTTTCTTGGTCGCCTCCGCTGGCCGCGCGTCTTACCTATACCCAGTAACACTGCCAGAATTACCCGCTCGTTTCCGGCGGCTCTCCGTCGCTCCTTTCTAGTTCCTCTCCTTCTGCTTCTTGTTGTCTGTTGCTACCTCGTTCTCCCGTTTGTCTCTTTTTTTTGGAGGGTCTTTAAACTGAGAGGGTGACCCTCTGCTACGGGAACTTGTATCATTTCACTTACATCATCCGAAGAAGGCTGGTCCACCAGCCGAAACTGTTAGGAATAAATAAATATTTTATTGTTTTGTTTCCTATACTGCACTATTCTCGAAGTTTATAGCTTTTTTACGGTAGCCGGAAGAAACTCTAATTATCTATTTCATATATATATATATATATATATATATATATATATATATATATATATTCAAGTATATCCTTTGTGAGCGGTCACAACGTGGTTTATTTTGACGTTTCGGCCTAGAGTCTGGCCTTCGTCAGGATTGAAGGTACAGTTTGTTGATGCTCAGCTTTATATAATTTAAAATCAGAGGGAGGGACAGAAAAAGGAAAAAAAAGACAGAAAAAGAAGAAAAAAAGGGAAAAAGATTATAAGGTGGACTCCCCCCCCCCCCCCCCGGCGGCTCCCTTCCACTTTTCCTTCCCCTTCCTTCTCCATCTCTCTCCCTTTTCTCCTTTTCACCTTTCTGATGTCTGAGGTCTGTGTCAAATAGGCAACATATAATTTTTGGCTTGGGTTCAGGCGGGTTTTGAGCAAACTGATTTGGATTGATTCTTACTAAAAATTACTCTTTGGGTACAGTTCTTTTGGGGTGGTTTGATGCGACACCATGATGTTACAACAAATAATGAACGAGCAAATATGTTGCAAAGAAGGTGTCTTACAACATGCATGCAGACTAGTATAAGCATGACGTGATGACCCACTCAAGGTTGCTTTCAGTGCAATAAGTTACAATTCCCATGATTTGTTTGGCTTAGTGCTTAAAAGCTCGTGTTCGGACGTAGCTCAGATTTGATTTTGAGGAAATCAGGAGTGAGGGGGGGGGGGGCAGTATAATCAGTATGTACATACAAATGTGAGTGTACATGATCTCGCACATTCAAACTGAATCATTTTTTAGGTGTTAAAAACATATCCTTTAGCTTGTTTGTGGTCTGTAGCATAGGCAATATGGGAAGGAATGAAGCATTAATAGTGATGTGTGGATTTGCATTCAGTATGTGAATGCACGCTCAATTGACCTTTAGCACAATTGCTTGGCTGCTGTGGCTTTATAACAACACAGAGTCTTAAATTGTTTTTATAGTGCTGATGGGGCCGCTTCCATTATACTTGTTTATATAAATAGCTTACTGTAAAACATGCTCACAGTATAACATTTACATGCAACGTATTCTGCACTGTTTTAACGGGATGCCCAAGAACTGTGAGTCTGTAATACCCAAGAACAACGTGACATGTTTTCCTGTGTACCCTATGCTATATCCTGTGCAAGCTGCTAATAAACTACCTTGTGTAATGCAACCGTTATCATCTTTCATTAGAGGATGCAAAAGTTATTCAGACAAAATTAATGAATTGATTGCTCATATCTTGCAGAAGTTTGCAATTAGTACGATAGCACATGTGGCTCAATGTTCTATCCTATGTCATTTGTTGCAAGCTTTCATCTCATTGTCCATTTAAGCAGCTTGCTAGAAGACATGCACGTGTGCTAGAAGGTAAACTTTTTTTCTATGACACCACTGAACCCATTTTAAATTTTAATCAGTGTATGTCACAAACGGCTCCAATTTTCGGAGCATCCGCGGGCCCCACCTTCCAAGGAAGGGCGTTTTTGTGTTGGGGGACGACATCCGGCGACTATAACGACCCAGCGTGGCGCCGGCTCGTCTTCCCTGCACCTGTACCGGAAGGGGCACCGGCGATCTAAACAAGGAAACTTACTCCCAGTTGAGACGGGAGCACGTATACGCCCCTGAGGAGGTTTGAACTTCATCGGAAGAGCAGTTGACGTTCAGCCAGCAACAAGTGTGGTCGTCGGTGTCGCGAGTCTCGCGTAGGCGACGAGCATGGAGTGACCCGTGCAACGTATTGAGACGGCTGCAATTCCGGGCACCCTCGTCGTCTACCAAACCGGCGAGATCTCCAGCGGCACCCGTCAACTGCCCTACGTGCACCAAGAGCTGGCCTGGTCCGTATGGAACATTTTATTGAGACTTTTTTTACACTCTTAAAATATTTTAACCAGCCTTTTTTATTATTTGTAGTTTTGTGCGCTGCGACGCGCTTTGAAATTCAAAAGCGCGACCAATGACCATTCTGTAATTATTTTCTTGTAACCCTCTTTTACGATTTCCATCTTGTTGTTATTTCATTAATGTTCCGCATATTTGTCTTTTGTTTGTGCCTCTCGTAGTGTTCTTATAGAGCATATATTTTGTTTTATAGCCTTTCTTTGTCATCGCGTATCAGTTTTCTTCCTCTGTTATTTTTGTTAATTCCTGCATTTGCCCTTGTTTCAATTAAATGCTAGTTCGTTTTGCATAAAGTCTCCGTGTCTGCTTATGAGTGTGTCGGTCAGGCCCACACATCACCACACGTGCAACCCCGCACGGGTCGGCCAACCCGCAAATAAATTTGAAATGTGCCACTTCGAGGCCTTTCAGGCGTCGCAGGCCGAAGCGTAAAGTGGAAGCCTGCGAGTCTGCCGCACGTCGATGTTAGATCAGCGGGGCCTCACTCGAAGTGTGTGACAGTGTGTTATCTTGGTTTAGTTTAGAATAAAATACAGATACTGGGAAGCTGTGCATCTCATTTCATTTTATATATTTTTTAGCAAGTGCTGACCTTTTGACACTTTATCACTGTGCTATACATTTTTAAAATGAAAAGTAGTGGCTGATGGTCAGCTACCAGGACCTTGTTTTGTAGGTTTTGGTGCCCCCTCTGCACTTGTAATGCTTTATACTCAATAAATGCATGAATGAAATTTGGCAATATGCATCACCACTGTGAGAAGAAGAAATACCACAGGTGGATTTTTATCTACTGCTATTTGTTCTCACAGTGGTGACATTAAAAAGCAATAATTAAAATCAATATCGAATTTGTATAAGGATGCTGTGATAGTCTGGTTCAAGACAAGGGAAGAGAGCAAGATGTTAATTTACTGCAAATCAAAACAGACTTTTTTTCAGTAACATGGTTTTTCTGAAGCAAAATTTGCTAGTGAAACAACAGCTACAGATAGAGTATTTCACATATTACAAAAGTAATAACACTGCAAGTAATCATCTTCTTGGGGTGTTCATGAGTATGTTGAGCCATTCCTGTTCTGCTCTATGACAACAGACTGTCACAGACAGACAAAACGTCTCATCAGACTGACTCAAGAATGGCTTGCAATTTGCTGATGATGCTTCAGTATTACAAGAGCAATATGAAAGAGACTCATGTTATCAGCAGAAAACACTTCATCTTAGCAGCAGAAAACAATTAGTGATCTACCCAGTACATTTACATTAATACCACAGGTGACAGAACGAAACGGCTCGATGGGCTGGTACAGCATGACTGATATTTGATTTTAGGATGATACAACGGAAACATTAGCATGCCACTGCCCCATCTAAACTCCACACGTCACATCATGTTCACCCTGTAGTCAGTGGAAAGAGGCTGTGCATACACATCTTATGCTTAGTATGGCAAGGCATACAACGTTGATGCAGCCCAGTGGCAAAGCCAGGTGTTGGCACACCGGGCTCATACACTTTTCTGTTTTTCGAATATTTTCCCCCCGTAGTATAGAGAGTGCAAGATGGCGCTCGATCACATCCATGAACCGGGCCCTTCTTAATATCATAGTGGTGCCCCTCCTCCAATTCCACGGCCACACACACAAAAAAATCTGCCTACACCCCTGTGGCAGCCCACACCCATTCTGGTGCTCACTTTAGTGTTGTCAATCGTTACCATGACCATGTGTACACATAATGTGAAGGCCCACATTACATGCACATTTAGAATAGAAGGACATGCGTACAGAAAAATAAAGTGCTGAAGCTCAAGCACTTTGACACCAGTCAGAATTCAGGAAAATGTGGCATATTTTGCAAAATAATCTATGCTGGTTAACTTGGCAGCCAAAAAGGAAGACATCACAAATTGTATCACAAGTTGTCCCGAGGACAGCTAGTTAAAGCCAAGGCCATACCTTGTGCCAATAGAATGGTCTTGCACAGCGTATTACATTACGTTGTGGCTGTTCTTGTTTACGTAGCCAGAGTTAAAGCGAAAAGAAATGTTCTTGTCTCTTCTGAAGCCTTACACATTTCAACACATTTACATTTTCAGCAAGGTTTCTTTGCAAGTACCTTAAAATTCATTAATTGCAGAAGTGACAAATGATTTGAATTTACTGATACAATTATGCCCCAAAATGGCTGATAGCTGCAAATGTGTCTCAGAAGGAGACGTTGTGCACAGCTCAACGGATCAAAACGGGAATGCCTTAGATGCTGCCCATGATTTACTCCATTTGGCACTCTGCGCCAGCTAGCAGAATATGAAATGGAGGAATTCAGGCTCCCCAGAAGAGACTGAGATATTGAGTGATGAGAAAGAAGGTTTACCTTAGAGTAAGCACTAATATGCGTCAGTGAACGAGATTCATGATTTCATTGGCGTCCAAAAAGAAAAATGCATTTCATTGAAACATGCCTTTCACTGGACTACTGTGAACGTAGCTAAACAGAAGGTTTCCTGCTAACAATTACTCAAACGGAAGAAAAGGGAGCTGAAGCACCAAAAATATCATCCACAGAACATTCAAATGGGTGGAGAAACCTAATATTCTGAAATGAAAACTTGGTTATGACATCATGTTAGTCCATGTAACATTGAGGCTGTGTCGGGGTATGTAATTAATCATATTGCCAATGGGAAAAGATGATGAGGTGAGCAACAGGAATGTAGAAGTGAATGGGTTGTAGCAAATAAATTGTGAAACCTTCAGATGAGTTAAAATAACACCGATGTTTGTGGTGTCATTTTTTACGTACACCAACAAAAAATGCAGACATGTGTTTTCGACAGCAACAAGGTGTCTTGAATAAAATGTAAACACACATTAAGCTTCATATTTGGATTCTTTAAAAACAAGCTATAGCACCTCTCATATGAAGCATGACAACTTGATATGCACATACATTTAATTCCAGCTTTAATGAATATATCACCCATGATAAACATTTTCTTCTAGGCTGAAACTTCAATTACTTCAATACTTGTCGAGCTCATTGTGACATGTTATAGAGCAAACGAGAACTTGTATAGAGCAAAGTAAAGAGCGCGTCAGCAAGCCGCGCACAGCGATGTACACCAGTGCCCAATCATAAACATTACTGACCAGTCAATTCCTTCAGCTATTTGTAGATAGCATCGCGGTATCGCAGCGTGCAATGCCGCTGCCACTGTAGGCCTTTTCTTCATTGTAATACAAATTGTTTGTGCGTGTTTGCGCCCGCATTCCTGCTAGCTGTAAAAGATCGCCATCGCGCCAAATGCAACTCGAACGATACGACCTGTAAGCGGTAACGACGACGACGACGACAACGAAAAGGGAGCGCGGAATGAGCCTCGAACACAGATGACTACAGCGATGCAACACTTGCGGCCAAAAAACGCGCTGTGAAAATACCACAGCGTCTATTTCATGATGAACGCGGGGCTTGAACCAATGCATTCAAGAACTTGTCAGCATCGTCTGCTGTTGGTGATGGTTGTCGACCTAGATAACTGAAGCTCCGCCAAATGGTTACCAGCCTCGCCAGTGTCGCATCGTCGAACCAGAGTGCGCATCAGAGCCGCTCATGCGGCTAGCGCTTGTGTTGCATTTTGGCGCCGAGCCGCCATTTCGCTCTCCGTTGGCGGGCGGCAGGGGTCCCGGGTGTGCAGCTAACGCGTGTAAGGGCTGTTAATCTTGAAATTTGACCCATTTCCGCAGCGCGTGAGTGGCCCTTTAACCACCTCGAGTTCGTGGTATATACTAGTTCACTGTATTCTCGGCACTGCGGCCCAACACTCGTCAATCCTTTCTAAAACCAAGGAGGTTACGCCAAGCGAGCATAACGTAGCAACCAATTCTTGTCAGACAGTGCTCATTGTACATGTCAGTGGCTGCTAATGGTGAATGGGAGACAGGACAATTCTGCTTTTAGTAACGCGCACGCTGCGAATTTTTTATTGTTCAACAATGCACTGGAGAAATCTCCCACCGGCACCACCTTGCAGGTCAAAGCGTAAGACGTGTTACGTACTACGACGAGGGTCGAACGGGTGCCGTTTTAGGGAGCTTCGCGCCTAAAAAGCTATTAGCTCTCTCGAGCGTTGGAATAAGCTATAGAATTACGTTTTTCTTAATAAGCCATGGATGCTTATCGAGCAAGTGTACTGCAAAGCACGTAATCTTTCTGGATAGCATTGTGCTAGGCGAAGCAGTTTTCATGGTTGCCATTGTCGATATAACTGAAAAAGTCTTCGACACGTCGAAATGATATCACCATACTGACGTGAAATAAAGGTGTCACGAGTCATCGAGCCAACGATCGAGCATGTGTTTATTTCTGTGTGGGTACCGTTAAGTAGCAGCGAAGGAAAGGATAACTTACTGTTTTTTTTATAATTTCATACGGCTGCGATGACACACCTGACACCGGTGCCCTGTCCTGGCTCTGGTGCACTTCACTAGATCCTAAAGTCTCTGTGAATTCGCAAAAAAACATCACACAAGAAACTTGCCCAGTCGTACGCATTTCGTGGCGTCGGCTTCAGCGTATACGGAATTGATCCGTGGACCTTAAAAACACATTATCGCAAGCGTGTTGGGGATGAAAGTGTCGCCGAGGTTGTTCAGGCCATTTGCATGAATAACTTCTCCGGCACATTTATCATATGTGAGGATTTACTGTGTAACAATTCATGGCCACGTATTTTTACACCACGCATTTGCAAATTGTACTCCAGGGCCTCTTGCAGAACTGGGTCTGTCCTTGCATTAATACAAACTAAGTGTGTAAGTGTCACGTAGGCTGCAGCAACGACGATACTTCGCAATTGAGGTACATTTCCGCAGTTAAGATACCTCATATGTTTCATGAGGTTTTCAAAGCTAGAGCTACATGTCAACGTAGCTAATATGTTCCTTTCAGAACCCCTCTACAGCGACTGCAACTTCCTCTGCTGCAGCCGCAGCTTGTAAACATGCGAGAAGCGTCGCGACGCGCTGTTCTCAAAGACAGCTTGCGCACCTACTCCACGCGTCGTCACGTGTTCATAATGGCTGGTGGCACGCTTTTAGCTGGGTTGACTGGGTGGAGCCAACGTGCCATGACGTCACTCGGTGCCTACCGTGTTTACAAACAGGAATGGGTCTATAGACCTATTCCATGCCCAACGAGTTTAACGCGGCAACCTTTTCGGGTCAAACAGTGCTCCTCGTGCGTCCTTGTGTTGCCAATTTTTTATTGTAAGCCTCAAATTCAAGGCATATTTTATTGGAGAATATGTCACATAAACTCGTCTCTGCGGATTATTTCACCAGAAACAACTATCTTTGAGTTTATAGCTGACATAGCCTTGAGACTAACAAATCAAAGCCACTTGATGTTAAGTGGCCACCAGCGGAAAACAGCATGTTTTTGAGATCTCTGGAGGGGGAAAGATGGCTTGACTACAGATGGCAGAGCATTGCGGGAAATCCCACTCCAGCAAGTTTTTAAAATCTGTTTGTCTTGGAAAGGTGGTGAATAGCGCTTCTCAGCTCGGAGGTTGAATAATAGAAATGCACAATCGAGCGGGCCTGAGAAGCTATAGCGAAGAAAAATGTCCAGGCTTATATCTGTGCAGTCTAGCCCGAACCACAAAGCAGTTAGATCACGCAAAAGTTTATCCAGTAATCTGCTACTTCTCTGCGCGGATCTTGCGGTGAGTGATATTAGTATTCAGCTTGAACAACGCTGCGAAAATTTCTTTTCGTGCAAACTGCACACCTTGTAGACAGCGTTTATGCCCGATTTTACGAGGTAACCTTATTTGTCAAAGAGTTGGACTTAAGCCAGATTCTCACATTTACGTGCGGTACCATGGGGATCTGAACGCCCGCTGTCCTAAAGTCTTGTTCTGAGCAGCTAAAGTGAGCGAAACGTTGTGCTGGGTTGGCTTGAATCAACAGACTTAGGAATATGGTCTAGATAGGCTTGAGATAAAATTAACGGCTACACACTGGAGACTAGGTCATTTCTTCCCTTAATAAGAATGCAAGGGATGTCAAAGCCTAGACTTCGAAAGCCATCCTCAGCATGCTTTACAACTGGTCCCCTCGACCCATTCCAAATTTTATACTAGCATCTGGTTAACCTCCCTGCCTTCCTTTTTTCTCGTTTCTCTCTACCGCACGTTTTCATATTCATGTCTAAGGCCCCTATAAAGCCACGCTACATCCGCCATTGCAACTCTTTATAATTTCATGCTTAACACATAGGAATTTCTTTACCACTCCCATGGAATTCCATGACCTTGCTGGCTCTTATGCCATTAAGCACTGCGCATCACCATCACAGTTGGGAGGTCAAATCTTAGCCCGTGTAATTGTACTGAACATGGTGTCGTCAAAAGTACAGTCCCGGCTGCCACTGGAAATGGGAACGTCTAACACAGCCACACTTCACCATTGAAAACAGATTCAATGATAACGATGAAGTTTATTGACGTTTGTACATGAGTGTTGATCGCATTTGTAGGCGAATGCAACCGGACATCAGAAATGGTGCGTGGCTACTCAACAGTGTGCACGTGCACGGGCGTGCGGGTGACAGCTCCTAGAAACAATATGTGCTGGTACAGAATTGACCTTGAAGCTTAAATACTTTTCTAGTTACAAGTACGCTTATGGTACACGAGGTTGGATTTTCGGGTGAAGGCCTTCTCGCATACGTCACACTTGAACGGCCGCTCACCAGTGTGGGTTAAAGTGTGCGTTTTCAGCGTTCCATAGAGGGCGAATGCTGCAGGACATAAGCGGCACACGTACGGCTTCTCGCCTGTATGTGTGCGGGTGGGCCGAGTTAGTTCTACGCTAGTAACAAACTTGAAGCTGCAGAGGTTACAAGCGAACTTCTTTATACCCGCATGAATGCGCTTGTGCTGAGCAATGGCCCCTCTTGAGGTCAAACTCTTCCCGCATAAGCCGCATTTGTGCGGCCGTTCGCCAGAGTAGGTGATCATGTGCTCTTTTAACCTATCCAAGGATTTGAAAGTAGCAGGACACAGTTGGCACACGTACGGCCTCTCACCAGTGTGCCTACGAATGTGCAACTGGAGATGACATTTCTGCGTAAACTTTTGACCACACTCATCACAACTATACTTTTTCTTTCCCGAGTGAGTCAGCGTATGGCGTGTGAGTGCTCCTTTTTGGCCGAACTTCTTGCCACACTCCTCGCACTGATGCGGACGTTCCCCAGTGTGTGTCAACATGTGTGCCTTCCGAATTGGCCATTTCGCGAAGGTGGCAGGGCACGACGAGCATTCGTAGGGCCTTTCACCAGAGTGCTTGCGCCTGTGGACATTGAGGTCAGCTTTCTGAGCGAATTTTTTCTGACAGACGTTACAAGCCCAGCTTTTTACACATGGGCGAGTCAACAAGTGTGCTCGAAGCTCCGAGCTTGTTTGAAAAACTTTCTCCCACAAGCCACACTGCGAGGAGTTGTTGGTCGCATCCTTGCCGTCTTTTTCTGCGTTGCACACTCTGGTCTTGCCAGGAACTCTGTAATCGAATGTAATAGAAAGTGAGCATTCTAGAAGTTCTATAAATGGATGGAGTTTTTTTTTTTCGGTATATATGTGAACGCGGAAATTGCCATTATCCTTGATATTGTGCTCCTAAGCTCGTCACGCTCAAAATTAACGGGTATGTTCATATAGACCGCTTTCACAGAGAGGATTCCCGCTCTTTCTTTCCAATAAGTATCATCATCATCATCATCAGCCTGTCTACGTCCACTGCAGGACAAAGGCCTCTCCCATGTTCCGCCAGTTAACCCGGTCCTGTGCTTGCTGTTGCCAATTTATACCCGCAAACTTCTTAATCTCATCTGCCCACCTAACCTTCTGTCTCCCCCTACCCCGCTTCCCTTCTCTGGGAATCCAGTTGGTGACTCTTAATGACCAGCGATTATCCTGTCTACGTGCTACATGCCCGGCCCATGTCCATTTCCTCTTCTTCCTCTTCTTTATTGTAAGTATACAGGACATAATATGCAATGTCTCAACTTGTGGCCATTTATTGAAGTCATCACACAAGTTCGGGAGTGCATGGGCTTGAGTGCTCGTATATTTTATGGAATGCTCACAAAAAAGCAATGTGTTAACTGACAATTGATACCAGAAATGTTTGGCCAAAAGTTGTTCTCTTATAACATCAACGTCCCCCATTTCTATGCAAGGGAACATGATTTGAAATGTCTTCAGCTTGTGAGATGTTCAAAGTGCGTGCAGTTTAGAGAATGTCAGATAAGGACCTTCCAAAAAGTCAAACTACATAAGAGAAACCGCAAGAAATAAGCGTAATTTTAGGACAGGTCCGCTCCTGAAGCATTTCGTGGAGAGCTCGTTTTTTTTCGCTTTTTAATTTTGTAATGATGACTAGTAGGGTGACGTTATGACAGCCACAATTTTTTCTTTGGCTGCCGGGGTGTTGTGAATAATCAGCCCACGAATAATAAAGCCAGGTCGTTGCCTGAACGTTTGTTGTAGTGCTTCTGAAATACTCGTCAAAAAACAATTTGCAACAATTTAGTGAAAACTGACGGGCTTTTGGAGTATCGCTAACGGCAACCACTCGTTCCGATGCTGTGCTGCTGGATAGTAATGGGCTCAATTTATATTTCTCATTACGCCGAAGTTAGAGCTCACCCGTCCCTTCGCCAAGCTATGCCTGAATCTTTTTCAAAGTACAACACTCCCACTTTAGGGGCGAAGCTCCTCTTAGTCTAACCTTGTGCTGTGTAAAGCGTAACTGGTCAGACACACACGGACAGATGAACAGACGGACGCTTTACCCCCCTCATCATCATTCACTCCATGATAGGCTGCAATTTTCAGTGCCTTTTTTTGTTCCAGAACTTTGTTTTGCAACGTGATAAGCGGAACAGAATGGTCAGTTAAAAATTCTGGCTACCTTGAATTTGAAGAACCACGAAGGAACTCACGAGTTCCTTCAAAAACTGATGGGCGCACTTCTTTATTCATTCATTTTATTTATTGATACCTCCAATCCCCTAGAGCTCGGAGTTTCACATGAGGCTGGTAGGCAGTAAGAATGACTTGATGAACAAACTTGAGGGGTTGCGGGTTGGATTGGAGCACAACATCTCTGGGTAGTCGGTTACAATCTCTTGTAGTGTTCACAAAAATAGGAGCGTAGACGAGCATCGGTTCGTTTCCGAGTTGGGTGCACTGCTTTGATGTGACCTGTGTGGCATGACTATAGTGAACTAGAATATGACAGAAGATGAGCAGGCAAGCTTAATGAAGCGCAAGACAGGAATAATAAATTTTGTGAAAAAGGTGCAGCCTACAGCTAGGACGTTTGAGTTCCACTTTATCAAGACGTGCTCTGAATTTTTGTTTCGTAGCACTACTTCGGGAAGAATAATCTGAATAGATGTAGTGAACTGTGCAGCTTTGTACTGCATCAAGCACTTTCATAAGGTTAGTTTGATGCGGGTGCCAAGTGGAACATGCGTATTGCAACTTGGGTGGTACGCACGTTTGATAAGCCAACAATTTTACCGATGGGGGAGTATGGAGCAAGTTCCTTCGAAAATGTCTTAATGCGCTGTTAGTTTCGTTATTCTTGTTTGTGATATGCGAGGACCAGGAAAGATCGCCTGAGATAGAGACGCTGAGGTACTTTCATAGCTCGACAGGAGAAATCGCAGTGTTGCACAGGACACACTATGGTGGAGGGAGACTCCTACTGCGGGTGAAAGAAACTAGCAGTGTTTCAGTAGTGATTAGCAACAGAAGCCAGTCACTACACCAAGCAGCGATCTTAGCCAGGCCCTTTTGAAGTGATTGGGAGTCATGAACGGTATGAACAGGGCGATAAACGACACAATCATCTGCGAACAGACGTACGTTAGTTGAGCTGTTGATGGGCATATCATTGGTGTATATTAGAAAGAGGAGGGGGCTCAAGACGCTTCCTTGGGGTACTCCCGACCGAGCAGGGCTCCTCCTTGAAGAATTATTATTAGCATAAACAAACAGCTCCCGATTACTCAAGAATGTACGAATCCAGCCAAAAATGAAATGATTAAGGTTTAAGCGGGAAGTTTCAAATGTAGTGGGTTACATGGTGCGTTGTTCAAAGTATTTTTAAAATCTAAAAATGTCGCATCATCTAGAGGGTTTAGGCCGATTTTAGAGCTAATGTCATTAACGAATTATGTTAGCTGAGTGTTACAAGAAAAGCTTTTGCAAAACGCATGTTGCTTTGGAGCAAAAAGTAAACAGATAACAAAAACTTGACGGTGTTTGAGTATACTATGTTTTCAATTAGTTTAGAACAAACACTGCTCCGCGAGATAGGACGGCGATTGCGGCAAAAACAGGGTAGACCTTTTTTTTTAGTACTGGGCCAATATTGCCTACTTTCCAGTCATCCGGCACCTCACCCAATGACAATTGTTGGAAGATATGGCATAACACGTCACTGATGGCGTGTTTAGTTAGAGTTTATGCCATCAATGCCTATCTATGATGGAAGCTTTATAGAGCCACTTTTATTTTTAACGCTAGCCAGATAGAATGTGATATCTGCCATACTGTTATGAGCGCAGGGTGAAAATTGGGGTAGGTTATCAACAGGTTCGTCAACAAAAACGAAAAAAAAATATGTGGTTGAGTGCTTCCACAGTTTCACAAACAGGTGTGGGTTGGTTTAGGTCATCGTGCACGGACAGTGATTGCCAGGTGTGGGTTGGTTTCGGTCATCGTGCAGGGACAGTGATTGCGAGTGATTAGAATTAAGAATGTTCCAGAACTTCTTCGGGCTATCGTGACGTATGTTCTGAAGAGTGAACAAAATAAAGTCAGGCTTATTACTGCTAGAAAGTTAACGTATTTAGTACATTCCAATACTTCTGCCAAGTGCACTCGTTGCTGGAACGCTTAGCGGCACGGAATAATTTTTTTCTGTCTGTTATTCAAGCGTTTCACTGTTTAGTTCAACCAAGGTGATGACTTTCTGTTATGGTTATTGCGGGCACATGTGTATTTAATTAGTCGTGCTTATTGTTTCTAAACTGGAGCCAGTTTGCGTTGACAGAGCATTATAAAAAGTCAAAGAAAACATGTGGAAAATTTTTCTAGTTCGATGTTTAGAGCTGCATAGTTTCCTTTATTGTAGAGAGTTATACTTGTTTTTTTTTAGTGAAGTGGAGGAATTTTATGGTTAGTGGAAGTATGAAGAACTGAGTGACCACTAAGGCCGAATATACATGTCACTGATGAAAAATTGTCACGATGAGAAGTAAGCAAGCTGTCAATTATGTTTAATGAACTCAGACTTTGAAGTGTTGGCCTGTTAACAAGTTGTGCTAATCCGAATATGAGACAGGTGTTGACGAAGTCGTTTTCAGCAGCGTTCACTGACATGGGTGCATCGGGGTTAGACCACTCTATGGAGGGAAAGTTAGTTGCCAAACACAATGATAGGTGACTGGCGATGCCATGTTATGACAGAAGGGAGGGCCTCATGAAAATCAGCTACAGACGTCGTGTCAGCATCAGGCGGGTGACAATTTTTACAAAACATTTTTACAAAACAATTTTTGCAAAAGTGTGCTAACTTAGATTCGGACACATTGAAGACATCCATGAGCAGATATTAGAACCTACCGCCTTTTTTTGTTCGGTCGATAATGTCGAAAGATGCTTATATTAGGAAATACGGAAAAAAATTCTGAGTTGCCAATTGACAGGTTACGCCATGTTTCAGTTAGAACAATGAGGTTTCAATCTGTAGCGCTGTACAATTTAGTGAGCGCATCAAATTTCGGCAAGGTGCTTCTGACGTTTGTGTAGAGAAACGACATATGCCAAGTTTGGCTAATAGTAGATTGGCGTCCAGCTGGGTGTGCGTAATGACTGGTCCCCATTTTCGATCCACGTGTTACTTCGAGAGCTCCTCTAGTATTAACACTCGTGCATATTACCTGAACTCGGCAATATTTCAAAACATACAATACAACTGCCAATTTACGTGCGCTACTCATGAACTGCTTTGGAATTTCACTCCCCTCTGTCAATCATCACCGCTCCGGAACCGTTTGCCGTTTCAGCAATTTTGGCGGGAAGGGCAGTTTCCCTTCCCGCCAAAATGCTCGTCTCCTCCACTTCCCACCCACACCCACCTTTCTGAAGAGAGCACAGTTAACGGGACACTAAAGAGCAAAACGGCTTTGAGCGTACTAGTAAAGTACAATTTCGGAATCGCGGATACACCGCTCTTACCACTGCACGACAACTGGTAAGCGAGAAAACACGCGAAACAAAAATGTGTGTGGCGACGCCACCTTGACATTCTTGCGCCAAATGCCATCACGTACAAAATTTTGAAGGCGTCTACTGAATCCTACGTAGCTTCTTATCATTAAAATTCAAGTACAGTGTAATCTGCATACCAATCAATTAGCATGTGAAGTTTGATAACATTTAATCGAGCCGATGCCCGATTAAATTTTTGAAAACACTGATAAACTAATGAGACTTCAATCTCAATTTCCTCCGCTAATATTTGATTAGCGGAGATTAGTGAAACATGTGACATCAGAGTTCTCGGAGTGTAGTTTATCATTATAAACCAAGTAGTTGTTTCTCTTTAGTGTCCATTTTAAGCACAATGCATAGTTTCGGTGCATTGCTGTCCCCCTTCAAGAACACACATGTCGCGGGTTCACCGCAGTAAGAGAAGAAAAAATTTGGCAGATTTCAAGTACAGTGGGAATCAATTACATACGAAGCACGAGTGAGAAAGGTTGATATGTTACTTTAAAATCAGCACAACGTTATGAGGTGGAGGTAAATGATGCCGTACATGACTTCCGCGTCATGATTAACATGTGTGGATGTGTTGTTTACCTTCATCATTTATTCACGTCACGTGATACCAAATTTAATATATGGGGACCTAACAAAATGACCGCGAGCACGCTACGAGCGTGGTATGTTGTCATGTGCTCGCATGACACGCGTGTCAGGATTATCATGTTTGCGCCAGTCATATACTTTCGTCATCCATTGACGTCACGTAACGCTAAATTTGGTATATAGCTAGCAAAATGTATATAGCTAGCAAAATGGCCGCGAGCGCATCAGTATACTCCAATGTAGCGTTGACGCGCGCGCACGCAGGGCACAGCGACGCTACGTTAACAAAACGCGAGCACTCTATAGTCTGACGCCAGCGCGACCCGTGCGACCAGCGTCCGTCGGCGCGGCCCGACGGCAACTGGCGCGAAATGCGACATGCTGCATTTCGCGCCGATGCGTTATCCAGACAACACTGCGTCTCCCTCTTTTCGTGATGGAGGGACGCTGGACATACTGAAATAGGCATGCGTCAAAGCAACGCAGCACGGCACGTGCCTGCGAGTATATGGCACGCCGGGTACCTGGCGTGGTAACGCCGGCGTGACCCGATGAACTGGACGCCGGTGAGCACGCGCACCACGTCACGTCAAAATGTATTAGCGCCTTGACTGTGGCATGTAGTCATGTTCTCACATGACAAGCATCTCATGATTATGATGTTTGTACCAGTCACATACCTTCGTCATCCAAGGACGTCTCGTAATACCAAATTCAGCACATGTAAAGCTAGCGAAACAGCCATCAGCGCATCATGAGTTTGGCATGTAGTCATCTTGTTACATGACACACGTGTCGTGATTGTCATGTTTGTATCTGTCATTTACCTATGTCGTCCGTTCGTGTCCCGTAACACCGAATTTGGTTCATGAGAAGCTGGCTAAACAACCGCCAGTGCATCATGACCATAACATAGTGTCATGTTACATGACACGCATCTCATGATTATCATGTTTGCACCAGTCACATGCTTTCGTCATCCATTCACGTACCGTAATTCGGTATATGTGATGTTAGCGAAACAGGCACGAGCGCATCATGAGCTTGGCTTGTAGTCATGTTGTTACATGACATGCATGTCATGATTTTGGCGTTAGGGTCTGTCGCTTGTGTTTGCAATGCAATCATGTCAAACCATACCAGTTTTGCAGCATGCTTGTGATCGAAACCACCACAAGAGCTGCAGGACCATGTAATGTAAATCTAGACATTCATGGCATCCATGTCATGATTTTTATGTTATGTCTAGTCAAATATGTTCTTCATACAGTCAGATTATGGCATAACAAGTTTAGTATCAATCCCATTATCGAAACGGCCAGGACAGCTAAAAGCCATAAATGGCTAGATAGATAGATAAATAGATAGATAGATAGATAGATAGATAGATAGATAGATAGATAGATAGATACGCGCAAAGTCCCCGAAGTTCGCTAAGAAATGCTTCGCATTTAAAAAAGGAACCTGTCGCCACACTGCTATCCTTAAAGTGAAGTATCTTTTTATGCCATGTGCTACAGCCAGTAAAATTTCATGCCGATTCACCTGGTTTTTACTGGCTGAAATGAGCAAGAACCTTGCGTTTATCCACATTTACGGCACGGAACCAATATCATTCACCTTTGAACGCTGTTCTTTGAAACCAATGGCGGATATTCACATACGACTCCGAGAGAATAATTCCCGAACGCCCACATTCCCTTACAGCGAACTTGATGCAATTGTGAGCATGGACGTCATGGCGTATTTCAGAACATTTGTGGCGCACGGAAATATATGTACGGGCATTCTCACATTTCGATGCCACGAAAATACGCGCTTGTCGTAGGTGGAAATATCCCGCGCCCTGTAACTATATACTGCCTCCTATACGTTTATGCTGCGGGCCGTGGATTTGTTTTTCCTTACCTCACAATAAAGAATGTTGCTAAATAGTCAGACGCAACACTTGCTAAAACGTATGCCATATTTGGCGACTCGAACGGAGCGTATCCTGCAATATTTCATTATATTTCGTTCCAATTTATTTAGGAAAAAAGAAAACAAAATGCCTAGGCTGAAAGAACTAAAGGCAGTTTACCTCTGCCTGACTAAGGTCCCTCCACATGTACATTTGCTCAGATGCAATGGAACAAAAAAGGCAGATTTCTATTCTTCTATTTTTTTTTCAAACACATGGGGGATTCAAACAGCGAGGAGCGGTGGGAGGCGGCTCTGCTAAGTCACGACCTCGCCGATGAACTGTGGGCAGTCCAGCACGCCCAGGAAGCCGCTCGTGTCCAAAGACTCGAGGCCGTCACTTAGGCTGGGGTGCTTGTAGCCCCACCCCAATAAATGCCACCGGTAATTGTCAATGAAGCTTTTACTTCCTCACGCGCAAAAGCAAATTCAGGTAGTAGAAAGTATAACTGAAACATACATGCAAAAATTTCACGTTTGCTACAATCAGCACAAAATTGTCCCACTGCAAGATCAGAAAAAAAAAACATGTAGAATACAAAAACAAAATGGAATCGTAAACGATGCAATTAAAAATGCGCGCCTAATTACCCTAAAAACTAGCGCCGCCACACAGCAGCGGAGCACGTGAGACTACGTGCACCAATGCTGCACGCACTGTTTTCAAATCGACGGGACCCGGCCGCGCTGAAGAATGAAAATAATGTGGGTGCTCTAAGCATGTCACCCTCCCCCCCCCCTCCCCCCCCCCAAAAAAAAAGAAGCATTCCTGGCGGAAACAGCCAAAACCACCTTGAAGAAAGCCCGGAAACTAGGTCCGGTCTACCGGACCAACCAGAGTTACGACAACATCGTCGACGTTACTAGGCTTTTTCATTACAAATGCATTGCACTTATCGATAAAAGCAGATGTTATTGCTACAGATTTAAGTGACCATTTAGCAGTTTTCATGCTTCTGGCTAGTACTGATCAACCCAAGAGAGAAAGGGAGAAACGCACTTTCCAGGATATCTCGGATAATAATCTAGTACGGTTTAGAGAGGCTGTAAGCGCACTTACATGGCAACAAGTCTACAATGAGCGTGACTCTCACCAAGCCTACGAAACTTTCTTAAAAACTTTTTGTGCAAGTTATGAAGTTTGCTTTCAAACTAAAACTGTAACACAATTGCGCCAGACTCGCAAACCCTGGGTTACCAAAGACATTCTGCAAAAAATCAAGCACAAAAACCATTTGTACAAAAAGCTCATCACTAGTCGATATCCTAACGTATTCAAAGAATTTAAGTCCGCCCGAAACCAAATAGTCAACTATAATAATTTATTTTCTAAAAATATCAAACGGTCTGACCTAACGTGGAAGAAAATAAATTCCGTACTTGGCCACTCCCGAAACTGTCAACAAACTACAACCATTATTATGAAGGTCAAGCTGTTTCGGGCTCACCGTTGGCCAATCTTATCAACAATTTGTTATACAACAATTTTCTGACACGCGTTTAGAATTTTACGATTCATGCAACATAGATTTAAACTTCAACACTACATCTGTTTTTTTATCTCCTCTCGACGTGCAGGAGGTGCGCAGTACCATCCTAAATTCAAACAATAGTAGCACTTGTGATGTCGATAGCTTGTAAATTAGACCTGTTAAACATGTTGTAGACTTAATCACGTTTCCGCTGACACATATACTTAACTTGATTTTGTCCAGTGGAACATTTCCTCAGAGAATGCAAATTTCGAAAGTTGTCTTGATATTTAAAGGTGGGGTAAAATGTCTTTAAAAACTATCGGCCTATTTCAATTCTGCGAGTTTTTTCTAAAGTCATCGAGAAACTTTTACACCTTAGACTATCCAATTATCTTTCTAAACACTCGTTTCTTGGCAACTTTCAACATAGTTTCAGAAAACACTGCTCTACTGAAACTGCCTTGCTAAAACAAAAAGAAATGATATTACATAATTTTTGAATCACTGCTTAGCTTTAGGAATTTTTATTGACTTATCAAAGGCATTTGATTCATTAGGTCATAGAATTTTGCTCAGTAAGTTGCATTCCTACGGTATAAACGGCATTGCTCATAACCTCATGTCGTCTTATCTAAGCCACCGAAAACAGTATGTTGCCCCTGGTGACTTCCACTCTGAACTTAAGTGCATTAAGGCTGGAGTCCCCCAGGGAAGCATACTAGGGCCTCTCCTGTTTTTCATATATGTGAATGACTTGTAGTACGCTGCCTCATACCCCCCCAATATCCCTTATTTGCTACGCAGATGGCACAACCCTGTTAGTGACTAGTAAGAAAACCGAAGATATAGAAAAAATTTGCGGAGATGTTTTACTACTTCTACTTTCCTGGACTGAGAAAAATTCTCTGGTAATCAATACTCAAAAGACTAAAGCAGTACTATTAGTACTATTATTAGTATCAGTACTATTAGTAGTGTTATTTCTAATTGTGTGCGATCCGTATATTGTTATTACTTGTGTTGATGTACACTTTTGAAATGAATTTGACCATGAACTGTCCTCATTTGAGAGGACGTTTTGATTGTAGGTAACTGTTTCTTGGTGGTGTTGATTTTTTTTGTATTTTTGTGGGTCATTCGCGATAATCTCTGCGTACAGTACTGCTATTTCTGTTTATTTTGTGCCATTGATGACTCTGTGATTCTTTGGTGGGTTTTCCAAAGCTGTCAATTCAGGGGCGTCCGCCTCCTCAAGCTACTTCTCACAGTAGCTTTTTGCGGCCTCTCCATACTTTCATGGAAAAGGAAAATAAAGATTTGATTTGATTTGAAAGTGATTGAGAAGGGTGACGAACAATAGTCCGCTCCGGCTGACTATTGCTCGTCACAACCCATCATATACTGCTCACAACCCATCATATACTGATATGATGGGTTGTGTGCAACAACTTATCATATACTGATAATTGGTCCATACTAATAAGTGGTCAAACGACCACGTGTGCGTGTGCCTACTTCCACCTACACATAGCACGTGCATTTCGTGCTACAAATAAAGTGCACACACAAACAAGTGCCCTAAAAACATAGAATCAAGCCAAGTTTTTCGTGTCCAGGTGGCTAAATTAAGCACATGTCAGTGATGCATAGTGAAGTGTCACTCCTCAGGCTCACCCCTCATCGACTTCCTCTTGTAGCTTGAAAAGAACACCAAAGCACATTGCTTGCGATCATTGTCGCTGTCGCGTTCCATCGGTCCTCCTAACCCCCTCCTGAGCTGCTCTTGAAGTCTGAGGAAGAGGGTCACGTCGGAACGATGTAGTAAATGCCTAATAAAAAAGAAAGAAAAAGAGAAAAGACAAACAAACAAGGGTCAAGCTTGTCAAAGTTCCGCACAAACGGAGAAACGTGTTGGATAGGCGCATGCCAAGCAGCTACGATATCCGGTCTACCTTTCTCGGAATGCGCTTGCCATGTTGGACGGTCGAACACTTGCTCCGGGCGATAGCAAAAAAAGGAGAAAGAGAGAGAGAAAAGAAGAAAAAGAAAAACAAGAACGTTTGGCTAGAATAAATAATATCATGA